>CM053789.1:183202317-183709817 GCA_028749045.1 Cupressus sempervirens | reverse complement strand
TAATCTCTTCAATTCTCTCAACATTTTGAACATCAATATAAGGTTGAGTGTATTGCGTACCTTGAACCGAAGATGATGTGCCTTGGCAATAAGATGTAAAATATGGAATATCACGTACTTGATGTGTTGATGTTGTGCTTTCAACATGACATAATGGAGTGTGTATATCGTCGGATCTATAAATCAGTGTCTCTTCAACATGAGAGGATGATATGACTTCAACATTGGAAGTGGTGTAGCGGATGATATGACTCCAACATTCGAAGATGGTGTAGCGGATGATATGACTCCAACATTGGAGGATGGTGTAGCTTCACAATTCAATTGTCTTCTTGAGCGTAACAATCTCATTCATTCTCTTTGTCTTTGTAATTCTTCCTCCTTGTTTCTTTGTACTAGTGGTTCTTGATCCTCTTCGAAAGTCGATTCTTCATCATTGCTTTGCAATTTTCTTTGTTTACGTAGTAATTTCATTTTATCTCTTTTAATTGTCAAATCTCTCTCCCTATCTGCATTTGTTTGAATCTTTGGTTTCTTCCTTGGCATGATGATGATTTCTACATGTAAAATTATTCAAACATCCGAATTACTTAAAATGTGTAAATTACAAATTATTCAATTACATATAAAAATTATAATTATTTGAACAAATACACAATATATATCAAACGACTCGTCAAATTTTTAATCATTTCAAAATAACATTTCATTCAAACATACAATTTTCAATGAATTCACTATATAGTACATAACATATCAAATTATAATCAAAGTTCTATCTATATATCGACAAACAATATTTAAAATGGATTGCACTAACCTTTTCTATTAAAGGAATATTCAAAAATTCTTCAAATCATGTATCCAATGATTGAATTTGGTGTTTGTTAGCTTCCAAAAGTGTTAAAATAGTGTTTGCTATGTTGAAACCCGTGTTTTCTGTCGGAATAACAGAGAGCATAACAGACCAAAAGTTAAAAATGGATGAAATGGGTCTCAAGGTTGGTTTTTGACCATTTTTTGGTGATTTGAGATAGTGCGTACGCACTATAGTGCATATGCACTATCTCAAAACACATCACTCCCCATCCTCCCTACTCTCTCTCCCATCCCCTCTCTCTCTCTCTTCCTACTCTCTCCCATGCTTTACTCTCTCTCACTCTCCCTCTCCCACCACCTACTCTCTCTACCTCTCTCACCCCCTCTCCTCTCCCATCCTCGGCTCTTTAGATCTCTCACACACACTCTTATCCCCCCTATCTCTCTCCCTCTCCCTCTCCTACCACCTAATTTATCTCCCCCATCCCCTACTCTCTCTCTTCTCTCCCATCCCCTACTTTATCTCTCTTACACACATTCCCATTCCCCCTCTCTCTCCCTCTCCCACTGCCTACTTTCTCTCCCCCATCGTTGTACTCTCTCTACCACCCCCTACTCTCTCTCACACTCACACTACTACTAACTACTATCTCTCTCTCTCCCATCTTGTACAAGCTCTCTCTGCCTCTCCCACTCTCTCTCCCACCACCTACTTTCTCTCCCCCATCCCTTGCTCTCTCTCTCGTCTCCCATCCCCTACTCTCTCACACTCTCACACTCTCCCCCATCCCCTACTCTCTCTCTCCTCTCCCATCCCCTACTCTATCTCTCTTACACATACACCCCCATCCCCCCTCTCTCTTTCCCTCTCCCACCGCCTACTTTCTCTCCCCCATTGTCGTACTCTCTCTCTCTGCCACCCCCTACTCTCGCACTCTCACACTCTCTCCCATCCCCTGCTCTGTCTCTCTTACACACACACTCCTATCCCCCCTCTCTCTTTTCCTCTCCCACTGCCTACTTTCTCTCCCCCATCGTTGTACTCTCTCTCTTCCACCCCCTACTTTCACACACTCTCCCATCCCCTACTCTCTCACTTTCATAGATACACACACTCTTATCCCCCCACTCTTCTTCTTCTCTCCCGTCCCCTACTCTCTACATCTGTCACACACACTCCCATCCCCCCTATTTCTCTCCCTCTCCCTCTCCTACCGCCTACTATCTATCTCTCTCAATTTCTCTTTCTTCCTCTCTACTCTCTCTCTCTCTTCCATCCCTTACTCTCACTCTCTCTTCCATCCCCTACTACTTTCTCTCAAACTCTCACACTCTCTCCCATCCTTTACTCTATCTCTCTTATAAATAAATACACATTCTCATTCCCCCCCCCCCTCTCTCTCTTGCAGTCCTTGTCCCACTGCCTACTCTCTCCCATCCCCTACTCTATCTCTCTTAAATGCTTCCATTCCACCTCTCTCTCCCTCCCACTCCCTCTCCCACCGCCTACCATCTCTCTCTCTCTCTCTCTCTCTCTCTCTCTCTCTCACTCTCTTCCTCTCTCTCCCATCCCTCTACCATTGCCTACTCTCTCTATCTCTCTCTCCCCTCTCTCATTCTTGAATCTCTCTCTTTCACACACACACACCCATCCCCCCTCTCTCCTCTTTCATCCCCTACTTTTTCTCTCACTTGCTCTCCCTCTCTCACTGCCTACTCTCTCTCTCTCACTCTCACTCTCTCCCTCTCCACTCTCTCTCTCTCTTTGCTACCCTCTAGTCTCTCTTAAATTTTCACACTCTCTCCTATCCCCTACTCTCTCTCCCTCTCTCTCTCTCTCTCTCTCACACACACACACACACACACACACACACACACACACATTTCTATTCCCCTCTCTCTCCCCCTCTTCCACTCCCTCTCCCACTCCCTCTCCCATCGCCTACTCTCTCTTCCATCCCCTACTCTCTCTTGAGCTACTTTGTCTTCCCCCTCTCCCATTCCATACTCTCTCTCTATCACACACATGCACTCCCATCCTCCTCTCTCTCAAGTTCTTCCTCTCCCACTCCATCTCCCATTTCCTACTCTCTCTCTCCCCCATCCCCTACTCTTAATCTCTCTCTCCCAACTTGTACTCTCTCTCACACTTCCTTTCAAAACACATCACTCCCCATCCTCCCTACTCTCTATCCTCCCTACTCTCTCTCCCATACCCTCCCTCTCTCTCTTCCTACTCTCTCCCATCCTTTACTCTCTCTCACTCTCCCTCTCCCACCACCTACTCTCTCTACCTCTCTCACTGCCTCTCCTCTCCCATCCTCGGCTCTTTAGATCTCTCACACACACTCTTATCCCCCCTATCTCTCTCCCTCTCCCTCTCCTACCACCTAATTTCTCTCCCCCATCCCCTACTCTCTCTCTTCTCTCCCATCCCCTACTTTGTCTCTCTTACACACATTCCCATTCCCCCTCTCTCTCCCTCTCCCACTACCTACTTTCTCTCCCCTATCATCATACTCTCTCTACCACCCCCTACTCTCTCTCACACTCACACTACTACTACCTACTATCTCTCTCTCTCTCTCAAGTTCTCTCTCTCCCTCTCTACTCTCTCTCTCTCTCTCTCCCATCTTGTATAAGCTCTCTCTGCCTCTCCCACTCTCTCTCCCACTGCCTCCTTTCTCTCCCCCATCCCCTGCTCTCTCTCTCATCTCCCATCCCCTACTCTCTCACACTCTCACACTCTCCCCCATGCCTTACTCTCTCTCTCCTCTCCCATCCCCTACTCTATCTCTCTTACACATACACCCCCATCCCCCCTCTCTCTTTCCCTTTCCCACTGCCTACTTTCTCTCCCCCATCGCCGTACTCTCTCTCTCTACCACCCCCTACTCTCACACTCTCACACTCTCTCCCATCCCTTGCTTTGTCTCTCTTACACACACACTCCCATCCCCCCTCTCTCTTTTCCTCTCCACCACCTACTTTCTCTCCCCCATCGTTGTACTCTCTCTTTGCCACCCCCTACTTTCACACTTTCACACTCTCTCCCATCCCCTACTATCTCACTTTCATAGATACACACACTCTTATCCCCCCACTCTTCTTCTTCTCTCCCATCCCCTACTCTCTACATCTGTCACACACACTCTCATCCCCCCTATTTCTCTCCCTCTCCCTCTCCCTCTCCCACTCCCTCTCCTACCACCTACTATCTATCTCTCTCAAGTTCTCTTTCTTCCTCTCTCTCTCTCTCTCTCTCTCTCTCTCTCTCTCTCTCTCTCTCTCTCCCATCCCTTACTCTCACTCTCTCTCCCATTTCCTACTACTTTCTCTCAAACTCTCACACTCTCTCCCATCCTTTACTCTATCTCTCTTATAAATAAATACACATTCCCATTCCCCCCCCCCTCTCTCTCTCTCGCAGTCCTTGTCCCACTACCTACTCTCTCCCATCCCCTACTCTATCTCTCTTAAATGCTTCCATTCCACCTCTCTCTCCCTCCCACTCCCTCTCCCATCACCTACTCTCTCTCTCTCTCTCTCTCTCTCTCTCTCTCTCTCTCTCTCTCTCTCTCTCCCATCCCTCTACAATTGCCTACTCTCTCTATCTCTCTCTCCCCTCTCTCATTCTTGACTCTCTCTCTTTCACACACACACACACCCATCCCCCCTCTCTCCTCTTCCATCCCCTACTTTTTCTCTCACTTGCTCTCCCTCTCCCACTGCCTACTCTCTCTCTCTCTCACTCTCTCCCTCTCCACTCTCTCTCTTTGCTACCCTCTAGTCTCTCTTAAATTTTCACACTCTCTCCTATCCCCTACTCTCTCTCTCTCTCTCTCTCTCTCTCTCTCACACACACACACACACACACACACACACACACACACACACATTTCTATTCCCCCCTCTCTCCCCCTCTCCCACTCCCTCTCCCATTCCGTCTCCCATCACCTACTCTCTCTTCCATCCCCTACTCTCTCTTGAGCTACTTTGTCTTCCCCCTCTCCCATTCCATACTCTCTCCCTTTCACACACATGCACTCCCATCCTCCTCTCTCTCAAGTTCTTCCTCTCCCACTCCATCTCCCATCGCCTACTCTCTCTCTCCCCCATCCCCTACTCTTAATCTCTCTCTCCCAACTTGTACTTTCTCTCACACTTCCTCTCTCTCCCATCCCCTACTTTAAATCTCTTTCCCCCGTCTCACACTCTCTCTTTTCCACCCCTACTCTCTCTCACACTTCCTCTCTTTGCCACCCCTACTCTCTCTCTCTCTCTCTCATCCTATACTCTCTTTGCCACCCCTACTCTTTCTCACTTTATCTCTCTCATCCTGTACTCTCTCCCCTCTCCTATCCCCTACTTTCTCTCTATTTCTTTCATGCACACACATAGCCATTTCCCTATCCCCCATGTAGTTCTCTTTTGCAACTTAGATCTTAATAGTGTGTGCGCACTATAGTGCGCACACGCTATTTAGAACTGAGGTTTAAATAGTGCATGCGCGCTATAGGGTGCATGCGCTATTTAAACCTTAATTAAACCCAAGCCTAAGGCTTGGTTTTGCCTTGGAGATCCAACCCAAAGGTTTGGATTTGATGAACAGGCCTGAGAAGTGTTTTCCAAAAAACATACAAAAAATGATTATTTTTTCTTCTGTGCTCCCCTTCAAGATTTCTCATGGTTGGGTATCGATAAGATCAGGTTACATAACATTATAGGTCTCTGTGTTAGCTATCTAACCATATAACTTATTTTTAATTTGAACTATTTCAAGCCTTTCATCTATAATTTCTTTTGAATGTATGTTCATTTTTTGTCAAAAACCACCACGTACTAATTGGGCTATAGATTTTAGCTCATTCATAGAATTTTGTAATAACTTAATTTTTTAGAAACTAGACTCCATTCTACACACTTTGAAAAAAAAAGTTTTGATTTTATATTAGTTTTCAGTTATTTCTAGGGGGAGCACACAGATATTTCACATTTTTGGGATGTATCTAGTTAAAAAAATCATTAAAAAAAAAATACACATTATAAAATTACCCGAAAAATCTGGGATAAACTACATAGTGTTAAGTAACTTTTGACCAGAGCAATTAAAGAATTTCAAAAAAAAGTTAAAATTTTAGGGGGGCCACACTTTGTACTGTGTTATGTTTTTTTGGAATAAACAGTACTACTTTTTGTGGTGCCCTTTTTTGAGGACCTAAAACTAAACCATTTTGAAAAAAAAATAGTAGTTTAGAAACTAGATTCAAAGGAATACAACTTTTGTTTTTGTCATATCTGAAAATTTTGAGCGTAACTATCTTCAAATTCTTGTTGAAGTTCAAAATTTGTAGATTTTAGGAAAAAGGTGTCCACTTATACCCCCCTTTTGGCACCACAACTTTGTGCACTTACCCAAGATATAAATATAAGGTCAAGTTGAGGATTGAATGTGCACAAGTAATAGAAGATTTGAAGATGCTTAGAGGAAGTGAATTAGAAGGATACACAGAATATCCTTGCTAGGCTACAAAGATACATTTGATCAGAAAGGATCAAGTATACAAGCTAGAATTGAGATCTATAATTAGCAATTCAGTTGCATAAGAAATTAGGTCATCTCATTGTTACTCTCTAACCATTGTAGTAATAATCTAAATCTCTTAACATAGTTGGCTTAATGGCTATTTGTAAATCTTCTAATAAGGTAGCATTTCTAGATTGAAGTGTCTACAGACTTCTAACAAGGCCACTCCTAACAGGGTAATTAAATCCTCTAAAAGGGTCACACCTAACAGTGTTTTTTGTAACCTTTAATAGGGTTGGTTCCTAACAGGGCTCACTTCAGAAGAGTAAAAATTAATAACTAGTTGCAATTGGTGGTTCTTCCCAAATTGGGTTTCCACGTTAAATCTTGGTATCACTTGTGTTCATGCTATTTCTTTTTATGTGTATGCAACTGAGGAGATTAATCATAGATAATATCTTAAGTTTTTCATATTAAATGGTTGTCGAGTTATTTTAGTGTTTGCTGAGTTACAACATTTGCTAGTGTAAACTGAGTGACTATGTGTTTACCGAGCATCAATATTTTTAGTGAAGTTTATTCTGATATCAATAGGATCTAGGATTTATTTTTGTGGTAACTAATTCACCCCTTCTCTCTTAGGAACTCCTCTTATATTTCCAACAATTGGTATCAAAGCTTTTTGGTGCTTGTAGAGAAAGGTTTCAAGGACCTAAGCTAAAGATCAAGATGTCTTACATGAGAGAGATTCCCAAGTTGAACATAGATAACTTTGAAGCATGGAAGGAACTTATGAAGTTGCATCTAGCAACCACCAGTGATTTAGGATTGAAATATTTAAACACTACTTACAAAGCTCTTACCAGTACAATGACTATAGAGGAAATTGTTGAAAAGAAAAATCATAATATCATGATTATTTACATAGCATAAGCTCTTAACTATGTTGAATTTGATGAGGTCAAAGGATGTACTACTGCTCATGACATGTGGACCAAACTAAATAATATATATGGAGGTGATGATAATGTGAAAAGAGCCAAGGCAAAAAGCTTGAGAGGTTAGTTTGATTAGATGAAGATGAGAGAATATGAAAACATTGTAAAATATGCTAAAAGAATCACAGCTAGTGTTAATGCCATCAAAACCTTTGGAGGAAAAATTGAAGATGTAACAGTGGTAAGAAAGGTACTCAGAACCCTTCTTCTTATCTATGCAATCAGAGTGTTTTCTATTCAAGAGATGAGATGTGATCCAAATAATGAGATAACCTTAGATTCTCTAGTTGGAAGATTGACTACATTTAAACTAGATAACTATGATAATCATACTCCTAGTTCTCGCAATCTTGAGTCTGCATTTGAAGCCAAGGTATCACTCAAAAAGAAAGCTAAAAGATCTAAAAGCAAACAATCTGAAAGTGAAGAGGAAGATAGTTCTGACAATGATCTTGAATCCATTGAAGCATTGCTTGCAAGAAGGTATCCCAAAGGCAAAGGAAAGTATAAAGGTAAAATTCCTTTAATCTATTTCTTTTGTGAAGAAGTTGGACACATTGATGTGCAAGGTTCTCAAATAGAGAAGACAAAGATGAAAAGAATCACAAAAAGTACAAAGGCGAGAAGTATTTCAAGAATTTCAAGGACTACAAGGACAAAGGTAAGAAATCTTGTTTTATGACTAAAGATTCAGATAGTAGTGAAGATGATGAAATGGTATATATTGTTGTAAAAGATGAATTTGATGATGAAGGAGATAAAATGTCACTTATTTCTCGTGTTAGCAAGAATAATACATGGATTATTGTTAGTGGCCACTCAAATCATATGACTGGTGAGAAAAAAAAGTTTGAACATATGGAGCATTATGATGGTGGAAGTGAGAGATTTGGAAACAAAGAACCTTGTTGCATAAAAGAAAAAAGTTGTATCTCACTAACCAATGAACTTAGATGTGATAATGCTTATTGGGTTGAAAGACTAAAGCATAATGTATTGAGTGTGGAAAAGTTTAATAAAATTGGATTCAAGGTAGAATTTATGAATGGGAAGGCCAAGTTGCTAGATGGAAAAGAAAATCTGGTTGGATTTGGCAAACAAACAAAAGGTAACCTATTCTACGTAGATCTCAGTGAAAGTTCATGTTTTATTGCTCAAGTAGAAGATGGCTAGTTGTGGCATAAAAGGTTATGTCATGTGAAATTTGATAATATAATCAAGACAAGCAAGAAGAAAAGAGTAAGAGGTATTCATAGTCTGAAAAAACCTGATATGGGCCTATGCAAAAATTGTCAAATTAGTAAGATGGGAAAGACAAGTTTCAAAAGAAAGGACTATCATTCTGAAGAAGTCTTAAAGCTAGTTTATACAGGCTTATGTGGACCTATTGGAATAGAGAGCTAAAATAGAGCTAAGTATTTTATTCTTTTTGTTGATGATTATTCTAGAATGATGACTGTAATATATCTAAAAGTAAAGTCTAAAGCATTTCAAAAATTTAAGTGGTATCTGAAAAGAGTAGAGAAAGAAATTGGAAATAAGCTGAAGTGTTTGAGATCAAATAGAGGTGGTGAATTCAATTCCAATGAGTTCAATGAATTTTACATTAAAAGAGGAATTAAGAGACAAGTATCAACCCCTGGTACACCTCAACAGAATGGTATAGCTGAAAGAAGGAACAAATCCATCATGGATTGTGTAAGAACTTTAATGATAGAAAAGAGTGTTGCAATCAAATATTGGAAGGTAGCAATCAGTATTGTAGTGCAGACCTTAAATAGAGTACACTTAAAGAAAGACTCAAATCAAACTCCTTAAGAACTATGGTATGGCTACAAACCTAATGCAAGTTACTTGAAAGTATTTGGTAGCAAATGTTATATCTTGAAGGAATCTAGGAAAGGTAAATTTGATGTCAAAGGTAAAGAAGACATATTCCTAGGCTACTCCTGTAGAAGTAAAGCATATAAATGTTTGAATTTATCCACTCATAAGATCATAGAAAGTGCACATGTGAGAATTGATGAGTTTGGAAAAAAGAGTAAAGAAGAGAGTAGCAAAGGACCTGAGAATTATAAAAGGTTCATTTACTAAGAACCTGATACATTGCCAAATCTAATTGGAAGTCATGAGGCCTCACCTCCCGAGTCCCCAATGTTGAGATAATGGGTGTTGCACATATTGCATAATATTGTTATATTGTATTACTTTATTTTATTATGTAATATTGCACCTAGATGGACATGCAACATGTAAAGATTCCCATGGGATATACTTGATGAGTTGTATTGTAACATTGTGATAATATTTCATGTAATTATTTTAAAATATTGGGAAAAAGAATTAAAAGTCCAATATTAAATGTGAGGTCAATAGGTTAGGTAGCACATGGTTTATGTAATACCACTTGGTGGTTTTGTGGGACTTGCTACTATATAAGAAGCCACACTGGTAGTTGTTGGTGTGACAAGACAGAAGACAAAAAGGGAAAGAGTCGAGTATGACAAGGCTTGATAGGTTATCCAAGGAAGCATTTGTGAAGGTTAGAAGCATGACATGGGATGCGTAGATTCATGCTTGTTCACATGGATTGCTCGATTGTGGCTATGGCTTTGAAGACTTCCATGGTTATATTACAATGGTGTTTTAACTAAATAATACATGGTGATGGATGCTTTTGGAGGCTGGGTTTTTCCCTTAATGAGGGTTTTTTAGGGTATATCTCGTGTCACAATTTTGTGGGTATGTTGTCTATTCTCTTGCATGTGGATATTACATGTGGATATTAATTCCATATTTATTTTAGATCTATTATGGATTATGTAAAAATAGTTATATTCTTTGTTGCAAATTTCTTTACAAGTGGTATTAGAGCTATAATTTTATTAATGTAACCCTAGATTGAATCCATGAGAATGCATGAGAGGATAAAAGAAAGAGCAAGATATATGAGTTGTTTATTGCAGATCTAAGGGTTTTGGATTTGTTATTATGATGGGATATTAGTAGATTTTGGGCATATGAAATTTTTGGACAAAAGAATTTTTTGGATGTTTCATTTAAATGAGGATTTTAGGGGGAAGCTTGCAAAAATGACCTCGTGGGTAAAAATAGATCTCACCATTGGATCCAGGTTGATGTTTCCAAATTTTGATATATAATATGCCCTAGTTTGGTCATGTTCAGGAGAAATGAGAGTTTTTTTTAGTTTTAGCCTATAATGGCTGTCAAATTTAATCCTGTCAGAATTTTTCATCAAAAAATAAATCACAATGAAAATGGTAAAAAGACCGTCTTAGTAAAATGGCCATAACTTTCTCTTAGGATATCGAATTTCAAACTTCTTATAGGCGTTAGAAAGTTAATTTAGAGCACTACAACTTAATTAGGTTTGGTTATGTGATTTTGACATTTTGTCAGGTTTTAAGAGCTCAAAAGTTAGATGTTATTTATTTTAAACATAGATTAGAGAATAACTTGGGCATACAGAGTCAGATTTTGGACTTGAGTAGTCAATGGAAAGCTCTTGGAGAGCTCTATACATTGTTTTAGATTTGGTGTAGGTTTGACATGATTTATTTGGTGATATATTGATCTAAATAGATTATGATATATATTGACTATGGTAGCATTGTGAGTTTATGACATTGTATGTTTGAAGATTTAATATTTTATGTCATTTTATACTCGGTTCATATTTCAAATTGGTCTCATGATGATATGATTCTCATTACTTGGTTTGGATATGTATGATGAGTTGTTGGGTCTACAAGTTGTGCAGTATTGTAAGTGGTCAATACTTACAAGTTGCATTTATAGCTTGGTTATAGATTGTCTTTGCCTATTGATATTTCATCATTGATGCATATTCAGATTGGTGGCTTGGATTTGGGTTGTCTATGCCCTAAGTCACATGATTTGTTGATTTTTTCTTCATGTAGAAGGGATGAGATGTTGTTACCAGGTACAATCATGGTAGAGTATTGTGGTTGACTATTTTATACTGACAGATTGGACACTTTAATGGTTAGATGCTCAGTTCATGGATGTGATCATGGTGCTATGGATTTTGGCATGACATGATTGGATATACAGGTACATCCTTGATATTCATTAGTTTGGATTCCTAATTTGGTTATGGTGGTATATTTTCTTAGTTGAGGATCATGGTTATTTGGTTTTTTTTGAGGAGCTCATGATGTGCACTTTGAGTTATTTGATGGTTTGATGCCTTGGTTGATTTTCATGGTTAGAGAATGGTTTTCTTCATCATGATGTCATAGGTAGATTGAATACACAGTTTAGTGGGAGCTTGTGACAATGATGAGGTGACAATGCAGGATTAGTTCCTGGTTAGGTTTGTATCTTCTTGGTTTGGTGATCTTGGTTTCACTTGGTACTGACACTTGGTTGTGTGGGTGTAGACCTAGAGGATCTTCGTGTAGGAGATGGATTTTATGATGCCATAGGTGACTTGGTACCACAATTGAGTGGGAGTTATTGGCATTGATATATTTATTGGGTGTTTGTAGATGTTGGAGATTTGTCTTAGATCCTGTTGCTGTAGAAGCATCTTTGACATTTGCATGGTGCACTTGTTATCTTCATGGTGTGTGAAGATGGTTAGATCTTGAGGACTCATGGAGTTCTTGGTTATCTTCATGGTGTGTGGAGATGGTTCTTTATGGTATTTAGAGATGGTCTTCTTCATGGTGTGTGGAGATGGTTGCATCTTGAGGACTAATGGGGTTCTTGGTAAAGGTGTGATTTATGTTTTCATTTGGCATGTTATCCTTGATATGAGAATGGTTTTATTATTATGTCATGGTATACTCTTGATACTCATTTAGAGTTGTGACATGTTATGGTATGTTCATATGTAGTATGTTATCTCTTTTGAGACAATTTAGATCATGTTGTCATATTTATGTTCCTAAGGCCATGGTTGAAAATTTGACATTGATCTTGGTTTAGTTTCTTGGTATTGAGTACATTGATCATAAGCTGGATACTTCATGATATTGTTATTTTGCATTTGGATTTGGCATGAATTGATTGGTTATAGGTGCTCATGGATACTTAGAGATGGTGGTGATGCTGATTTCTCTTAGATTAGAGAAGTATTTGTTGGGATAATTGTTTGGTTTCAACAAGAAGTCTGAGGGGTATTCACCTGATATGGACTTGAGAGGAGATTTTTCTTAGATGAGTCTTGGTTGGAGATTTGGATATCTTGATGGGAATTCTCATTCCCCACTTTTAGTCTACTTGGTAGTTTGCTACTTGAGAGGTATAGCCCATTGTTTCTCTTAGGTGCATTTTGTTTATGCTTATCTTTCATGGATAGGGATCTTAAGCTATGGTATATGAGTTAGTTCTAGATGGTTTAGCATTGGTTATCTCCTTGTGCATATGTTGTTATGTTGAAGTTTGGGAGATGGTTTTATATTGGACATATTCCTTGGATTAGGAATGGTTATTCCTTGATTTAGGAATACTTTATGAGTTTGATCTTCTTGTGAGAGGCTTACATCCATGATTAGTTATATGGCATGGTTTGGGTGTTGTTGAGGCTTCTTGTTGAGGTTTTATGGAGGAGATCATACTTGCATAGTTTACACCTAGAGGTGTGTGTAGAAGGACATGATATGGGTTATGACTTGCATGGTTTCTCTTTGGTCTTGGTTATCTTACTAGATGTTCGGTTTCACTTACATTAGATTTGAGATTGGTTAGAGATTGTGATCACTGGTTTGTGCTAATGCATGTCATGTGAGAGATGACATGGTTATTCCTTTATCTCTTTCCTTTATTGGTTGTGGAGAACTTGGGAGATTGTTGGAGACTTGTTATGGGAGTTGTTCTTGTAGGTTATTAGTTTATGTGTTGTGGATGTCCTTGAGACTACATGGATTCACTTCTTTGAGATGTTGAGAGTGGATTGGTTATAGATTTAACATTATCTTTTGTAGTGGGAGCTTCTTGGTATATATGTGGTAGGTATTGCCGTTGAGGCTTGTGATTGCAGGTTACAAATTGGATATGTTGATGATGTGAGATTCACTTGGTATACCTTTGAAGGTATAGATAGTTGGATAGGTTTGGCACTTGCTGTGGTTGCTATTTCAGCTATGGATATTTTGACAACTACAGATACATATGATTACCTTTGGATCAAGTTTTTTGTTCTTAACATTTTAGTTGGTACAAGATTTTATGATTTTCTTATGCAACAGGTTGGGTGGCTTTCTCTTTGGATGGCTTTTATGTATGTTTGGTGGCAATGACATAATAGGAGGAGAGATCACTCATGTTTGAGATGCTAGATACTTTGATTTTGTTGTGGGTACCAGGATGGAGCACTTGGTGTACTTTGATCCATGATGGTGGATGTGCTAGGAGGGATTGTTCACTTGTTCATATATATGGCTATAGATTGACCCTATGTAATGTATACAACAAGTGGGAGATTGTTGAGATAATGGGTGTTGCACACATTGCATAATATTGTTATATTGTATTATTTAATTTAATTATGTAATGTTGCATCTAGATGGATGTGCAATATGTAAAGATTCCTATGGATATACTTGATGAGTTGTATTGTAACATTATGATAATATTTCATGTAATTATTTAATATTGGGGAAAAGAAATAAAATTCTAATATCAAATGTGGGGTGAATGGGTTAGGTAGCACATGGTTTATGTAATACCACTTGGTGGTTTTGTGAGACTTGCTACTATATAAGCAGCCACAAGGATAGTTTTTGGTGTGACAAGAGAGAAGACAAAAAGGGAAAGAGTTGATTGGGACAAGACTTGGCAGGTTAGCCAAGGGAGCATTTGTGAAGGTTAGAAGTATGACATGAGACATGTGGATTGATGCTCATTCACATGGATTGCTCAGTTGGTGCTATGGCTTTGAAGGTTTCCATGGTTGTACAATGCTGTTTTTACTAAATAATATATGGTGATGTATGCTTTTGGAGGCTAGGTTTTTCCCTCAATGAGGGTTTTCCAAGGTATATCTTGTGTGACAATTTTGTGGGTATGTTTTCTATTGTCTTGCATGTGGATATTAATTATATATTTATTTTATATCTATTATGGGTTATGTGAAAATAATTATATTCTTTGTTGCAATTTTCCTTACACCCAAAATCTCCAAAAGCACCTGAGTTGCAACTAGTGCAACTCGAGTCACAGTCTGAAGGACCTGAGTCATAGTTAGAAGCTACTGAGTTATTGCTAGAGTGAATTGTGTCTGATGGGACTAAGTCACAAATAGTGGGACCCAAGCTTGATATAGAAGATCATGGCGATGTTAGTGGAATAAATTTTAAATCTAAAGTACCTGTGTTAGAAAGATATGTCAAAAGGAACCATGCACTTGATCAAATCATTGGAAACAAGTTAGATGGAATAATGGCAAGAGAAAAAGTGAAAGGTACATGTTTGCTTGTTGAATTTGAACCTAGATCAGTGAAAGATGATTTGGATAATGAAAGTTGGATTGAAGATATAAATGAAGAAATAGAATAGATAGAGAGGAATAAGACTTGGACTCTTGTTCCTAGACCCAAGGATGAAAATGTAATTGACACAAAATGGGTTTTTAGTAATAAGTTGAATAAAGATGGAAAAGTTTCTAAAAACAAATCAAGGTTAGTATGCAAAGGTCTCAAGAAGAAGGTATTGATTATGGTGAAAGTTTTGCCCTATTGCTAGATTAGAAGGTGTTAGAATTTTTCTTTCTTATGCTACACATAAAGGATTTAAAGTTTATCAAATGGATGTAAAATCTGCATTCTTGAATGGAATTCTTGAAGAAGAAATTTACATAGAACAACTTGAAGGTTTTGTGGATCCTAGCAAAAATGATATGGTTTATAAATTACATAAAGCATTGTATAGTCTCAAGAAAGCTCCCAGAGCTTGGTATGAAAGACTTCATAACTATTTGATAAAGATTCATTTTCAAAGAACAAATGATAACAACAACTTGTATATCAAAGAAGGACCGGACTAAGATTGTGTTGGTAGAAATCTTTGTGGATGACACTTTATTTATAAGAAATGATGATTTATGTAAAGAATTTTCAAAAGATATGAGTAAAGAATTTGAGATGTCCATGTTTGGAGAGATAAAATTCTTTGTTGTATTGCAGATCCAACAAAAGAAAGATGGTATCTATATTACTCAATCCAAATATATCAAGGAGATACTAAAAAAGTTTGGAATGGAAGATTCAAGACCAGCTAGAACACCTATATCTAATGGACATAAGCTTTCCAATAATGATGACTCTAGAGAGGTAGATCAAACCACATACAAATCAATGATTGGAAAATTGCAATATGTAGTGCACACAAGGCCTGATATTGCATTAGTAGTTGGTATGGTGGCAAGATTCTCAACAAATCCCAAAGAAAATCACATGACAAAAATCAAGAGAATCATGAGGTATCTGAAGGGTACTGAAGACTATGGATTATGGTACAAGAAAGGAGGCAATTTAGATTTGAAAGCATTCATAGATGTTGATTGGGCAGGAAGTGTTGATGATAGAAAGAGCACCAGTGGTGGCACATTCTTTCTTAGTAAAAGACTGGTGTCTTGGACAAGCAAGAAGCGCAATTGTATTTCTCAGTCCACAATAGAGGTAGAATATGTGGCAACAGTAGTTAATTGTTCCAATGTTGTTTGGTTCAAGCAACTATTGGCAAGTATGAAGGCAGAGATTAAGGATCTAGTGGTTATCTTCTGTGATAAAACCAATGCAATTAATATATGAAAGAATCCCGTGATGCATACCAAACTAAGCACATTGCTATAAAATATCATTTTTTAAGAGAATTGATACAAGATAAAGCACTAAGATTTGAATATGTGAATACTAAAGAACAAATTACAAACATATTCACTAAGCCATTACCTAAGGATACATTTGTGTATCTAAGAGGTAAGTTAGGGGTCATTCCCTTATCTGAAGCTCACTAAATGAAGTTTAGTGATGCATCAATCAGAGCATGTTGAAGATTAGCCAGTTGATGTAGTATTGGAAAGGGCACATTGCATATGAATCAGGATATGAGGTACATTGATATTCACTAAATATTGTCTTTGGCATGAGATGTCAAAGAGGGAGACTTTGCTGTCATATAATAGAAAATTTTATAAAGAGGGAGAGTATATATTTCACAAAAATTTTATAAAGGAAGAATTATTTGTAGAGATGTTAAAGAGGGAAAACTTGGTCGAATATCAAGAGACAGAGTTTTACTGATAGATGGAGAAATTGAAGGCAAAGGGAGTTCATGCTGATAGAGGGAGTTCTCATGGATGAGAATTAGAATAAACTAAGGATATGTTCCTTACTTTATTCCTTCTCTAAAATTTTATTGAATTATGACATGTTGTGTTGCCATCAATGCTAATGAGGGAGATTGTTGAAAATAATTGGTTAATTGTGTATTATCTTTGATGTTACACAAAATGTCATATCATTGCCAGTCAGTGTATGCCAAGCTCACTTAAGCGATGAAGATAGTTTCCTATGTCTGCTGAGCATTCTAGAGTTTTCCAAGTTTAAAAGAAAGTGTCTACTGAGTTCACTCGAGTGACAAAGGGAAGATAAAAAAAGTTGAGTGCTAACCAAGCTCACTCAGTTAATGAAGGAAAGATTGGATGGAACCAGTGTTAACTGAGCTCACTCAGTTACCAAAGAAACTTTGTGAATATGTAGTGTTAACTAAGTTCACTTGGTTAACATAGGAAAATTGTCTTTGAGTTAGTGTCTACCAAGCAGGTTTGGCTAATGAAGGATTTTCTTGTTTTGGCATATTGAGTTCAATTGATTTGCTTGTTGGTTCTAACTGATTGAGGAGATGAATATTAATTATTCTAAGTTGTATTCAAGCGGACTTGACAATGTGTAAGATATAAATATAAGGTCAAGTTGAGGATTGAATGTGTGTAAGTAATAGAAGATTTGAAGATTCTTAGAGGAAGCAAATTAGAAGGATAAGCAAAACATCCTTGCTAGGTTGCAAAGATACATTTGATTAGAAAGGATCAAGTATACAAGCTATAATTGAGAATTTGTAATAAAAAATTTAGTTGCATAAAAAATTAGGTCATCTCATTATTACTCTCTAACCATTATAGCAGTGATCTAAATCTCTTAACAGAGTTGGCTTAACAACTATTTGTAAATCCTCTAATAAGGTGGATTTTCTAGATTGAAGTGTCTAAAGACCTCTATCAAGGCTGCTTCTAATAAGGTGATTAAATCCTTTAATAGGGTCACACCTAATAGTGTGTTTTTAAACCATTGATAGGGTTGGTTCCTAATAGGGCTCACTTCAGAAGAGTGAAAATTAGTAACTAGTTGCAATTGGTGTTTTTTCCCAAATTGGATTTCCACATTAAATCTTGGTGTCACTTGTGTTCATGCTATTTATTTTATGTGTATGAAACTAAGTTAAGTAAAATTAATAATAGATAATATCTAAATATTTTCATGTTAAATAGTTGCTAAGTTATTTTAGTGTTTGCCAAGTTACAATATTTGCTAGTGTAAATTGAGTGACTATCTATTTATTGAGCATCAATAATTTTAGTGAAGTTTATTTTGACATCTAAGGGATCTGAGATTTATTTTTGTGGTAAATGATTCATCCCTCCCCCTTAGTTACTCCTCTTATATTTCCAACACATCCTTCCTCATGTTTGATCTTGTTCCATTAGTATCTAGTCCTACCAATCTCTTTGACAAAATGTTACTTTTTATAGATTTATTCTTTCTTTCACTTTTGGATTTCACTTTTTGGTTCTTAAAAATATTTTTTGAAGAAATTTGGTTGTTCCCTCCTCAAGGTCTCATGATCTTTTATATCATGGTGTACTACAAATGGGGCAATTAGAGAGCAAGGTCTTGATCAGGTCTTTTACTGCTTGTGAGTCAGTTGGATGTGACCCTTGCATGTTCCAAATATATGCTCATTTATGATCACATGGTGTAATTGGGAAATGTTATTTGCTTATGGATTACCTAGTATCATTTCCATTCTAATTTCTCCAGGACTCATGAGTAAAGTTAGGGCAATCCTTGCATGTTTGTTTCAATTCAGTCCTATGTAATATTGGCGAACAAGCCTTAATGTTCTTGGTAACCTTGACATATCTTCAATATTCCTATATCAAACTAAGTGCTCAAACTACATGGTGGTCCTTCTTTATGAAGTACGCCACCCTTAAGCTTCAAGAAAATTTTCAGCCCCCCACAACCTTTATTTTCATTAAAGAAACTCTCTCACATCTCCCCTTACCACATCAGTCCTACCAATTCTACAAGCTCCTATCTTATCCTACCATTCCTAACCCTAAAACATCTAAAGTTCTTCTTTTTCCTATACCCTTTTTTCACCCCACCATAAGGGTCTAATCTAACAAATATCATCTTTTCCTTCCCTCCTGATCCCCTCACCCATCAAAACTCTCTAGATCCCCAATTTCAAACTTTGTTCAAAGTCGTGCACATTATTTTCTCCCACCATTCAAGGCAATGATCGATCAATGACATGCTATAGATCCCACCTATGTAATGTTGCAAAAGAAAACTCAGCCTGAAGGAATCTCACCTCGAAGGGAATCTCTATTTAGAGGCAATCTTGATCTGAAGGGGAACTTGTTCTGAAGGGGGGACTCAATCTGAAGGGAATCTTGACTCAAAGGGGCAAATGATCCAAAGGAGATTTCAACCCAAAGACAATTTCTCTAATACCACTATAGTGTTTCATTCATCTTGTATGCTTGATAATAGTTACCTGTTGGTCTCATGTGCCTGATGGCCAATTACCCATTGGTATTGTGTGCCTGATGACTAGGTACCCGTTGTCCCATGTGCCTAATGGCCAGGTACTCATTGGTCCTGTGTGCCTAATGGCTAGGTACTTATTGGTCCAATGTACCTAATGGCTAGGTACCCATTGGTCCCATGTGCTTGATGACTAGGTGGTTTCATGTGCTTGATGGCTAGGTACTCATTGGTCCTATGTACTTGATAGGCAGTTACCTGATGGCCATATAGTATAGTTGAAAGGAGTGAACAATGATGTGTAGACTATTTGGGGTGGGTCGTATGGTAGCTTGGAGAGCTGATTGTATGGTGATGAATGACTAGGGGCCATATGATAGTGTAGGAAGTGATATTGTTACCATACAGTGACAAATAGGGATGTTATATAGTAGATGATTGATGGTCATATAGTAGATGGAGAGTAGAGGGTTGAATAGTAGAAGGCAACTAATAAAGTCATACAGATGGGAGGTGTGGGGTAGACATACAATGGAATAAGGAAGGTTGTACAATGTAGTAATGGAGGTTGTATAATAGGTTTTGAGGGCACTACAGAAGTTGCACTGAGCGTGGTGAGTAGTAGATGGGGTACAAATGGTAAACAAGTTCAGTCATGCACCATAAACTATCAATCCTAAATTCATCAAGTAATGCTAAACAAAAAATGGAGATTTGAACAAGAAATATCCTTCAATTAATATTTGTTGAAAGATGGTGCTCCAATTTTCCAAATCTGAGCAAAGTAGTACAAGCGATGGAATAGGGTGAGGGTTGAATCCCACTGAAACTGGACAAGCCAAGTAGGGAAGATCTTTCACTTTTGAAATGGCGAACAATAGAGAATCCCAACAGGAATTCGTAGTACAAAGAAATAATCTAGAATGCATGCCTATAACTACCTACAAGCCATGCTTAAATACCTATTGGGGAAAACCTTTTTGAGGTTGTACAAAGATAGTCGACAACAACACTTACCAACAAAAACTAAAATAAAAAAATAGGCCAGAGATATATTAAATCAATCAAAACCAAAAATACAAATATTAACTTGGGCCCCATATTAATGAATTAACATAACTAATTAAAGGTCCTTTTATTATATTATTTAAATTTTGGGACCAGTTAATTAATTAATTGAATTAAATTATTACATTAAAAATTGGGGACATTACAAATCCTCGCTGCCCAAAGATTGCTTGCCCTCAAGCAATCTATTATTAGATGAAACACCAACAGCTCCAAGGTCCCAAATCAAACATCCAGGCAAGATAAGTGAAATGACATCAATCCTCTATAGTATCACATTGCCATCAAACTTTCATTGCGTCACTCTGATATAAATATTGTCGTATCATGAGTTACTAGGATCCCAAACCAAACACACATGTGAAATGAGTGAATTGTCATCAAATCTCCCTTGCACCACACTATCATTAAGCATCTAATGCACCACTCTAATATAAAAATTTTCATAGCCTTCAACAGGATCCCAATGACACAAATTGATGAAATCTTTCAGAGCATTATGTTTAAAAATCTCTTTGGGTATGGTCATGCACACAAACACTGATGTTGGCACAAAATTAGCTATTGACACAATCACAATGACTACTATTATATTCCTGACATATGAAACCTTGATAGAGAGAGCTTTAGTGGTGAAAATGTTAAGGGGGGCTTGACTATGAGTACCTTGATAACAAGATCTTCGATGAAGGGTGTTGCGATGATGGGAGCCTCAGCAAAGAGTAGCTCAGTAAAAGGAACCTTTGCAAAAAAAAATTCAATGGAGAGTACCTCAGAAACAAATAAAATTTTAGCTACAAATAAAACCTCAATGGCACACAAAACACTGGTTGAAGCCTTGATGATGGATATAGCCTCAACAATGAGCAATGTCTCAATGGCTACAAATGTAGCTATTGTGATCAATGTAATGAAAATGACAGACACACAATGATGACGTAGACAACCTTAATGTTTTCAATGGACAAAACTACGATGGCAGATACACACTTGATGATAAATATAGACTTGACATTGGTGATGAATAAATATGTGCACTCAAAAAGGTGCACTACTCTATGTCATTATATCCAAGGTTGTCTTATGAATTGAGAGCCTCAAATGTCGACTTAGAGATCCCTATCCATAGAGTGCAAGGATGTGTATGATAACATAAAATGGGCTCTTAGTGGAACCCTGGAAATGTGTTCCTTGCTAGTAAACCATGCAATGGGAGGTTCTTAAGATGAGATGCAAGAGTGCAAAATGAAATAGAAACTATATGAATCTAAAGTCTCAAGAAATTCAAATGATAGACATGCAACATAACAATACTAATAGTGAGACTGTGTGTGATAGACCTACAACATAACAATACCAAGAGTGAAATTGTGTTTTTTTGAGAGGGGAAGAGCTCTATCTTTTAAAGGCATACAGATGGTGGAGATCAAAAGACAAGAAATGTATCATCAAGGGTGGAGAATGAGCCTTGCCTAACTTCTGGTATTAAAATGTGCTTTGTCAAGATAAGAGGCTCCACTCATAGAAAATAATGCATTTTGCATGTGTATCCAAAATATTTTGTCAAAACAGGAGGCTCTACACATGGAAAATTACACCTTTTATGTGTAGACAAAAGATTTAGTCAAAATAGAAGGCTACACATGGAAAATGTTTTTCTTTTTAAAATTAGAAATGGGTGCATGGATTTTTGATAATTTTATTTGAATTAAAAGGGAGAAAATTCTTTTAATCAAATATGTGTGTTTAGAAAATGGTGGTTAAACTTTAGGTTCAAATAAAATAAATTAATTTTGCCTTATTTTTGAGAATTTGTGATCAAACACTTGATAACATTAGCAAGAATTCTAGAAGGGGATTTATGGTCTAGGTGACCATTTTTAGATGATTACAAAAATGTCATTGATAGATGCAACAACGGTGACAAATATGATGATGGACTTAGAAATAGACACAAGTACGGTGATGATAATAGACACAATGGAGATAACATACATGATGATGACGACGATGTCGGACATCGCAATAGACAAGGTGGTGGTGATGACAATAAACAAAATTACAATGACATATATGGTGTTGGTGACAACAAAAAACACAATGATAGTGATGGACACAAACTCTATGATAGACATAGATGACGTTAGTGACAGACACAAAGATGGTGATAGACATGAACTTGATGATAGACATAGATTCAATGTTAGTGATGGACATAATGATGATAGACATAAACTTGATGAAGGCTAGAGACTCGACATCGGTGATGAAATCAATGATGATGGACATGAATTTGATGACAGACATGAACTCAATGACGAACATAGACTTGACATCAGTGATGGAAGCAAACATGACTATGGTGATAGATACAACCATAGTGATAGACATACAACCTCAATGACGAACAAGACCACAATGATGGACATAGCTTCAGTAGTAGATACACAACCTTGAAAACAAACAAAACCTTAGTGATAGCCACAACCTCAAGAATGAACACAAACTTGATGATAGAATGAGCCTCAGCAATAGACATAGCTTCTATGATTGACAAAACTTCAGAAATTGATAGAACTTTCTCAACGGATAGTTTCTTGGTGATAGGCACAATCTCAGGCACAACTTCAATGATGGGCACAACTTGATCCATCCATGTCTTCAAAAGATCCATGCAAGCAACCTCTTCATTTTTCTAGTGTTTACCCCATGTTGGTGTAGTAGAAAGATTTAACAAATCCTCTTGGAACGACCCTATAATCATGCATTTATTCTCCTCACGTAAAGCATCATCCTTATCATTGTCATCCATTTTCTCCCACTTATGCAAGTGAGATATTAGTTTTTCTTCACAATGCTTGAAAAAATTACTGACCAATCTATATGCTACTATAGAGTGGATATATTCTAGATTACGAACAACCCATAACATAGATGTGATGGGTTGGGATATTTTATCCATCTTTTCAATGCACAAAATCATAAGACTCTCCATAGCAACTAAAATCTTAGTATCCTGATCTTCCTTGATGGTGAACAAGAAGTGGTGAAACATATCATAGACCAAATTTTGCAATTTGAGATCTAGGAGAAGGTTATTTACTTTGACATTTGCACAATTCTACAATATTGTAGATCTCCTACCAAAAGGGTCACTACTGAAGTCATTAAGACTCTGAAAGCTATCAACTACCAAATACAATATCTCTATCATGGTGTTATCATCATATGGTGCTTGAGGAGCTGTAATTCTCAAGACCTCATTGAGACATGTTACAACTATCAATCTTTTATCCTTGTCCTAGTGTCTCAAAGGCTTGGGTTGACTTAAGGCATCCTTAATTGGTGAGAGGATTCTCTATATAAATCTTGAAGGTAATTTGTTCACCTGACACAAATAAACTTCCAATATATCTAATGGAAGATCAACACCCTCACCAAGCTCTTTGCCTGTTCTTTGTAGTGCCTTCAACCACCACTCTCCATCATTTTCTGGGGTCATAGTGTGATACAAGTACCAAAATCTTTCAATCATCCTAGTAGACTGGAAAGATCACCAGCTCTAATACCACTGTAATGTTCTAATGGAAAATTTGGCACAAAGGAATATTGTCTCGAAGGGAATCTCTATTCAGCGGTAATCTTGATCTAAAGGGGAACTTGTTTCAAAGGGGGACTCGATCCAAATGGAATATGGACTTGAAGGGGTAACTGATCTAAAGGGAATCTTGACCCAAAGGTAATTGCTTTGATACCATTGTAGTGTTTCAAAGGCAAACTCAGCCTGAAGGAATCTCGTCTTGAAGAGAATCTTTGTTCGAAGACAATATAAATCTAAAGGGGAACTTGTTCCAAAGGGGGGAATTGATTCAAAGGGAATCTCAACCTAAAGGGGCCAATAATCTGAAGGGGATCTCGACCTGAAGGCAATCTCTTTGATACTATTGTAGTGTTTCATTCATCCTATGTGACTGATAGTAGATACCTGTTGGTCTCATGTGCTTGATGGCTAGTTATCCATTGGTCCTATGTGCCTGATGGCTAGGTACCCATTGTCATGTGTGCCTGATGGCTAGGTACCCATTGGTCTCGTGTGCCTGATGGCTAGGTACCCATTGGTCCTATATACTTGATGGCTAGGTACCCATTAGTCTTGTGTGCCTGATGGCCAGATACTTATTGGTCCTGTCTACCTGATGGCCAAGTTCTCATTGGTCGCATCTTCCTGATGGCCAAGTTCTCATTAGTCCCATGTGTCTGATGCCTAGGTACCCATTGGTCTCATGTGCTTGATGGCTAGGTACCCATTGGTCCCTTGTGCCTAATGGCTAGGTACCCATTGGTCCCTTGTGCCTAATTGCTAGGTACCCATTGGTCCTGTGTGCTTGATAGGTAGTTACCTGATATTCGTACAATATAGTTGAAAAGAGTGAATAGTGATGTGCAAACTATTTGGGATGGGCTATATGGTAGCTTGGAATAGAGTAAAAACATTATTATTGATTGGTCGTACAATAGCCTAGAGAGCTAATTGTACGATGATGAATAACTGGGGGCCATATGATAGTGCATGCAATGATATTGTTATCATACAATGACAAATATGGATGTTATACAATGGATGATTGATGGTCATATAGTAGATGGAGGGTAGAGGGTCATATGATAAAAGGAAGCCAATAAGTCAGTACAGATGGGAGCTGTGGGGTAGCCATATGGTGGAATAAGAAAGGTTGTACAGTATAGTAATGTAGGTTCTACGATAGGTTTTGAGGGCAGTATAAAATTTGTACTGAGCATGGTGAGTGGTGGATGGGGTACGAATGGTAAATATTGTCACAAAAGATTGCACCGTTGTCCAAAGTCTTACCTAAGGACAAACTTGTGAAACATGGAAACAACCTCCAAGTTGTGGGACTTGAACTATGAGGCTAAGTCTTTGGAGAAGGCCACCTTCCTCTACTATTAGGATGCACTTAGACTATTTTGAAGAGAGAATGGGGAAGGAATACATGAAAGTAACTACCTAATCTATTCCAAAGAGGTGATGCACCAAAATAGGGTGTCCAGACCAGTCTTTACCCATACATGCACACTCTTTGTCCAAAGATATATGGATTCAAACTTTGCTTTAATCTATAAACTACACAAAGATCAGACAACCATATGAGTGACACAAGGAAAAATGCTTCACTTCTTATCATTCACAGGAAAAAGAGATGCAAAGAATGTAGATTACAAATATTTGTAGTATGTCAAAGAGAGGCAAATAAACTTACACAATATGACGACGGTGGAAAGAGATAAGGCAGAAAGTCATATAACTCAAAGGCAAAAGGGAATTTATAGTAACATGCCAAGGTAGTACTAGAGAAAATAGAGAAGATCCAATCCTAGGATAGAGTACAATATTTTCCTTTATAGTGCAAGCATAACTTGGATGACTTCCCTTATAAGACAAAAATCAACCACTATAATCAAATCTATAGAGAATAATCATTGCAAAACTGGAAAGATTTGACTATTGCCTAAATCCATGCATGAAAAGATCACTTCCTAACCAAACAAATCTCAAAGAGGTCAAGAACGATAGTCATTTAATCTTTAACTGAGTGAATGGATCAAAAAATGATAATGGAGTATTTCTTTGCACTTATCAAGCCTAGGGATCAATGAAAGTGATTGCATAGATTGAAAAGATCAGATTCATCATTCAAGGAATTGCTTCTGCTACCACTAACTTCCAACTCGATCACGACCCTTGGTCAATTAAGGTTTAACCATTAAGTCTTGCTATGTGGACCAAATATTTCTCACCATTATGCCACCATGTAGTAATTTGATCCTTATGCCTTGCATTCAATCACCCACGATTGCAACCTCGCCATCGCCTTCCCTTAATAACTTTTATTGCTTGTGAAATTGTGATCCACTGATCATCGCTGCCTTGTAACCTGCACTTGGCAGTCTTTACTAATAGCCATGACCTTTCCAAAGTTGAGGTTAGACCATATTTGCATCATCACCTTCTTAGACTAATGGTACTATCTGACCCTTGTGACCAAGTGAAACAAAGGAAAATTCTACTTCACAACTCAAACCTTAACCATTTCTTGACTCGTGGAGATCATGTGTTGGACATAGATATGGATGATCTAATGATGCATGATATGTCTTGAAACACTAAAGATCTACCTTTTTTACACTATCACAACTTAAACCATAGCATGTCAACATGACCATGTGATTAGGCGGAATCAAAACAAAGTGCACCTTTGCCATCTTGACCTTAGTCAGCACTTAACCGACTGCGACCATGCGAATCACATGATTGCAACTTAAAATATCTTAAGGCATAATATGAAATAAGAATATGACCAATACTAAATCATTTCATAAGAAAACCTAGGTGACCATTGGGTGAATTATCATTTAAATTTGATTTTTTGGTAGGAGGGTATAAATGTTAACAATAAACAAGTTTAGTCAAGCACCAAAAACTATCAATCCTAAATTTATCAAGTAATGCCAAACAAAAAACTAGAGATTTGAACAAGAAATATCCTTTAATCAATATTTTTTGAAAGATGGTGCTCCGATTTTCTAGATCCAAGCTAAGTATTATAGGTGACAAAATAGCGTAAGGGTTGTGTACACTCGAAAGTGTCCCACTCTAAACCATTCTATCCAAACGATTCCATGAGTTGGAATGTTTGAATGCCGGCTTAGAGCTCCCTATCCATGGAGTGCAAGAGAGTGTATTTCAAGTTCAAGGGCTCTCAGATGAGCCTTAGAGATACTCTTCTTGCTAGTAAACCATGCAATGGGAGGTTCCAAAGACAAGATGCAAGAATGCAAATGTCTCAAGGAGTTCCTCAAGAATGCAATGCAAATGAAAATTAAACTAGGATGATAATGCAAAATGCAGCTATGCTAAAACATGTATGAGAGTGTTACAATACCATTATTAAGCTATGTGAGATTAAGCTACATGTAAAAATGAAAGCTAAGCTAAGATGCTATGGTATGAGAGAATGTAGACAAGAAATAGAAGTTCTCCACAAAGCTCCAAAGAAACCTATTAGAAAACCTGCAGCATAACAATATTCAAAATGAGGATGGATTGAGGGGGAAAGCTCTCTCCCTTTTAAAGATGTATGGACGGTAGAGATCAAGATGAAGATGGTGGATGATCAACGGTGGAATTCGAAAATAGGAGTGATCCATGTGCACACACAAATCAACCAATAGAATATAAGTTGACTTGTCATATAAGACAAAAGTCACAAAGCCTTTTTTTTTAATTGCAAAATAGAAAAAAGACTTTATGTGTGCACTTTAAGTGGGTTAGAAGAATGGGGTCTTTTATTTAATTAAAAGGGGACATGTTCTTTTAATCAAATAATGAACTTAGGATAGCATAGTCAAACTATAGGTTATAATCAAATAAATTGATTATTAGCAATTTGGTCTAGGTAAATGATTAAATTAATTTAGCCAAAATGTTGAAAAGGGGGCTAATAGTCTAGATGACCATTTTTAGGTGATTACATTTGCCCCTCTTTGACTAATGTGTGATCGATCTGGGAACACATTATGTCAAAGAAAATAGAAAGCCAAGTAGGCGGTGATAGATATAGACGTCTGATTCCAAAGAATGAAATGCAGAAATAGATAGCAAATCCTAAATGCACAGCCTGATAGTGGTAGTACTGAACATTAGGAAGATGATGTTAGGATCAAAAAAGAATTTTAACACCTAGCAAAGCAAATAGATCAAGAGCAAGTGATAAGGTCAAACAAATGCTCCTAAGAAATAGATAGCTGCAACAATCAACAATAGAGTATTTCTGCCCCCTCAGGATCGAAATTGAAATGAGGTAAGGGGATGCAGAAACTGGCAAGACATGAGAAAAGTAGAATATAGCAATGTCCAAAATGACAGATAAATGATTAGAACCCAAGAATGACTATAAGAAATTGATAAAATGCCCCAGTTTGACTAGAGTTGACCTTGAAGGATATAGCATAAAAATTAGGTCAAAATGAGTAGAAAGGTGATTTTAGACATGAAACAATGAATTGAAGTAGATATGAAGTATGAAAATGATGAAGACATGAAGAAATGAAGATGCCTCAGTGATGATTCAGAGATTAGACCTCAAAAGGTCAGCTAACTGCTCAGAAGAAAGTAGAATTTTAAAAGACAATTTTGACCATCAAGATGAACTCGAATTTGGATTTTGATCCCAAAAATAAATCTAGGACGTCAAAATTATTTAAGAGGTCAAAACTTTAGATAATGTGATGACAAGATAGAAAAGAGATGAAGCGAAAGATTAAGAAGGTGAAAAGACATGAACAAGAAGAAAGTAAAGAAATATATGAAAGGAGTTAGCTGATATGTCCACAAAAAGATGAAGAGAGAGCTCTCCCCATATGCAAGAATGCAAGACTAAGCTAGAAAATGAACTTAAAATGCAAGCTAATATGCAAAGTGGTTTACCAGCAAGAAGCGCATAACATTTAGACTCTTAATTTCATCATTGAGCATTTATTAGGGACATCATGAGATCATACAACCATCACTAGTATAACTATGAGGATATGAATATGATCGATATTAGATAGGTATGTGGAAATCCAATCTAAGCATCAGAGACATGTAAGTCAAGATAACTACACGATTAGATTCCCTAAGTTTAATTTAGCAAGATTACACCTGTATCAAGGCATAAGCGCCAGGATAAACCTTGAGTGCGGTCTTGAAAAACAATTAAGGATGATACATTTATAAGTCAAAGTGTTGAATAGGACAAGCATGAATGCTTACAACACTATAGGCAAACAAAAGTATACCCACAAGCAGAAATCAAGAAAATATGTCCCATGCCCCTAGTCTTCTAGTCAATGACATCCTTGAAAGACTATTAGGGAGGGAACACCTGACAAAAAAATCATCATAGACATCACACAAAGTAGATAAAGATTAGCATAGCTCAGTCGTTTAGGTGTTGAAGTGCGTGTGTGTAAGTCACTTGGCCATTTCTTCCAGACTTGATTCTGATAGTGAGAAATATCACGACATCGGAGACCGTAGGCAAACTATCTGTAAAGTGTTGAAAAACACTTGATGTCAAAGTGGGGGAAGTGTTGAGAAACACTATGTTGTGAGTTGTCAAAGAAACCCTAATGCACAAGAATACCTCAATAGGCTAAGCAGTTGTGCCCCCAAGATGAGGACAAGAAACAATTCCAAGCTAGGAAATGTGTAGCAAAATAGGTGATTGAGACTAATAGACAGAGGTGCAAGGGTCTCAAGTAGCACCTACTTCCAGATTTTCACCACTTGACAGATTTTTTCAGGACTTTTTTCAATTTTTTGTATTTTTGTATTTTTGATTTTATTGGTGATACATCAAAGTGCCTATTGCCAGATTTTCACTAAGAAGATCTTTTTTTCAGGACATTTTCTGATTTTTAGGATTTTTTTCAGGATCATATATGATTTTTTTTGGAATTTTTTAGAAGGTTTTAGATATCACTAGTTCTCAAGCAAGATCACATCATTTTCTCCCAATGTCTAGCAAGGTATAGGATATGATGGAGCAACAAGCCAGTGGATAAGCAAAGATGGATGAAAAAAGAGTATGAAGCAAGTGAAAGTGATCCTCAGGGACTGACTCCTCAAGAGTACCCAAGCTAGGAAAAGAGGTGAAATAGTCATATGAAGCATATTTTGGATAAGCAATGGAAGTAATGAGAAACATAGCATGTAGGATAAGTGTTGAAGCCAACAAGTGTGATAGCATATAAGATAAGTGATGGAAGCTAATGAGTAAGATAGCATGAAAGCGTGCAATCCAAAAGAGTAGCCATGTCAAGAGAGCTATAAGAACCATGTTTTATTTATTATGATCAAGACCAAGGGGTCAACTAGATAGGATAGCAATGGGATAGAGCAATAAAAATAAAGCTCAATATAGAGGTTATGAGTGAATGGGAGAGCACAATAGAAAATCTCATGGATAAGATAGCCAATATGCAAAGATAGCTCAACATTTTCAAGATCAAAGAGAGAAGAGGGGATAGATGGATGATGAAAGAATTACGCATGACACCTGTTTACCAGGTTTTCATCATGGTACTTATCCAAGGTGCCACAAGAAGTAGTTTTCACCATATAATGCATTTATTTCTCTTTACTTTTGCTACCAAGGTGCCACAAGAAGTGGTTTTCACCAAGGCACATTTTCATTTTCTTTTTTTTCTTTTTTCTTTTTTTTTTTGAATTTTTAGAAAGAGCTCAAGCTATTTGTAGATAGTGCTCCTATAGAAAAGATAAGTCATGATAAGCCGAGACCATAGAAAGGTATGCTCAAAGATGTTGATAGGGTGATGAAAGAGAAATGGTAGTAGGAAGAGTATATGGAGAATAAGAGTTCATGTATAGAAAGGAGGTGTAAGCTTTAGAGGATTTCATCTGGGTAGCTAAAATGTTGGACAAGATCAACATTGACACACACCTTGAAGGGTATTGGAACAATGGAGGAATCATGGATGAAATAGCTTGAGATTTAGATGTATGAGGTGGTAGAAAAGATTTGGAAAAAAGTGGAGTGGAAGGCTTTGGGATATTTTTAGGAAGATTTTTGGAAGAAGATGGAATAGAAGCCTTTGGAAGCTTGAATGTCAACTTTGAAGTATTTTCAATATTCAAGTCTTTTAAAAGAGACTTGGGAATCCATATAGCTTTAGATTTTCCTTCGAATACTTCAAAGCACATTTCTTCAATAATGGGTTTAGGAACCCATATTTTCTTTGGTTTAGCTCTTTGAGTAGTGGACCTTTGTGGTCTCTTTTGTGCATTCTCCTTCTTAGCATTCACATGTCGATTAGATGGGACATAGCGATCTTTCTTTTTCAATGGATTCTTATGTTTATTCTCACTTCCAAAGAACTTGGGATTTGTGGATGAATAAGGCTGATATGACTGGTTTAGGTGGATAGATGGGTGAAAAGTCATCAAGGATGAGTGTCTTTGTTGATCTTGAGGTATGACGAGAGAGCTAAGAGTGGAAAATGTAGGAGATGATGGAACATAAGGTCCCAATATAGATGGAAGGTTTGAAGGCTTTAGCTTTGATGGATACGGACCAAGGATAGACTTAGTAGATGCAAATGGATAGTGAAAAGGGACATCAACATCTTTAGAGTGAGCAACGTGGTCAAAGCCATCAATAGACTCATGAGTAGCTTTTACAGGAGCAACATTTTTAATAGGAGCACTTGAAGCTTGAGTAAAATTTTGAAGTGGATATGGAGAAGTAGAACACGAGGGGACACTTTGATCTTGACAAGTAGCTTTGGATAGCATAGGAAGAGAACTTTTCTCATAATTTTCAGTAAGCTCAAGGGAGATAGTGGAAGTGGTATCTTCATCAAACTTAGGAGGTCGACAAGATATAGGATATGGAGGGGAAAAATCTTGAAAGAGATGAAAGGGTGCTTGATCTTGATCTTTCTTGACATTTATAGTTTTTTCTTTTTGAGAGTCCTCTTGACACGGAGCCACTTCTAAGGACAAGGGAGAATGAAGAGTGAATGGAGTGGTGCTTGGATTAGGTATAGTAGTGCATGAAGGTTGAGGATGTTTAGGATTAGTAGCATGGAAAAGGTTTGCAGCCAAGTGAAGGTTAGCTTGAGTTTCTTTTAGAGGTAGCCCTTGAGGATACACGTAGTCAATGTGGAAAGCATTAGGTTCTTTATTTGATGGAGGCATGTTTGAAAGCTTTGAAGTGTTGGGAGATGCACGAGTGTTGGAAGAAGTGGAAGATGTAATAGAGCCACTACTAGACATAGGTTCATCAACATAATCTTGCTCAAGAGAAGTATCCTCAACACATGAGTCACTAGAGGTTCCAATAATTCCATTATCAATAAGATCTTGGATTTTATGTTTCAGCTCTATACAATTAGAAGTAGCATGGTCATTAGATTGATGATAGGCACAATAGATATCCAAGAATGGGTTTCCATATGAGCTAGAATTAGGTAACATGATGATCTTATTGCCAAGAAGCTTTTGCAAAGTGTCATCATAAGAATCTTCCAAGGGAGAAAAAGTTCTATTAGAAGTATGTCTAGAGTCTTCTTGTTGTTTCTCAAGTGAATAGCATGCATTCATGTCTTCATCATTATCTTGGTCAAAGATAGGTCCATCATGAAATTTTAGCATAGGCTCAAAGGAGGTATCACTTGCTTGTTCTCTAAAGAGGTCTTTAGATCTAGAAGATGAAGACATTTGATGTCTTGAAGTAGAGCATGTAGACCTAGAAGAAGAGGATGACCTCAAAGAAGGTGAATCACATGCATGTAAAGACCTTAAGGAAGATTCATGTAATGATGCAATATTCTCCTCTAACCTTTTCTCAAGTTTAGACTTCATTTCTGTCATGCACTTAGAGAGAGGAAGGTAAGAAAGATCATTTGTCTCTTCTAGTTCTTTGTATTGTGCATATAGATCTTGAAACTCTTTAGTGACATGGAGGATATCGTGATCATCTAGATTTGGTTGAGGTTTGGTAGCACAAGATTTAGATCCCATAGTTTTAGATGCAAAGCCAAGCATAAAATAGTCTAGAAGATAACTTGATGTTGAAACTATAGGAGGTAGAGTGTTCACTTGCCAAGATAGTAGAGAGAGATTAAAGTGACTTGTCAAACAATATGTCCAAGAAACTTATGACATGAATGACTGAAGTCAATAGCTAGGCAAGATGCCCAAATAGCCAAATAGATAGAGCAAGCGGGGTGACAAGTGAACAACTTTCCCAACCCAAGAGTGTAGTCAAGAAATCAAGGTAACCATTTTAGCAAAAGGATAACTAGCAAGCATGCATAGACCATGAAGATAGAAAGACCAAGAGAACCAAGACCAAAGAGTCACTTTAAGCATGTTCAAGAACTAGAGACAAAGAAAATCAAAATCAAATGATGCGACTCCCCTTAGCAAGCAACACAAGAAAATTTTTGCACTTGACATTTTGACTTGGTTGACAAAGTTTGGCAATAATTGATAGCATAGTAAATTTGATGTTCAAAAGAAATTTCTTTCCAAGAAAGATAGTGACACATGGAGTAGTCTTCAAACAATCAAGAAAGGGACAAAACAACCTTACATGATACAAGCATATGTGACGTCTCAAAAGAATTCCCTAGAATTATCGTCATGTGTATGTTCAAAAGATTTTCATAGGTCTAGCACATTCAAGAACACATCAAGCAATATCTACCTAGAAGTCATGGTTCATTACTCAACAACTTGGCCCACGCTTGATGCTCCTTTGCCTCACACCAAGTGGTTTCCCACAAGAGATATTGGCTTTGTCATGGAAGTGCCATAAGCATAACCAAGGGAACACATATGGTGAGTGTAAATCTTGGGGTGATCCGGGTAGTCCACTAGGATCAATCCTTGCACCAAGAAGTTGAGTGGCTAAAAAGGGTAGTTACAAGCTTAGGGTGTTTAGATAGGGCTTCCGTTCATAGTGTTTCTCTTGCTCCCAATTACGAGACACCTCACCTTGCGATGAGTAACCGATCTTGCGACCACAAGAGTACCTTAAGCATTCTTGCCTAGTGATCTCCCTATGGTCGAAATCCCATAAGCGATCACACTAGGCGAAGATAATCACTATGTCTACCAAGGTTTTGTGTCCTTGATAGTCTTGAGTTTATAGTGGGTTGGAAGAGCCGGGTAATTTGCTTGTCCCCACTTGGGTCGTTCCTCTCAGGTTGTCCGAGAGCAGGCCCTCTAAAGGATTCTAAACTACACAAAGAGTGGATCAACTTTTGGAAGTCAAGATTTTTGATTCACCAAAAGGGTGAAGAGCATACTCTCCTATTCCAATCATTTTCTCCCAAACACGCTAAGAAGATTCAATTGCCTCTTACTCTTGAAACCAAATGGTAAGTCAAGATTTCTGATTCACCACAAGGGTGAAGAGCATACTCTCCTATCACCAAAAGATCCCAATTGTAAGTTTTAATGTGCCTAAAAATAAACAACTAGTATATGCCACACATGAAAATTAAAAAGCAATAAATTTTGGGTTTTTATGCTTTGGGCAGCCCTGCAAATAATGTTAGTAGCCCTTGCGCATTTGAAGCTTTGACATGTGTTCTTTTTATGCAATGTTTCAATTTTTTTTTCATAAGGATGGCAACCTGTAATCACAACTTGTTAGCACCAAAAGTTAGTATGAAATAACATAAAAATTTTCAATAAAAAGTGGTGAGTTTCCTCAAAAATCCAATTTATCTTCCAACCAAGTGCATGCAAAAAAAGTGCAAGTTAATCACAAATGCTCTCATTTTTACTCTTTGATTTTGACCTAGTCAACAAGATTGGACTTGTTTACTATGATTTTGTATCCAAAAATGAAAATGAAAAGAAGAGACCCTTGTTAAAAATCAGAGAGCTTTCCAAAAATGCAAGAAATTTTAAAAAATCTCTTCATTTGCGCTCTAGAGATCAATTTTGTCAAAACAGACTAAATTTATCAAATCGAGTTTTTGATCTTTAATACGACTTCCAAATTCAAAACACAAAAAAAGAACCCCCATTAGAATTGAAAAACTTTCTGAAAATATAAGTTTTTAAAAAAAATTCGCTGATTTGCGATCAGAAACGACTTTTTATGAAAAAATAAGAAAAACTCATAACTCCCAAAAATCACATCAAAATGCTCTACAAATCTGACTGAGACATTTTGAGCATATATCCAACCTGCAAAAAAAATTTCAGAACCAAAATCCAAGTGATTTAAAAGATATGATCAAATCTTTAAACCAACTAAGTTTTTGACCTTCAAACCAATTTACTTATGGGTTGGCCTTAAAATCAAAGTGATAATTCTACAAAAGCATTTGATTAGATCCAATATGCTGCTGTAAAAAACCAAAGATGAAAAATGAAAGCAAATGGAGCTAGAAACTTGATTCAAGCCCCACGGTGGGCGCCAAAAATGTACACTCGAAAGTGTCCCACTCTAAACCATTCTATCCAAATGATTCCATGAGTTGAAATGTTTGAATGCCGGCTTAGAGCTCCCTATCCATGGAGTGCAAGAGAGTGTATTTCAAGTTCAAGGGCTCTCAGATGAGCCTTAGAGATACTCTTCTTGCTAGTAAACCATGCAATGGGAGGTTCCAAAGACAAGATGCAAGAATGCAAATGTCTCAAGGAGTTCCTCAAGAATGCAATGCAAATGAAAATTAAACTAGGATGATAATGCAAAATGCAGCTATGCTAAAACATGTATGAGAGTGTTACAATACCATTATTAAGCTATGTGAGATTAAGCTACATGTAAAAATGAAAGCTAAGCTAAGATGCTATGGTATGAGAGAATGTAGACAAGAAATAGAAGTTCTCCACAAAGCTCCAAAGAAACCTGTTAGAAAACCTGCAGCATAACAATATTCAAAATGAGGATGGATTGAGGGGGAAAGCTCTCTCCCTTTTAAAGATGTATGGACGGTAGAGATCAAGATGAAGATGGTGGATGATCAACGGTGGAATTCGAAAATAGGAGTGATCCATGTGCACACACAAATCAACCAATAGAATATAAGTTGACTTGTCATATAAGACAAAAGTCACAAAGCCTTTTCTTTTAATTGCAAAATAGAAAAAAGACTTTATGTGTGCACTTTAAGTGGGTTAGAAGAATGGGGTCTTTTATTTAATTAAAAGGGGACATGTTCTTTTAATCAAATAATGAACTTAGGATAGCATAGTCAAACTATAGGTTATAATCAAATAAATTGATTATTAGCAATTTGGTCTAGGTAAATGATTAAATTAATTTAGCCAAAATGTTGAAAAGGGGGCTAATAGTCTAGATGACCATTTTTAGGTGATTACAGGTTGAATCCCACCAAAATTGGATATGCCAAGTAGGGAAGATCTTTCACTTTTGAAATGGTGAACAATAGAGAATCACAATAGGAATTCATAGTACAAAAAAAAATCTAGAATGCATACCTATGACTACCTATAAGTTGTGCTTAAATACCTATCGGGGAAAACCTTTCTAAGGGTGTACAAACACAACCAATGACAACACTTACCAAGAAAAACTAAAATAAAAAATAGGTCTGAGATATATTAAATCAATCAAAACCACAAATACAAATATTAACTTGGGCCTTGTATTAATTAATTAAAGTAACTAATTAAAGGTCCTTTTATTATATTATTTAAATTCTGGGACCAGTTAAATAATTAAATTATTACATTAAAAATTAGGGACAATACATCCTACTCTTCTTCCTACTCCCACATTCATTTCCCTATCATTATACTTGTATTACGTCATCCCCGTTTATGCCATGTTCATTTTCATTATCATATATTTTTTTAAAGTTCATTATCATATACATCATTGTAGTCTTTAGGTACATGTTCCTTATCATTTATCATAGCTTTCCTAAAAATCATTTCAGTTATCATTTGAATCATCATAATCTTTTTTACATGTTACTTATCATTTATCATAGTTTTCCTAAGGTCGTCTCAGTTACCATTTGCATTATCATAATATTTTTTTAGGTTCATTATCATATTCTTTTTAGGTTCATGCTACTTCCCATTTATCATAGTTTTCTTAAAAATCCTTTTGGTTATCATTTAGATCATCATCATTTTTTAGATTCATTTCATTTTCATTCACATCATCATAGTTTTATTAAAAGTTCATTTTAGTTATCGTTTACATCATCATAGTTTTCTTAAACATCATTTCCATTATCATTTGCATCATCATAGTTTTTAGATTCATTTTAGCTATTGTTTTCTATCATCATAGTCTTTTTTAGATTCATTTCAGTTATCATTTTACATCATCATTCATTCACTTTTTTGTCAGTATTTGCATTATCCTTATTTTTCTTACGTTCATTTTTATCACGCACATTATCATTATATATGTTTTCATTCCCTCAAAATTGACCATCACATCTGTTATTTATAGTACATTTTAGGTTTCCTTTGCATTATTTCGATCCATTTTTACATTATCATTATTTGTATTTTTTATCCATACAAAAACACCACATTCTACATCAAATACGTTAGTAGCACCATATATCTCATATATCTCATAAACGACCTCACATCTTGCATTACAAGCATCAATAACATCATATATATCCTATATCTCATAAACAACATCACATCCTGCATCAAAAGCATCCGTAATATCATGCATATCATCCATCTCATATAAAACATCACATCTTGCATACCACATGTCAGTCCACCTCATGCATCTCATAAAAGCATACAATACAATAAAATAACATGGGTATAGTACTCATTACACACATATCCCACCCCAAAGAATGCTCATCACATATATATTATATCCTCCAAAGAATAAAGAATGCATCACCTAACCTTGAAAGAATACATAAATGTCCATCATATTCCAATACAATGTCCATATAGTACATATATCCATACAAGTACATCTGGGATATGCCCACAAAAATACATATCTATACATCAGAAATATCCTATAACTAAAAAACATCCTCCTCCATTGTCTCCTCTCCATGGGACTGATAAGGTTCCCTCTCTGAACCTTGTGCTACTGGTGGTGGCCTCATCTTTTGTCTCTCCCCTCCTCCTTCCCTCCCTGAGCTCTCCCCCTCATCCCTTCTCCCCGCTGTCCCCTTATCCCACCTCTATCTTTGCCCTAATCTATGGCTCTACCCTATCCTTTGAGACCCGCTAGTCCTTTGGGATCCCCTATTGCTCCACTCACTCTCCCCACCACCCTACATCCCTATGCGTGTTAGAATATATAGTCCATCAATATAACTAAGAGAGTGGGGGAGGGGGGGATGAATCAACTATCCAACTAATATCGCAATTATCAACCTTATTAAACTTAAACCATATGAGCAATATAATCAAAAACCACAAAAAGATACTCATACACAATAATACCATAAATGTTAACTAGGGAAACCCATGATCAGAGGGAAAACCTTGATGGGGACGATACCCACAAGATGATGTACTAATATAAATATTACTTGTTAGAGGATGGACCCTTTTAGGAGTCTATGAATACATTTAGTACATATAAGTCCCTGTTAAATCCCTGTTAGGAGATTCCAACCCTGTTAGGAGTTATGGAAGATAGTTGTACCCACTCCCCAAATAACTTTAAGGGTAAGACCAATGAACCCACTATTCAAATGATTTATGTATTATTCCTTGCAAAATAATAGAAATGAAATGTACTTACTTCCTCTTCCTCTATCCTGTCAACCAAACCTCTGCTCCTTCTAATCTTGTAACCAGATCACAAATCTCACATCCAATAATCTCTTGGATTTCTTACCCACATTTCTCAAACACTTTGTTCCTTTTCGCACTTCACACTTGATATAACAATCATGACACATTTCAAATCAAGGAAACATCTTCCCTTTATACCATATCTTCAAAATAATTCCTTGAGTTGGCCTTGAGGCTTTCCTAATTAATTATAATAAGATAATTAATTAATTACAATTACAATAGCGCTATCAACTCACAGTCTATACAAAACTCCACACGTGCGATACTAGGACTTGGGCACTTGTTGATGTCACCAAAAGATTGTCCTCTATCATTGCTTGACTGCACATATTCTCATTACATCTCAAATGAAATATATCAAACAAACATCAAGAACTACTTTCCTAATACTCTGTCGTTGAACTGTTCTCTATAAATTTGGTACAACTTTCATACGTCTTCAACTTTGACTTTGCGCACTCGACCACATCATCAAGACACTGTGTTGAACATGTCCATAACTACATATCATCAAACAATCAAACTATTGTCTATACCATGAAGATCTCTGTCTGCTACCTAGCCAGTCTTTACATAAACCATACTATGTTGACATCAATGACAAACATAGTCATGAATGCGATGTGTCAATGCTCTCCAATGATTAGGATAACTTCATGCTAAAAATCTCCCCCTTTGGCTTTGATAGAAACATATATGGAAAAATATCTAAGCTCCAAGAATATCAAAATAGTGTTTTGTTGCTGCTACTAACCAACATCACCACACGCTAAATAATTCTCAACACAATAGGTGCATATCTCCTACTTCCTCACATAAATCCTTCTAAATCTCTCCCTCATTTCTTAGGAGATGTTTTTCATGCTTTTGGTAAATGGATTGTTCTTTTGAATTAACTCTTTAAATGCCCAAATTTGTGAACAATATTTGGTTATAATAGTTTGAAAGTTGCTTCTGGAAGGACTAACCTTCCTCTAAATTCTTAGGTACAAATCCCTATTGCAGTATGATTTTCAATGAATTATGTTTGTTTCTAAATCTAAAATAGGGTATGCTCTTAATCTAATAATAGGAGAGGTAAACCAAGCTAGGCCTAAACAAGAACCAATTCAAGCGAGAAATGGTATTTAAAGATTGATTAAGTTTATCAATTCACACATCTTATGAACCCACAAGGCTTAATGATTCGATCATGCATACTAACTAATACTAAAGTGATTTAACAAGAAACTAACTATAGAGAAAGAAAGACTAAATTGAAGGAAAGCAAAAAGGGACTTCTCTTGGACCTATGATGACAATATTATCATATTTAGTTCGTTGCCTCAAAAAAGGGGAATGAAGCTTTGTTCATTCCTTGTTTTAATTCACATAAAAGAGAAAACATACAATTAACATGAAATAGAAAATAATTGACACAAAATACCATTCAATTGTCTCTACAATATCAAGTATTTTGCACCAAAAATTATCCTACCTTTTATTAATCTTTCATTCTAATACATATAGAATTTCAAGATGACTATTACAAAGGAAGTTTAATTGGTTCATCTCTTCAGAAATGACAAATGCCGAGAAGCTAATTTATCCATTACAATCATTACAATAAAATACAAAGGAGGTGGAATATGAATCACTTTTCCTTCTTTCTCTTTTTTGATTTTTTCCTATAGGCCTTAGCAACAACAATGATTGGAATCAATTCCTCATGCCTATGTACATGTACATTAGTATATCTTAAGATCCGTTTAGAATGCTCTCTGGCCAAATCTTTGACAAAACTTAACAGGTCTTGTATTTCCTCCATGGCCATGTGTACACATCCACCAAGTTTTTGGGGCTCAAAAACTCTATTCTGGTGACCAAAAGACATCCTCATCAAACTATCTATGAAGTTGGAGAAATTTTTCTGCATGACAGTTACTCTAATTATTCCCTTCCCTTGTCCACTAGTCTAAGAATCTATATGTAGATCTCTTAGGACTTCATAATCTCTATCCTGATCCTTCTTTACTTTAGCTTCAGTTTCCTTAAGCCCTTCCTCTACTGCCATGATCATTTTGAACTTGAATTGCATGCTCTGAAGCCACTCAAATAAAGGCTCATCTCCTTTAGGAAAGATCTTCACTTCAACGACCTCCTTAGCCTTCATGTGTATAATCATCTTCAACAGAGAGACACAATCTTCACTCTTAGTTTTCTTCATGGCCAAGGTGACTCTATTTGCTGAAATTTTGTCCTTCTTTGTTTCCAGCCTTAGTATGGCATTGCCAATCTATTCTATAATGACAAGTCCCTCCAATTTAAGTTTCCTGGTCCATTCTCTACCGATTTTCCCAAAGTGTTTATTTTCTTAGAGCTAGAGATGAGTGCTTGGACATTGGCAACAGTAAGATCACTAGTAATAGGCATTCTGAAAATGCTTGCCAACGGGGTGACCAATTGCCTGATGAAGCTGTTCAGTTCATGGATTTCCACCTTAATCCTAACCTTTGACAATTTAAGACTTTCTAGCTATCCTTCAATCACCTCATTTTTTGACTTCCATAAGCCAACATTGGTGTCATGTTTGGCCTCCTCGAGATCCACAAAGTGTAAGGCAAAATCATCTGTAGACATATCCTTAATTCTTCCTTCTTTGGTAGGATTTGCAATTTCCATTGTTAGATGCCCTATTTCAGGGTCTTGTCTGAGGATGGACAAGGTCTTCTACTTTTTGACCTTACTTAGTGCTGATCTAGAGCGGATAGCAAGAGATAAGTTATTCTTGTTGGGATATCCTTCATCTCTCCTCTTCCTCTTTCTATCTAGGGTTTCTTCTAGCCATGAATTTGTGTTTATCACCTTGGAGGTAGTCCCGAGGGAATCTATTCTAAATATCTTTCTCTTGACTAGGGTGTTTGTTCTCATAGTCAAAGAGAAAGGATTCTTTGGGGCTTGTGAAATGAGCTTTGAAGAATTAGGGCCCTTATCTACCTCTGAAGTCTTCTTCATTGCCTCATTAGATTTAGTAGATTCACTATCACTACTTTCTTCATCTCCTAAATCCACTACTTGCACTTGGGGACTAATCGACAAGAGAAGTACAACACTTTACAAATGGAACTGGACTACTATGTGGTGAGAGGGCCAGAGTGACTACACCATCTTTTGGTTCTTCTGCCTTCTTGCTCTCAAATTATGATGGAGTTCCAATTACTAAGAGGGAGCCATCCTAACAAGTCTAGCCAAAGGAATATTTTTGTCAAGAGGTTGATCACCTCTACCTAATGGTTGTGTTGGCCCTTGGGTAATGGCCAAGGTTGCACTTGATGTACCACCTTCGAAGGAGGAAGCCACTTCAACTATTGGAGAAGCTTGAGTAGTTGTACTTTTGCTTCAACTCCTTTTGGCTATGGTCCATTCGACCCATTTCCTAGTCCTTTTGATAATCCAGGCCATCATTATATCTAGCTCCTCTCTTGTATCTTCATAATGTTATGAGTTTATTGGAGTGCCTCTTAATTTGGTCAGATAAGTATTGCTATGTATGTTTTGACCATCATCTTCTACTCCTTCTATGTCAATATTAACTTTATACATTTTTACTTGATCGACTATCAGCCTAGTAAAAGCACAATCATGGCTCTCAAACTTGTCCTTGCAATCGGCCCAGTAGTCTTCAATAGTGGTGATGTGTTTGATTACACTTTCAATCTAAAACACCTCCCTTGCATACCCATTCAAATCAAACATGGGCCTCAATACTTCATACATCTCCAACTTATACTTCATTTCAAACACCTTTAACATGTTCTTGACATTAGAACATGTTTCATAACTGAAAGCTCCCACCTTCATAGGGAATTCATACCCTTTATTCCTCAGACTCCCACTCAACACGTTCACTTGAGTAGCTTGCTGCATGATCTCAATCAACACAATCATATCACTGGGATATCTCGAAACCTTCAAGGGGAAACCATTAAAAGCTACAAGATGCAAATATGAAAAGGATGAGAATTGGATGAAATAACTCCCAAATTGGCTAATGGATTCCATGGCTTCTAGACTGAATCTCCTTTTTGGACATCCTTGAAGATCCCTGCAAATTCTCATGGTGAATGCATCATTAACCTTCACATACTCTGCATAACTATTTTCTAGTTGTAAGCATGGGTAAAACTCATAAGACTTCACAACATCTAGAAAATTTTCCATTCTTGGAAGGCTTGGCCATAGTTGTAAAGAAGCTAACATATAAATGAGGAAAGAGGACATATAGAATGTGTTGTAGGACTTTGCGACACGAAGAGCATTGGATAGAATCTCACTTACCTCATGAGTCCAATAAATTTATTGGGTGTCAGAGTAGATGACTTACACTAGAAAGAAATATTGCTTAACAAAATTTAAAGCTTCTACCTCACCTTTCAATCTATGTAAGAGGACCAAGATATCGATAAACTTGGGTTTGAGATTAGTCCCAAATAGAGTCTTAGGAACCTTACTCTTGGTGCTTCATGGTTTTTGGAGCCAAGTCTGCATGATTTCCTTTCTCTAGATCATCTTCTTCATGGAGAACTCAAAAATGGCCCCTTCAAATGTCAAATCTAAGAATTCTTCTCATTCCAAAACTCATAGGCAATTCACCATAGTTTGCCTATCGATGGAAATCCAAACCGTGTCATTTGGTAGCACAATTTGCCTTGTGTCTGGATTGTAATGATTTATACATTCATAGGTTAACTTTGGGTCTTGGACTACAACCAAAAAACTAGATGCATTGACCAACCAACATCCTTGGAGCTTCTCAATAATGGGATGGATCAGCTTTGATTTCACTCTCCTTTGGAAATCCTTCATGTCATAAAAGTGAAGGATGTATTTGTGAAGTTCTGCAATTCGGGCTTGATCCCATTCAACCTGTCAAAACTCATAAATTTGGTTGCCATTCTTTTGAAAATAAATTTTAAATTAAGAAACTAAGGATAATAGCTAAAATAATAGATACTAGCTTTTTGAAGAAGTTAAGCACATTAACATAATAACAATTCAAGAAAAAGAGAGTTAGTTTGTTCAACTGTTCATGTTTCCATATATATCGGAGCTTCAATCCATCTGTTGATCTTCATACTTTATGCCACATGAATGAATTGAAGGAGAGATCCATCAAAATAGTAAATTCATTCTTTCAATAGATATCTCAAGTTCTTTTCACTATTTTGTTGGCCTAATGGTAACTTTCTATCTCCCCATACTTACTTTCTTGTTTTCCTTTAAGTTTCAGGAAGTTACCAATAGAGTACTCTGTGGGAAAATATCTGTTGAGTTGAATTTTGGTGCATAAGATATTTCTTGTAATGGTTAGATTCTTTCTATTATCATCTTGAGATGTCTTATGCACAAATTGTGAGTCCAATTTGCTTACTAGCTTGATTTTCTTTAAAATCTGGGAAATTGTCTTCATGGGTTGAAAACTTGCCGAGGAGAAGACAATTTGTGTATTTCTACCAACACTTTAAAACCATTGTTCTTTTTGGGCTAAAAAATGTCTAAGTGAGGTTCAAAAAATCTGTAGGGGCCTACTGATTGTTTCTTTTCCTTCATAATTGCCTTTGCGAAAAACTAACTTCATGGGTTGAAAAGCTGTCAAGGAGAAGTTCATTATGAATTTTTTGCCATGAATGATTATGAGAGCTTGTGAAGAATCCTAAACATTTTCTATGGTAAATAATCATAAAGGGAACATGGATTTTCCATAGGGTACCTTACTATTTTCTTTCTTTGATCCATATGCATCATTTGGTGCCCTTTGTGGGAAATCATCTTCATGAGTTGAAAACCCGCTGAGGAGAAGAAAAATTTTGAATTTTTTCAAGCTTCTATTTGCATTGAGAAAGTGATAGAAAAAAGCATATATAACTTGTAAATGATCATTATATGAGCAAAATTAATCCCCATTAGACAAGGCATTAACCTACCCGTACAATCCAATTGACAAAATGGAGAATTAGTTGGCTATGAAATGTGGAGAAGGAGAAATGGAGAAATCTGATGGAGACTTTTTTCACCTAAGAAGGCTTAGACCTAGACTAAAACACAACTAAGAACTCACTATAACCCAAGTATTCACTTTCACTAATTAGAAAGAGGGTGAAAAGTGAGGCAACACATGCATATTCTCTCCCAAAGTGATATCAATGTCGAAGGCCTCAATATTACAAAATACTAATTCTGAATACACTACTCCAAGTCTTCAATTAGCTTGAGTGTCCAAAGACACTATTCAAAGAAAAATACCAAGAGTCCTCAATGACTCAACTCATTGCAGATACTCCCCCATACAGGAAGCATCAATATTCAGTCTAGTCTAACAATAGTGTTTTGTACCACCAGGCTGATGCACTTACTGGATCATCTACTCAAAAGTAGGCAGAGGCATAACCCCAAGCATACCTCTTAAGTACTCAAATGTATCTTTAGGAAAAGTCTTCATAAAGATATCTACAATTTGATACTTAGTACTCACATACTCCAATCTAATCTCCTTTTCTATTGCTTTCTCTCTCAACACATGATACTTAATAGATATATGCTTAGTTTTAGAATGCAATACAAGATTCTTAGACATACTCATTGTACTTGTGATATCACAATAAATGATAACAGGTTCTTCAAACTCAATTATGATATCCTTCAACATTTTCTTCATCCACATAACTTGATTATAGTTATTTTCTACTGCAACATACTCTGCCTTAGTTGTACTCTGAAATACAATCTTGCTTCTTGCTTAGCCAAGAAACCAATCCTCCTCCAAGAAAGAATGCTCCACCACTGGTGCTCTTTCTATCATCCATAGTCAAACGTTCCTTCAAATATCTAAATATTCTCTTTACTACTACAAAATGATACTCTTTAGGGTCAACTTGAAATCTAGCTACAATCCTAACTGCATTTTCTATATTTGGTCTAGTGCAAGTCATATATTGCAATCATCTAATCATGGATCTATACTTCTTTTGCTCTACTGTAGGTGTCTCATCTTTGTTGGATAAATTGTGACCAGTTATCATAGGTGTGCCAACAACTAATAGGTTTACAACTTTCTAATCCAAACCTTTTCAACAAATCCTTTAGGTACTTAGCTTGTGAAATGAAAATACCATCACTATTTTGCACAATCTACAATCCTCAAAAAAACTTCATTTCTCCTATCAGGCTCATTTCAAACTCATTCTTAAACTCTTCAACAAACTTATCACTTGCTTCATCATTACCTCCAAATATGATGTCATAAAAAAATACTACTATTATCACCAAACCATAACTTCTTTCAAATATAAGTTACTATCTGTTGTACCTTTAACAAATCCAAGCTTTGCCAAATAGATGTCCAACCTTGCATACCAGGTTCTAGGTGCTTACTCTAGACCATATAGAGCTTTCTTTAGTCTACATACCATGTCTTTGTCTTCTAATAAAGGAAAAGCTTCAGGCTGCTCAATATATACCTCTTCTTCAAGTTCTCCATTCAGGAAGGCTAATTTAACATCCATCTAATAAACCTTGAACTTCTTATTTGCTACATAAGCCAAGAACATCCTTATTGCTTCCATTCTAGCAATAGGTGCATGTGTCATCATAGTCTATGCCTTCTTGCTGTGAATATCACTTGCATACAAGTCTAGCCTTGTTCCTCACAACTTCACCTTGCTCATTCATTTTGTTTTTGAACACCCATTTGGTTCATATCACATTCTTGTATTTTGGTCTAGAAACTAATTCCCATGCATCTTTCTTCACAATTTGATCTAATTCTTCCTTCATTGCTTGAATTTAATGATCATCTTTACATGCTTCATCTACACTCTTAGGTTCAACTTGAGATATCAATCATATCTTCTCATTTACTCTGTTTCTTGTCATCACACCTTTGTCTTTGCTTCCAATTATCTACTTAGGAGGGTGATTCTTTGTCAAATTATTATTAGGGGTAGGAGTTGACATCTCAACTCTTATCTCATCTCTAGATTCATATCTTTTCTCTCCTATTTACTCAATAGTTAACACATCATTCTGTAAATTATTTTTAGTCTCAAAGAAAACTTCTGCATTTTGTCTATTAATTCTAGAATTATCTTCTTCTTCATCTAATTTATAATTTATCGTCTTTTCCTTAGTTCCAAACTTTTCATCAATCCTTAAATTTTCACATTCAACTATTGTCTTAGTTCTATAGTTTTGTATGTTTTTCTTTTCAATGAATAGCCAAGAGACATACCTTCATCACCTCTTGAATCAAACTTACCAATGTCATCATCTCTCTTAATATAACATTTTCTCCCAGATATTTTGAAATACTTAAATGACTATGAATGAACAAACCATAGTTCATAAGGCGTCTTGCTCATACCTTTTTTTATTTGTACTATGTTTAGAGTGCACATTGTTATATTGATGGCTTCTCTCCAAAATGTCTTAGAAATATCATTCTCAAGCAACATTGCTCTTGCTACCTCTACTACTAATTTACTCCTTATTTCAGAAATCCCATTATGCTCAGGTGTTCTAGGTGAGGATAGATGCCATTTAATTCCATTCTCTTCACAAAATATGTTAAATTCTCTAGAGGTGAATTCTCCTCCTCTATTAGATCTCAAACATTTTATCTTAACACTAGATTTATTCTCAACTCTATTCTTAAACATCTTAAACTTCTCAAAAGCTTCAGATTTCTCTTTAAGAAATGCTACCCACATCATTCTAGTGAAATCATCAACGAAAATCATCTAGTACCTTTCACCATAGAATCCTCTTGTTCTTGAAGGACCACTTGGATCTATGTGAATGATCTCTAGATTCTCTGTGGTAGTGAAATTCTTGCTAGGAAATGATACTTTCTTTTGTTTAGCCAAAATACATTCTTTGCAAACAACATTAGTAGGCTTTGTAATCTTAGGAAAGTCTCTAACTGAAAATGTACTACTAACCTTAACAATATTATTAAAGTTTATGTAACAAAATCTTATATGCCACAACCAACTAGTGTCCACTTTAGCTACCAAACATGTCATTTTAGTAGGATTCAATTGAAATACATTACCTCTAGCGTTATGCCTATTCCAATCAACTTACATTAGGAGCAATTAGGACTGCTAGGTCCACCTTGTTAGAGGTTTTACAAACATACAATGAAGTATGCACTCTATTAAGAGATTTAAAGAAAAGACTGTTAAGTCTACCTCATTAAAGGATTTGAATCTGATTCACCTATTAGGATGAAATAGTATATTTGACTTACAACTGAATTGCTAATTAGATCCTTGAAATGCTGATCACCTCTTTGTGATAGATGTAACTTGACTACTCCTTATTTGACCTTGCTGAATACTTTTCTTTGCTGCTAATTCACATTAGCATGCTGATCATCTCATTTGCTTTCACTCTTCTCTAATACAAATCATGCTTGGTTATGATACACTATATTACATATATATACCATCCGAATTCTCATATTTACAAGGTTAGCCAAAACAAAAGTTAACACCAATATTATTGAGTTGGCCCAGATGTACAAACTTGGGTTCTAAAAGATGACTTGGTGACCTTTTGATACTCAACATCCACTGCATCACTCGACATCATCATGCATTTGGTAGAAATAGAGGCTTGGTCAATACTAATCACTCAACATAGCTTTGAACATGGTGAACATTGGAGACTTGGTAGGTATAGTGTAACTCGGTAGAAACTAAATACCAAGTTTAAATTGCTTGCACTCGATAAACTCTACTCATCCCATCACTCAGTTAACACTGGCTTCACATCACAAGAATTGATGACTCAATAGACACTACAAAGCTCGGTAACAACTGAACTACTTGGTGATAACTTTTGGACTTCACACTGCCTATTTTCACTCGGTAACGTTTGGAATGCTCGGTGTGAACTGTGAAACCTGGTAACCACTGAATTGCTTGGCAAACACTAGAGATTGAATGATGAACTTAGTATCTATACATAATTGTGAATAAGTGTTCTCACTAATGAAAAATATAACTTAATTCCAACAATCTCCCCTTTTGGCATTAATGACAAAAACACTTATTAGCCAAAATTTATGTACAGTGTCATGCTGATTTTTTTTTTTTTCAAAATTTGTCTTTGTAATGCATTTGCACATATCTCCCCATACGATGTGCATACCATATAATATCATACTAAGTGTATATACAAATGTTTCTTCTTAATTTCTCCCTCTTTATTATTATGCACAAGTCTCTCCCCTTTTATTCTATACATATGTCTCTTCCCCTTTTTGACAATAATGCCAAAGATTTATACACACCATACTTATACAGAGACACTAAAATGTTAGAGAAACTCAGAATGTACCTTAAGAATAAGAGCTAATGTGTTATCCCAATTTTCTTGCAATATTTTGCAGGTTTGAAGTACCACTTGGACTTCTGCTGACAGTTCAATCATATGATCTACAATTGAAAAGTTGTTATCATGGATCAATGTTTTTGAATAAGAAATGTGCTTTTGCATTGTATCCATGATTGGAAGGATCATGTTTTGGATATCTATAAGTGTAGACTTGATCCTTGCTTCCTCTCTCAATAATTCTGCCTGCATATCAAGGAATTGAACCTCATGTGATGTGCTGAGCTTGAGCTGGGGTCAAGCTACAAATTTTGAGCACTGGCCTTTAGATCCTCATCTATCTTATTTAGTTTTCCCTTTATTTCCTTTGTATACTTGGTAACATCAATAGCTTGGCAAAAAGAGATGTTACATTTGTAAAAGAATTTTCAAGATTAGCCAAAACTAAGGAAAGCTCTACCTGATGAATAACAATGTGCTGAGCAATGTACTCAAGCACTTTATTGTCAAACTTTTTCTCTACTTTTTCTATCAACTTATCTTGGCTAGTAGAGTCCTCATTGAATTTATAAACTGCTTCTTCTAACTGTAACAAAATATGTTGAGATGAATCAACATCAAAACCTATGGCTTCTGTCAAAATGTTTTTAGCACTTTCAATGATTATGAATTCCCTATCCCTTTCCTCTCTTAACTGCTTCTGTCTGGCCTTTTGTTCTAGAAGTTGGCTGACCAATCTCATTTGATCAACAATAGCATTATCAAAATCCAACTTAGGAATTTCAATTTCCTTGTCCAAGTCTATATCTTCATTAATTTCTTTTCCACTAATCAGAAGTTTAAGTGGTTTCTTTGGTTCAACTTTTGATATTACTACTTTGGACTTTGAAACAAAAATAATGGTAGAAATAGTAGGGCTTGTAGTGAAAATTTGTATGGGGCCTACTGATGGAATACTAACTGGAGTGCTAAAAGAATCCAAAATTAGTGTGCTACCCAAAATTGAAGTAATTACAGGTGGAACACTGATAGAAGTATTTACAATAGGAACACTTACTGGAATATGCAAAATTGAAGTAGACAAAATTGTAGAACTGGATGTTGCACTTATTGTTGATGTCCCTGACTCGGAAGCTGAAGAAGAGGAGGGCTGCAGCTCAGTAGATGAAGTGATAGAAACTTCCATTAGTGATACCTGGAGCTAAGAAGAAGAAAATAGTGATTGAGCAGATGATATATCTATTGTGGTTGCAATCACACTTGCTAAAGCTGTCTCCATGCTAGATGATGTGGCAGGTTTTGGTAGAGAGTGAGGAAGGGAGGCTATAACTTTTGCAGCTATCCTAATTGGATCACTTTCTTCATCTTCTTCTTCCCTATCTTCCTATTTAGCTTCTTTTTCTTTCTCTTCTTCACCATCCTTCATTAATGCCTAATAATCCTTAACATCAATAGTGACACAAGGTGTATTATCTTCTTCATTATCTTCATCCTTGTCACTATCATCATCATCATTGATTTTCATTGGATTTTCACTAGGTTTGTGCATATGATAAATGTTTTTCCATATGGATGTAGCATCCTTAACTACATGCTGAATATCTTTCACTAAAATCAAACAAGTATGAAATCTCATCATCATCTTATCTTCATTTTTCTTTATTGCTTCCTTAACCTCAGCATTGGTAAGGCTCGATAGCAATTGTCTCAAAGATTGCTCATATATATCCTTTGTTGTCTGCATAACTAATTTCCATATAGTTTTAAACCTTACTAATAACTCATTGGAAATTTGAGGGGCAATTTGATCTAGGGAATATTTCCATTTTCCCATCTTTGCCAGTACTAGCTCCTCAATCCCCATCTTCTCTACATCATTTTTGGTTTCATAATTTAAAGCTTTGAAATTTTTAATACCTGCACCTTCTTCTAATTGCTTCAATATTTCTTGGAAGGTGAGAGGGGGCTTACTAAATAAAATTTCACTACCCCCTTTCTTCTTGGATCTTCTTGTAAATGTAGCTACAGAGGCCTTGGGTGGCTTGGTGATAATCACCTTGCCTTTCTTTCTTACAGGCTCTTCCTCCTTTTCTAATTCTTGTTCTTCATCCTCAAATTCTTCTTCATCTTCTCCTTTTCCCTTGATAAGCATGATAGGGGCACTTGTAGTTTTCAATTTAGATATCCTCCTCTTTCCTTTATTTACTGCTTGTGGGAGCTTGATCTCAAGCTCTATTCTGGCTTTATTTTCATCATATGTTCCAAAGATAGGTACTTTTGGATCTACAGGCTCATTCACCAGGGCTTCAATTATCTCCTTTGTTTCATCAATATTAACCTCATAGGGAAGAGGTTTCACCCATACTATTCTAGGTCTTACTGCTTGTATGTATACCTTGTCACAATCAACCATGAAACAAACATCATCCTTATAGTCTTCAACTAATTTTGGTGGAATTCAAAACCTGTTATTCATCTTCTCCTTAAAGGTTTCAAAATAGTTTTCCATTATACTATCAAAATTCTCACCCATTTCTACAATAAACTCATTAATTTGGTACAAAACTGGAGTATCCTTTCTCCATACCACTGTTCCTTTGGAGGAGAAAAACTTTTGAACATAAAAGAACAAACAAGTTAACAAAGAAGCAAATTTACAAGGGTTATTCTTCGAGGTTCTGATGCTTTCCATGTTCTTATTTAGCTATTTCAACATTAAATTTGCTAAATCATAGTCCAAATTCTTCTTAACAACTTTGTAAGCTAGGTCCACAGCCTCACACAACACACTATTCAGTCAACTAGAGCTGTATATCTTATGCACAATGATATGAATGCCAAACCTAAGTTCCACATCATATACATTACTAATCTTTAATCCTTTTTCATCCCATTCGGCTAGGGTTTTCTTCTGTAGCTCATCCCCACCTAGGGTTTTGGTAACTTTGACCTTATTGAGCATAGGGAGACCCGTGATTCTGTGAATCATCTTCTTCATTATCAAGATTGGCTATTCTAACCACAACTGACCATTATGCACTCAACTCAAAATATATCTAATCCATTTTATTTGAAAGTTTCTTGGCAGGTGTGAAATGTGAATCAAGCCTTTCTCCTCTAGATGTTTATGCTCAGGCTTGAGGGTTCCATCCACACAAAGTTCACCTAGGGCACTATCCATTTCTAGGGTTCCAATTTCTTGCATAACACATTTGAAATGAGTATGAATATCATTTATAAGGAGTACCTTTTGTGGAATTTTTGAGTGAGCTCCATTGGGGTCGAGTGATTTTGTAATTGTTGGTACTAGTTTGAAGTTCAGAGCCTTCCATTCAATGCCTCGCACCAACATCTCTGATCCTTTCTTTGCCTTGCTCCTGGTGGTGGTGGATGCCATGATTAGTTGGTAAGATGAAAAAAAATTCTTCAAAAACTTCACTACAAACTCTGCTCAAGATTGCTTGAATGCTCTACAAATCACTCTGCTCTGGATATACTGAATTTGTGATAAAAATGAAGTCGAAATTATGCCTTTTTGATGAAAATTTCCCATTAATGCTTGGTACGATGAGAGCCATAATGACCTAGTGCTTGATAGGCTGTCATCCACTATCTGTGTAGATTACTCAGTAGAACCTTGTAACTCGACGATCAAACAAAACTTTGTTACTCCCGACCTCACTCGGTATGATCTAGCTTTGCTTGGTGAATACTGATGCTAAACTTCTGTGATCCCTTTGTATCTGAAATACTGATTTGGATCTTTTACTTCCATCCATTCAATTGGAACTATTTGAGATATGACCTTGAGAATACAATTCTAGTTCTTCCTTAAGAACTTAATTGGAAATGGTGGAGTCACTCACTTCTTGAGTGACATGACAACCATTTGAACTAGCTTACTCGGTAGATTTGGGAATCCATTGCTGTCTCATCTACTTCCTGATGTTATCAAATTTTTCTTTCTTCATCTTAAACTCTACCTATATTTATGCAATTCTTAGCTATATGACCAAGTTCAGTGCATGTGTAACATCTTATTGTAGTATCCTTTCTTCTCAAGTGATGCCTTGTATAGTTTATGCCAATGTGTCCATATTCTCCATAGTAATGACATCTACACCAAGTATTGTAGTTCCAACCAAATATTGCCTTTACAAATTGCTTAGTTGGATTGAATGGTTTAGATTTGCATTCAGATGCCTTGTGTCCTTGTTTCTTGTATTTGTGACATTTACCTTCAAACTTTAGTTTCTCCTTGCATTCATTAGCTTTATGACCATGTTGACTACAATTGTAGCTTTTTCCATTGAATTTTGCCTTTCCATTGCTCCAAAATTTGTTTGCTGTATGACCTATCTTACCACAGTGATTGCAAGTAGGTCTTTGATTCCTTTGAGCATCTTGTTTTGAGGATTTATCTTCTTCTTTGTATCCAAGTCCCGCTTTACCATTTTGCCTATAAAGATTCTGCTCACTTTGTTAATTCAATTAATCCATGTCTGCTTGGGATTTCATTTTTCTTTCATTGAGTTGCTTCTCATAATTTAGATCAACCTTCAATCTTTCATTGATTTGTCTTTCAGTGTTTAAATCATTCCTTAACCTTTCATTTTTAGATCTTAAACTCATGATTTCCTCATTTGCATTGGAGAGCTGATTGATAAGACTTTCTTGCTAAAAGGATTGATTTTGAGTTTCATTGTTTCTTGCCTCCAAGTCTTCATTTTCCTTATTTCTTTGTTCCAAAATTTCACACAATCTTATTGACTGAATTTCCTATTGTCTTTTCAATTTCCTTACCTCTTCTTGTAGGGAGCCATTCTTTTCTAGGAGTTCTTTGATTGCATCATTTGCTTCATTTGAACTGCTTGAAGGGAAAAAGTCTTCAATCTTCTCTTCAACATATTGGTGGTCATTCATCTATTGTGCAAGTTCCTTCCTTCTTTTTAGGGATTCAGAAAGATGCTCTTTTTCTTCCTTGAGTTGAGCTATGGCCATCTCCAGATCTAGCTTCTCATTATCAATAGCTTTGTCAAGTCTGAATGTCTCCATTGTCCTTGATCTTTGCTCAAGCTATCAAACTTTATCCTGAGAACCACAAAGCTTTAATAACAATTGTTGGAAATAATCAAGACTAGCTAGGTTACTGAGAGGGGAGGGTTGAATCAGTAGCCTCAAAACTTTTAACAAATTCAACACTTAACAACATAATCCATTCATCATTAATTGATCTGATCTACTACATGCATGAGAAACTGAAAGATAAACATTCATGGCACATGAACACAATATTTGGTGACCCAAAAACCTTCCAATAAGAAAGTAAAATTGGGGTGGGATGATACCCACAAAACTTCAATATTACAGTATAAAGTTGGCCTATTAAGGCTTACAATGATCACTTCTGATGATCTTCCCTATTAGGAGCAATTAGGACTGCTAGGTCCGTTAGAGGTTTTACAAACATACAATGAAGTATGCACTCTATTAAGAGATTTAAAGAAAAGAATGTTAAGTCTACCCTGTTAAAGGATTTGAATCTAATTCACCTGTTAGGATAAAATAGTAGATCTAACTTACAACTCTATTGTTGATTAGATTCTTGAAATGCTGATCACCTCTTTGTGATAGATGAAACTTGACTGCTCCTAATTTGACCTTGCTGAATACTTTGCTTTGCTACTGATTCACATTAGTATGCTGATCATCTCATTCACTTTCACTCTTCTCTAATACAAATCATGCTTGAGTATTATACACTACATTACATATATATACCATCCTAATTCTCATATTTACAAGGTAAACCAAAACACAAGTTAACATGAATATTACTGAGTTGGCCCAAATTTACAAAATTAGGTTCTCAAAAGTTGACTTGGTGACCTTCTGATACTCGACGTCCATTACATTACTTGGAATCATCATGTATTTGGTAGAAGTAGAAGCTCAATTCATACTAATCACTCAATGTAGCTTTGAACTCGGTGAACATTGGAGACTCAGTAGATATAGTGTAACTTAGTAGAAACTTAGTACCAAGTTTACCTTGCTTGCACTTGGTAAAATCTACTCATTCGATCACTCAGTTAACACTGGCTTCACATCACAAGAACTAATGACTCGGTAGACACTATGAAGCTTAGTAACAATTGAATTGCTCAGTGATAACTACTAGACTTCACACTACCTATTTTCACTTGGTAACCTCTAGAATGCTTAGTGTGAACTATGAAACCTAGTAACCACTAAATTGCTCAACAAACATTGGAGATTGAATGATGAACTTGATAACCATACAAAATTGTGAATAAGTGTTGTCACTAATGACAAATATAACTTAATGCCAACATAGTCATGTAATGTGAACAACTAGTATCAATTATCCAATTAGATTTCTTTTCCACTTGGGAAATTAGAGCTCTTTCTTCTCTAATTTCTCTATCAAGATCATCTTCCTTGATAACCACAAATCCCAATTCATCATCACTTTCACATTGACCTTTCTCATCTAATTATTTATCTTCATTTGCATATAAACAATTTCTATCTCTTCTGGGCTTAAACTTTCCCTTATACTTTTTTTCTCTTTTAGGACACTTAGATGCACAATGACCAAATTCATCAGAAGTCCAACATTTAAATATTTTCTTACCATATTTTTCTCTTCTCACAAGAAGGGCTATACCTTCCCCAATCTTCTTGTCTTCCTTAGATCTATTGCTACAAGAAAAATCTCTACATGTGCTTGTACTCCTTTTCAAATTAGGTCAAATGTTTAGGGCACGAAAAGCTCTTTGGACTCTAGATAGATCTCTAGACTATCTCAGATCTACTTCTACAGATTCTAATCTTCCAAGCAACATTTCTTTTGTGAAATCTTTAGTGCAAGGCATTACTAGCTGAATCATCTAAGTTACTTGCTTGAATGGTGGTGCTAAAATTTTCAAGACCTTCCATACTACTCATCTTTTTCCTTGTTTCCACCAAGAGATCAAATTCCTACAATAATTTATGATATTCTACCAATATAGCTTCTTACAAATTCATCTTCCATCATCTTAGCATCTTGAAATGCACATATCCAAATCTGCAATCACATTCTTTTTACATGTATATCACCTTCAAAAGTATGTGCTAATGCTTTCCAAATTTCATGAGATGTTTAAAGTTATTTTACTTGACTATATTCATTCTCTGGAAGAGCTAATAGTAGAGCTTCTCTAGCTCTCATGTTACACATGAACAAATCTCTCTCTGCTTCAATGCATTGTTCAAGTTATTCTTCTTCCATAATTGTCTTCTCACTCTTTATCAAGATCCAATAACCTAGACCCATGCACAAAAGATGAGCCTTCATCTTCTCCTTCCAACTATAATAGTTGGTCCCATCAAATCTAGGAAAATCCTTTCTAAAAAGATTCACCATCGATTTCCCAAAGCCGTTAAGCTTATCCTTCAAGGACTTAATGCTTTGATACCAATTGTTAGAATATATAGTCCACCAATATAACTTGGGGGAGGGGGGGGGGGGGGTGTGAATCAATTATCCAACTGATATCACAATTATAGACATTATTAAACTTAAACCATATGAGTAATATAATTAGAAACCAAAACAAGATACTCATACACAATAACACCAGATATGTTAACTAGGGAAACCATTGATCAGAGGGAAAACCCCCGTGGGGATGGTACCCACAAGATGATGTACTCATATAAATATTCCTTGTCATAAGATAGACCCTGTTAGGAGTCTATAAATACATTCAGTACATATGAGTCCCTGTTAGGAGACTTTGAATCCTTGTTAAGAGTTGTAGAAGACAACTGGACCCACTACCCAAACAATTTCAAGGGCAAGACCAATGAATCCACTATCCAAAAGATCTATATATTATTCCTTGCAGAATAATAGAAATGAAATGTACTTCCTTCCTCTTCCTCTATCCTATCAATTGAACCTCTTCTCTTTTTGATCTTGTAACCAGATAAAAAACATTACGTCCAATAATCCCTTGGATTTCTTACTCACATTCCTCAAACACTGCTCCTTTTCACAATTCACACTTGATTAAATGATCATGAAACATTTAAAATCAAGGAAAACATCTTTCCTTTATACCATATCTTCAAAATATTTCCTTGAGTTGGCCTTGAGGCTTTCCCAATTAATTATAATTACAATAGCACCGTTGGCTCACAACCTATACAAAACTTCACATGTGTGATACTAGGGCTTGCACACTTGTTGATGTCACCAATAGACTATCCTCTATCACTACCTGACTGTGCATCTTCTCATTACATCTCAGATGAAAGATAGTGAACAAAAATTAGGAACTACTTTCCCAATACTGTATCTCTGAACTGATCTCTATAAATTAGGTACAACTTCCATACATCTTTGACTTAGACTTTGCACACTCGACCACATCATCAGGACACTATGCCAAACATGTCCATAATTGTGCATTACCAGACAATCAAACCATTGTCCATACCATTAAAATCTTTATCTTCTACTTAGCTAGTCTTTACAAAAACTATACTATGTTGATATCAATGAAAAACATAATCATGAATGCAACATGTCAATACTCTCCAATGCTTAGGATACTCCCCCAAAGTAGTATCATCAACATTCATGCTAATAGTGTGTATGTTGGCTATCCCTGACCATGTTGGCAGCTTGTAATGCTTAGTCTAATTTGTTGACATGATGGCATGGTATCTACCTTGGTAAAAACATGCCCTCTTTCACAACTCCTCTACCTCCCCCCTTAGTTGCCTCATTCACCTCATCTCCTCCAAACCTCCCCCCACTGCCATCTTTGCCTTGATGGTCACTACCTCCACCACCATCCTATCCATCTTTGTTTATAGTAGACCCACTCTCCCCTAAAGCCTTTCCCTCTCTACCTCCATAGCCCCCAACCTCCCCTCCAACCTCCTTGACTCTAACCATAGTCCCCCAACTTAATCTTAGCTCTATCAAGCTATCCCTGGGTCACATCATGCTCACTCTAAAACTAATCTCACTCATCTCTAAGCTTGTCCCTCTCCTGCTGAGTGTCCCACAATAGCTGGCTTATGGCATCATGTGCTTGTTGTAGGGAGGTGTATCTCCTCACCAATCCACCATCCCCCCTCCTGATGATGATCCTCCTCCTCCTCCAACTGACCCCTAGCCACCTCTCCTCCCTTGCGCTATGGCCTCACCCCCTCCTCCCTCTCCTCCTCCTCTCCCTCCCCTTGTCTCCTCCTCTATGTCATCTCCCCCTACACCATAGCCTCCACTTGCTATCTCATACCCCTCACCTCATACCTCCCTCTCCTCATCACTTGGGTGATCTCCCTTGCCACCACTACCACCTTGGTAATGTTAGGAATAAGGTGTCTTAACCTTGGATTAGGAATAAGGTGTCTCAACTTTGGATAATTCCTATTCTTATTATTTGTTTTGTAAATGTATTTTTTGCAAATAATTTAATTAAGTGTTTGTACATTTCTAGTTGGCATGTTGATGTGTTACTCCACTTGCATGTTTCTACATCTTGAATTGTGTATAAGGGATCATGACTAAAATAGTTATGATGGATTTCTATGGTGCATAAGAGCTATCTTTGGAAGATATGATGTTGGGTGAAGATGTGAAGACATGTGGCAATTGATCATTGAGTACTATACACTTGAGTCTCCATCTAGTGTGCGGGTGATGCCCCAATTTTTTTTTTGGGTTCCTACTTTTCTAGAGAATGATAAAACCCTAATATGGTTCTTCTTTGGAATTTACCTTAAAATGGAAAGTGCATGATATAAACGATTTTATTGTTGTAGATAGGAGAGCGTGAAAGAGTATTGTTGGTAGTGTTATATTGTGACTAGATTTTTTTTCCATGTCCTAAAAGAATTTGCATTGTAAGTGAGTTGTAACATTTGTGTTGAAGATAATACATTGCATAGGTTTTGGAGGGGTGGGGTTGTTTTACCAAAAGGTTTTTCCCCACTGGCATATCTTTGTGTTTGTGTTTTCCTTCTCTATCTATTTTTTGTATTCATGGTTGATAGTAATATTGTTGTTTATGTAATATCGAATCTAAAATTGTAAGGTTTCAAATAGAATTTGCACAATACTTTCCTTAAGGGACTAGTGTAGGAAGCTGTTTCTACACCTGAGTTTCCTTACAAGTAACCTGTGCCTTCCCCACTAGCCTAGGGTGCTAGAACTGATCCCTGTAGCCTTGTGTGGACCCAGTATTTGTCGGCTTGCCAAACTAGTCCCAATCCTTAGGTGCCACATCCTACCATGCCTAAAAAAGTCCCTCTCTCTATAAGGGTAGCCCTAATAGAATCACAGACTCCCTCATAACCCACTGATACCAAACAAGATCTCCTGGCACATCCTATGACCATCCAAACTGCTGTAGCACCTTGTTTGGATGATACTGCTTGGCTATGTAGTGCCATCACCCAAAAATAAAACACAACAATATTGTGTATGATAACAACTACCTCTCCTCTACCCATAGCCGAAGACCTATATATGGCCTCCAAGTCATTGCCCAAATCTCATCTACCTGGACTCACCAGTAGTCCACCTCCTCTATGTGGTGGTATGTTAGAGAATCTCCTCAACTATATACCATTGGCTCCTCAGGCTACGTATCCCTCCATTTGATTGATCTAAACACCATAATATGTTCCTAGGCCCATACCTATAGTAGGGTCAGGAAGCCCACACTCCTTCCCTAGTGGCGTTCTATGCCCTGATATACTATCTAGTGCAAGTTTTTGTACAACTCTACAAGCATAAGTGAGCCCCATACAACTAGGAATCCCTTATCTATGATCTAGATAATCACAAGGATCAACGCTAGTATAACTCCTGTCTCACCAGTATCTAGGAAAATCTACCCCAACACTAGCCCACATACATAGAAATATATCTATTAGTCTACAAGCACAATATCTAAGTGCTCATCCAAGGAAAATTGACCCCTCCAGATCCAAAACTAAACTTTGGTCCCCACTAGTGTGTGCCATCACTAATGTGCTCCGTATTGGTAGCTAGAAGATCATGTACACATCCTCCAAGGTGATGGTCATCTCGTCTGTCGATAGATGAAACATCCATGTCTCATTGTGCTAGCTCTTGCACAAAACTATCACCATCACCATGTATGTTTGAGTATGTGAAAATATAGCAAGATACCGCAACCCCATAGCATTGATCCTTGCTTAGTCAGTTGGTATGAATTGCTCTCTAGCATGTAGTATTGTGACACATCACTCTCACGACACCAATGTATCCAATGACCATTGCATACAAAAACATCAAAACCATGTTAGTTCTTTCTTCTAACCCCTTCTTCTCATGCTTCATAAACTCCCTTTCCCCATTAAGCTAGCCCTTTAACTTCATTCCCGCAAGAGGGTTTGCATTCGTACAACCTGTCCTTGTCCCTGCATTCCTACAGCTACAAATTACAATAGGAAGGTATCTCATATATTTACCCCCAGTCAAATTTACCCTCATTCCTACAATGACTTCCCCTCGCCCATCCCATAAACCATGATAATGCATTCCCACCAACGGAAATGTGTTCCCACTACCAACATCGCTACCTCGCATAAACTGCAAGCCAAATTTATTTTCCCATAAAATAACTTAACTGCCCCTTTAAACCCTTCACCCTCAACCCCTTTTGTGGGATTAGAATCTCACTAATCCCTAAAGTGATCTTGCTGGAACCTTGCTTTTAGGAATGCCATTTTGAAATTTTGGGAATGCTTTTAATGTAAATTATGAAATTGACAAAGAAATTTTTTAGCACCTACCAAATAGTTTGGTGTCCATTGTACCTACATGCATCGTGCCATGTCTGCCTAATGCTCTAGTCATCCCATCACAAACATCACATTGCCTAATCTAGAGCTCACAAACAATAATATATTGATGTGAATATGAGAGTAGATACTCTTTTTTGGCCCTCTTAGAACCTTTTATAGGCCCCCTATGGTACCCTACTTCCCTCTTTGACCCCTTTAGTGCCCCTTTTTTCAGTCTGCCAATGTTATTTTTAGAATTTTATTGCAGTTTTAACCCTCTTTTAGTCCCTTTGCATCCTCTTGTTAACCCTGACTTGTTCAACCTTTTTAAGAAGTCGTTAAGCCTTATTTTCTCTCCCTGCCGCCTTCTTGAGGGGGCATCATAGAGTCCAATCTCTCCTCTTTCTATTCAATATTGGGGCAACTTTGTTGCTTTAAAAAACCTTCTTCATGTTGTTTATGTTCGAACTTTCTTGAAATAATGTTGTTCCAACACTATGTCAAAGAGGGGCAAAATGTACACACCTAAATCTGATTACATAATTAGGTAATCTTATTTAGTCATCTTCTAAGATATTAATGATTAAATATTAAATATTTAATTAATTATCATTATCCTCTAGTTAATTAATTTAATTAACTATAGTCCAATTGATAAAACAAAATGACAACCCAAATTCAAATTATTCATTAAATCCCTATTCTTCTATTAAATTAAATAATTGCACTATACCTATTTAATTTAATCCCACATCCTCTCTTATTAAATAAATAATTTAATAAATCAATTCCCAAACCCCTAACCTTTCCTAAACCCTATCATTATCCAAATCCAACCCATTCACCCATGATAACCTCACTTACTCAACTAATTAACCTATCTCGTTAATGCTAACACACTTGCATCTTAATCCCTTCCCAAGCTAAGCCTTACCCTCCCCTCCTAAACATGTGCACAACCTTAAACAAGGGTTAAGACTTTCTAACCCAAACCAAAGTCAACCTCCCATCCCATCCTTCTAACATTCCAATCCAAAGGACTTTAAGGCTCATACATGCCTTAGTGGCTCTTTAAGGCCTCTTACATCCATCTTCCACACTCCTTCTCACTCACAACTCCCTTTGACCCTTCATTTTGACCATCTTCCCCTATCTAATATCCTTGTGACACTTGTCACAAGGCTATGGATTTGAAGAAGCACAATCCATGTGCTTCCCCTTCCTTGCATCCTAGCCCTCCCTCATCCTTTTTCCATCCTTCCATCCTAGCCATCCATCTCACCACACCTTAGCCTATAAATTGGACCCTTCCCCTCTCATAATCAATATCCACTTCCCATGCAAATTTATAATTATATTTTGAGAGCTCACAAACTATCAAAGTACAATCTATAATGGCAAAATCCATCCATAATCCCATTGCTAAATCCTTTACTCACCCTCATAATTAACCATAATCCATCACTTGAAGCTTGAGACCATTTTGAGCACACATCCACCATCATTTTGGACACATCAAAGTCTCAAGGTCACACTTGTGGAGCTCACCCTACTTGGTTTGCATTCCTCTTTTGTGTCTCCATTATCCTCTCATAAAGTTTGTTATTTTTATTTAGTCTGTGAATGTTAGATTCATTTTAATATTCTTTACATACTAGGATTTCACAACATACACTTCCAAGCTTTCTAAAACACAATAACTCATTGCGGATGACTTATCTTATCACTCCTCTTCTTTTCTAGAGATCCCTCTTAGCTCGACTATCTCTGACCCCATGGCTAATCTCTTGGAAATCCAATCTTTCTCCTCATTTATTATCTTATTTTATACTTCTCTTTTAGCCTCACTTAGAAGCCTTAGACTTCAAATTCAAATTTTGAATTCTCACCCCTACTACTATCTTTTCTTCCCATTGTAATAGTGTGACACTTTTGTCAGATGTAGTGTGTTCGTACAAAAGTTGCAGGTGTGGCATGCCCTCGATGGTCCATACTTGCTAGGAATAATTCAAATTCAAATTCAAATACTTTTGATTGTTGCTTGATCTTCATTCCCATCACCATTTAATATAATGTAACATACAATCTTACCCTCTACATGACTATATAGTCACAATTTTCTTTCCTAATGTCCTTCATAATGTCCAAGTTGGATCTTCTTGTTGACCTTTTCATTCTTCCTTTTGCTTAGTTGTATATTGTGCATGCTGACTTCACTTAGCAACCTTTGCCTATGTAGATCATCTTACATTGGCCTATATATCTTCTTTGACTCATATTGTTTAGGTATGAGTTTTGGAATACACATTTTCGTGCCATATCATTTGTTCCTTACAATCAATAAAGTTCTCTTCACAAGTGTTGCCAACAATGAAAATACCTCTAAATGACTAAGTTTGTCAGTCTATTTACCAGTTAGATTACAACACTTAGGCCAACAATATAGTCAATTTTTTGGGAAGCATTATTGGTGTACGACTAAAGCCCATAGTAAAATATTGACACATCATCCCTATTTTTGGAATTGGAGATAATGATTGTAGATTCAAGGGCTAAAGTGTTGGATGTGGAAAGAAAGTGTCTAGAAGAAAAGTAGGGAGTCAATGTGGAGGATGTGGTGGACAGGGTAGAGATTAGAGTTGGTTTTCACATGGAACAACATTTGTGGTGTTTTATTGGTGAAGGGATGGGGGAGCTTCAACCTTTTCTTGCTTGGAAACACTAGTGAAAGTTCATTTACTTGTTCTGCATATAGGGTGATGTAAGCTATTGCACTATCCAAGGTCTCAACAGTAGGCCAGGGCTATGGGGATAGGTAATCTTATGAAGAAACATAAAATCATGGCTGTAAATTCTTCAACACCCATTGGAGAAAGTGATCATCCATGAATTTATCGTCAACTTCCTATTTCATGTTGGCATGATTTTGTAAGGGATGGTGGTGGTTCTGTGGTAGATTTTGGTGGTGCTAAAATGGGTGTGGATGTGTCCTTGTTGGTGGGTTGTGGTGTTGACGTGGGTGTATGTCATGTCCCCTTTTCAAATAATAAAAAAATAATAATCTTTGCTAAGGCAGGCAGGCCCAAGAAAGTGAAGTTTCGGAAAAAGGGGGTTAATCTTTGGAAACCGTTGGACTAATAAATGAAATTATTATTAAAATATGTTTCATTAACCTCTCTTGGACGTGAGTTACAGTTATGGCCTCTTTTAAGGGGTTTGGAGGCATTTTGGGCAGATTACAGAACTTGATTTTTGCTCATTCTTTGTTATTCTTCAGAGGCTGCCAAACCTGTGGAGAAGGAGACCCAAGAACGGGAGTTTGCAGGTTTCCAGGGAGACCCAAGAATGAGAGTTTGTAGGTTTCCAAGAAGGCTAAGGATGGGAGTTTGAAGCCATTCCATGTGCATGCTCATACAGAGTTTGCCTTTGTGCTGAACAGTGCAAATTTGTGAGTTTTCGGGTGTGTTTTTTGTATGAGTTTGGTGTTTTCAGTTGAGTATTTCATATCAGTTTGGGTTTCTGCTATATTTTAGAATTTAAGGTGTTAAAATAGATCTGAATATATTTATTGGGATGTGATGAAACTTCTGAGATAGATTATTAGTGTTTTTGTGGTGTTTCCGAGCATTTTTGTGTTAATTTCGGGAGCCCGATGAGCATAGTTTTTGTCCTACATTTGTGAGCTGTTGTGTAAAGGATATACGGATCTAGAAATGTCATTTTGTAGGCTGTTATGCTACTGAAATCTCTGTAAAAATGTCCACTTTCAAATTTATTAATAATAGGTGAAGCTGTGAAGCTTTTGGCACAATTTCTGGCATACCCGATTTGGGGTTTCTTGAGAAATTTGGTGGATCTTTGTGATATTAGTTGTTTGATCTTAAAGATCTGATTAGAGGTTGGGAATATCATATAAAATCAGAAAAGGGACATTTTAGTGGTATCAGAGCCATGATCTTGCCAGCCTGAGGGTTTGTAGAAGTTGCAGGTCAGTTTTGACAACTACCCAGATCTTGCATGTCAGTTTTGACAACTACCCAGATTTTGCATGTCATAATTTATGGTTGCATGTTGCTTCTAATCAGATGCATGTCAAAATTTATGGTTTCATTCTAATTCTAATCATTTTCATGTTAGTTCTTGGTGAATTTGTTGGTTGTAGAAGTTTGCATGTCAGTTTTGACAACTACCCAAATCTTGCATGTCAATTTTGACAACTACCCAGATCTTGCATGTTAGTTTTGACAACTACCTAGATCTTGCATGTCAATTTTGATAACTACCCAAATCTTGAATGTCAAAATTTATGGTTGCATTCTACTTCTAATCATATGCATGTTAGTTCTTGGTGAATTTGGTGGTTGCATGTTGCTTCTAATCAGCTGCATGTCAAAATTTATGGTTGCATGCAACTAACTGAAAGAGAAAAAAGATATTTGCAGCAAGAAAAGAATAAAGAAATTTTGATCAAATCTCTAGTTGAAAGTAAAAGTACAAAATCCAAGGAAGGGAAAAGTATGGCTGATCTAGATGAGATGGCAAAGAAATTCTTCCAAGACATCCAAAATACTCAGAAGCAAACAATGGATAGTTTGGCAGAAACTAGAGAGGCTTTGCGAATATTGACAGAAAAAATACAAGGAGTTACATCTATTAATGAGAAAGGGAGCACTTCAGAGGAGCCAAGAAATCTGAAATCCACACCATCTAAATCAACCAAAACTATTTTCTTGCCTGCAGATGAGCCACCAGTACCAAATCCAGCCATTAATCCTATGGAAGAGGTTACAGGTAACTTGATTACATTAAGAGCTACTTATAATGGCTTAGATGATGAATTTCATAGTTCAGTTCCTTTTAGAGAATATGTGGATATGATGAACACTTTGATGCCCAAGAAAGAGTACAGAAGGGAGCACGACATAAGTGGAAGAGAGCTCAAAAATAAAATAAGCAAGTTTATAGCACCTACTTTTGATGGAACAAATAAAATTTCAGCTAGAGCATGGCTACAAAAATTATAGACCTTCTTCACACTCAACCCCATGAAGGAGAGTGATGTTGTTCAAATTGCAAGTCTATGCTTGGAAGATGCAGCCTATGATTGGTGGTATCATGGAATGACTACTCAAGGTCATGATCAGGTAACTACATTTGATGATTTTAGTCAAAGAGTGATAGATAGATTTGACCTCAAGGATGATGATTATGAGGATGTTGTTGTGCATGATGGTGAGATACCTGGTGTAGATGAGCATACATTGAGCATTCATGACTTTTCTGAGAGAGAGTACCAGGCACAGTTAGATGCTTTGTCACATGAGGTTGAGGCTAGTAGTACTTCACATGATTTATCCCATCAGCTGAAGGTGAGTGAAGAAAGTATTGTCACTATCTTATCTCATCATGACAAGTATGTGGAGTTAGTTGGTATTGGTCATATTACTCAAGTTAGGATTTTGCTTGAGTTACCATCCAATTCTAGTTTACAGATATGGACTCGAGATTGTTATATTGGCATTTGGGGTTCAGTTGACTGTAAATCTTTAACACTTTTTGGTAGCAGTGATTGTTTGGGTGCTACTATGGATTTGATTAGCAGATTGCACGGTGTTGTCTTTTCTTGTGCCAGGACCTTATCCGATGTTGGTATTAGTTTTTATACACCGGTGTTGGGCTTTGTTCATATATCCAGTCGACCATACTTGCTAGAATGTGTTGATGATATTTCATATTTGGTAGTGTGTATAGATGAGTCCCAGGATCATATTGGCATTGATGACATCCAGGAGGATGCAGTGGGCAGTTTTGAAGACTTAGTTTCCTTGGGTATAGAGGAGTTGGACAACAATGCTAATGTTTTTGATACTCCGTATGTTGATATGAGCTTTAGATTTGATTCACAGGATATGGATGGTAATACTCTAGAGGCTAGTAACTTTGAGGATACTCCTTTAGACAGTGCATCAGAGGAGGTTTGTAGGAGACAATCAAGCCAGTGCCATCATGTGTCTAATCAGTTAAGAGTTAGTGACCGAGGCATTGCTATCACTTGCCAGCATTTCGATGCTACTCGTCAGTTGTTAGCAGTTTATGGATGGGGTTCTCCTACTGTGACAAGTAGGGAGGCAGTTATCTTTCCTTGACAGAGTTCCACTCTTTATGGGAGGCTATCCAAATTCTGAGACAGGATTATATGCAGTTGGTAGCCGACAGAGATTATCTTATGAAGTGGGGCATTACATCATATGATGCATTGTTGGCCAAGGAAGATGAGGTGAGTGAGCTTACTAAGCAGCTTGAGGTGACTTCTGAGATTCTTGAGAGTACACAGGTGGCTTTCAAGGAGTCATAGTTTCATTTGGCTAAGGTGACCATGGAGTTAGAGCGACTACAGTATTTACCTGATTCTATACAGTCACAAGCTGTGGTGTTTGGTGATCCGAGGATGTCCATGGCCGAGATTGTCAGAGACAGTGGAGATGGGGATGCATCCATTCTTGATACTAACATTGGCATATCAGGTTCATTCCCACTAGAGTCAGGTTCAGTTGAGTTGGGTGTTATAGTAGATTGTTGTATGCCTGACATGGTGGTGGCCTCTAGTATTGATGGCATAGAGACTAGAGATGTATCAAAGATCATGTGTGATGTTGGTGAGTCGATAGTTGGCATGGTTCCTGCTAGTAATACTACTCCCTTGGTGATATCTTCGGAGGTGGTAGTCAGTTCCAACATGGTTAATGATCAATTGCAGTTAGTTTCATCTGGATTACAGTCTGAGCCACTAACTAAGATTGGCGCATTCTATCGGCATTACACTGTGAGGTATGCTCATCAATTTACCTTTGATGACCATGTTGATGAGATAATGATACAAAGATGTACTTTGGTTCCTAGTGCTTATCATCAGTTATGGGACAATTTGATGCCTCAAGATGAGAGTTGTGATGGGCATGACATGGTGATAGGTTCTACAGTTGACAGCTTGATAATATGTGACTTAGAGCAGGAGTTTGGGAGTGATGCTTCAGTGGGTGTTGTTATTGATCCTACTCCTTTGGCTATGACATCTCCTGACTTAGCTAGAGATCAGTCATAGTGGGTTGTATCACTTGTTCATGGTGAGCTGTTGACTGAGGTTGGTTTTTTTAATCAACATTATATTGCAGGGTATGTACATCAGTTAGCATTTGATCCTTGTTTTGAGGAGTTGATGGCAGGAAAATTTGGTTTGGATTCCATTTCTTACTCTTTATCTTGTAATTTCTTTTCACCATCAGCAGTGCATGGGAGTTATGGTTATGAGATAGTGGCCGGTGATTTGCAGAGTTGTGTTGATTGTAGGAGTTGTACAATGTGTGGATTCTCCATACTTGGTACAGTTTCATTCGAGAGCGTTCACCATTGTTGCAGAGTTGGATTGTACATTCCATATAGGCCAGTGGGATGCGTTGATGGTATTTACTGTGTTGGTAGTTTGATTTGTCCACTTTACTTGGGTTCTGATGTTCTAAGAGTTTGTGTCTCATGGGTTTTTGACTATTATGGTGGTGATTTTGGAGTTTGGTTGAGCTATAATTGTTAGTTTGATTATGGATTCCTCTTGGTCATATTGCAGAGGATATTGCAGGAGCCTGTGTTAATTGGTAGTAGTATAGTTCATGACTACATTTGGGATTCAGATGGATTGATTGGTTTATTGTTCAACCATTGCTTGAGGACAAGAAATGTTTGGGAGGGGAGGACTTGTCATGTCCCCTTTTCAAATAATAAAAAAATAATAATCTTTGCTAAGGCAGGCAGGCCCAAGAAAGTGAAGTTTCGGAAAAAGGGGGTTAATCTTTGGAAACCGTTGGACTAATAAATGAAATTATTATTAAAATATGTTTCATTAACCTCTCTTGGACGTGAGTTATAGTTATGGCCTCTTTTAAGGGGTTTGGAGGCATTTTGGGCAGACTACAGAACTTGATTTTTGCTCATTCTTTGTTATTCTTGAGAGGCTGCCAAACCTGTGGAGAAGGAGACCCAAGAACGAGAGTTTGTAGGTTTCCAGGGAGACCCAAGAATGGGAGTTTTCAGGTTTCCAAGAAGGCTAAGGACAGGAGTTTGAAGCCATTCCATGTGCATGCTCATACAGAGTTTGCCTTTGTGCTGAACAATGCAGATTTGTGAGTTTTCAGGTGTGTTTTTTGTATGAGTTTGGTGTTTTCAGTTGAGTATTTCATATCAGTTTGGGTTGCTGCTGTATTTCAAAATTTAAGGTGTTAAAATAGAGCTGAATATATGTATTGGGACGTGATGAAACTTCTGAGATAGATTATTAGTGTTTTTGTGGTGTTTCCGAGCATTTTTGTGTTAATTTCGAGAGCCCGATGAGCATAGTTTTTGTCCTACATTTGTGAGCTATTGTGTAAAGGATATACGGATCTGGAAATGTCATTTTGTAGGCTTTTATGCTGCTGAAATCTCTGTAAAAATGTCCACTTTTAGATTTATTAATAATAGGTGAAGCTGTGAAGCTTTTGGCACAATTTCTGGCATACCCGATTTGGGGTTTCTTGAGAAATTTGGTGGATCTTTGTGATATTAGTTGTTTGATCTTAAAGATCTGATTAGAGGTTGGGAATATCATATAAAATCAGAAAAGGGACATTTCAGTGTAGTAGGTGGGTAGGTTGGTAGTGCTTCAACAAATAAGGGGGATGATGTCATTCCTAATTTTCCTCAGGAGGAGGCTATAGGGTGGTTCGAGTAACCAATCGTGTAGCCATAGTGCTTATTTTTAGTTTTTGTTGTTAGAATGATGGTTGGATTTTTGGGGGTTCTTTGTGTGATATAATGATCTAGATGAAATACTTGGACGAGTAGATTTAGTAGATTGAAGTTGTTTTTTGCTAATAACCATTGGATGACCTTAAACTTATATTTATTCTCATTTTTATGAATACAACCTATTTATAATCATAAAAAAAATGAAATCTTACATTCATAGAAGCAAGATATTCTCTCTCTCTCTCTCTCTCTCTCTCTATATATATATATATATATATATGTCTTTCCATCCCTCTATATATCACTTCTCATCTTATCTTTATCTATATCTTTCTATCTCTCCTCCTCTCTCTATATGTCACCTCCCCATTTAAGGATAAAATTCTAATAATAATTAGATAATACAATGTTATTAAATAAATAATGATAGTTAAATTATATTAAAACTAATACTAAAATGTAAAAATAGGAAGAAGAAAATGAGAATGGGGGATCATCATCACCCTTGGTTATGCCAGATGATTAAGTTTATGGTTTATGGTTAAGTCATATGATTGAGTCTATGTAGTAACTGTAAATGCATGATTGATAAATCAATATAAATAATTCTGGTTTAGAACAAGTCTATTTTTATTAAATTTATAAGATGACAACAATATGCTAGAATTCAAGTTGTGCTTATTTATTTAGTTCATTTAAATAAAAAAGCTAATTTACATAATCTATCCCTGTAATTGTGATTCAACTTTTTTTGATAGCTCTATGTTTTAATTGTATATCAATATCCACATCTACTCATAATACTTAAATCATTCTATTAAGATACTAGGGTAATTTCATGTCTAATATAGGATTGTTATGGCAAGACACACTCAATGCTTTAATTTAGACGTTAAGGGAATTTACACATAATTATTCCTCTTTAAATTAATTTCTCTTATTGGAACATATAAAAATTTATTTTAACTTATTTAAAACTTCCTCTATATGATAATTTTAAATAACTACACTATTTATAGATTGCTTTCATTTAATGACTATAGACCAATATCCTAACTAACATTAATATCAAAAATCACTCATAAGTTATAACCTTAAATTAAAGATGCCTATTAAAGTATTTGAACATACATATATAGGAAATTTAAATGGTAAATATGAATAATATTTCTTAGAGATTAAAGTTAATAAAGGGGCAATATTCCTAGATAATAGAATACATACTGAAATTTAGGGACTAACACTTAAATATGAACTTGAAGTGTTCTTAAGATGTAGGGAGCCAAGAAGGTAACTCATATCATAAAAGGAAAATTTAGAATTGAGGTGGTATTAGGCTTCATATATGGCTATACTTCAGAAACCCAAAAGTGCATTAACATCTATACAAGATTTCCTTTCAATTAAATTATCAAAGATGTAAATGAAGGAATGCCTTCCTTAGACCTTAATTGTATTGAGAACATATGTATATAAACTTGTATAAAATAGTGATTATATAGTATGAAATGAATCATAAAACAAATAAAGTAGTAAAGAAGGGTTCATCCTTCGTAAAGATCTGGAACTAGGGTATGACTTTGTATAAGACTTAGGTCCCTGGGCTAGACTCCAAGTTTTCTTCTCTGTTCTTTTGTACCAGCACCCATTTGAACGAAGATACTTGTAATTTTATTTATTTTATTAATATAATCTACAAGTCTTTGACAATTTACCGATAAAAAATAAAAAATAATATTTAGTATGATATTTTAAGTAATTAGAAAATAATACAATTACAATGAATAAATAAAGAAATAAATTAAATACAAGAGACAATATTGTAGAAATTATGTTAACATTCTAAATAGAATTTAATAATAAATAATAATAAACACAAATAAATAAGTAAATAAATAATATAAAATAGAATAATATAAATTAACTAAATTTAATGAAAAGTTAAGAGATATGTAATAAATAGACACGACTTCGTAAAATTAATATATAAAAGGGAGGAGAGTTTATTTTAGAGAGGAAAAAAAAAAGAGAGGAGAGAGTTCAAAAAGGAAAAATGAAAGAGGAAAATAATATGAAGAAAATATGGAAGTGACTTTATGAAAAGGTATCAATGATATTTAAAGGATGTGACCCTTTGAAAGGGTCATAATTACAAATAGTTGTGGCTCTTCAAAAATATTGTAATTATAAAGTATTGGGACTTTTCCAAAAGATTTTACATATGAAGTCTTGTGACTTTTTGAAAGGATTATAACTATTAGTATTGTGACTTTTCAAAGGATTTCTATTATGAAAGGTTGTGACTCTTGCAAAAGAAGAAACAAAAATATACATTTTAGATTTTCCTTTTATAAATAGAAAAGGAAGAACTATAGAAAGTAAATATAGAGTTGAGATAATCTAGTAGGAATAACTCATTGAAGGGCCAAGTAAGGATAGAGCCACATGGACCAAACAAAGAGGAAGGTAAGAAATTTATATTTATTGATTATATTTTTTAAATTTTATTTATGAATTTATTTATATTAATGAATCATACTTGTGGATAAATTATGCATATACATATGCATATGTAAAGTGAAATTCAAAATGGATAACACACATGACTTAATGGTTAATGGTTTAAGATCGAGAGAGTTCATTTTTAGGGAAGAGAGTAGTCTTAATATGATTAGTAGCTTAAGATCAAGAGAGTCCCTTTGGGAAGAGAGTGATCTTAATATGGTTGTAAGGCCAGAATATTTTGTAGATGTTAAAATATGCATACGTGACAAGGGCCTTGGATAGAGAATGTCTCTTCCAAGAAGGACCTTAAAAGGGAGCACTTCATATAAGACAAAGAAGTAACTAGGGATCCAAGGATCCTCAAGAGGGTTATTGATCCCAATGTGGAGATGTCTTTAAGGTTGGATTAAGATAGAGGGTAGAATAGTAAAATTTGATTTATTATTGTATAAATTCTAACATTGGTTTTGTAGATATTTTTTTCCTTGTTAATGGGGACATTACTCTCTCTCTCTCTCTCTCTATATATATATATATATATATATATATATATATATCCATCTCCAAGTTTTCACCATCTTACTCTCTTATTTCTTCATCCATATTTCCATCTAAATCTACATCTCTATTTGTATTATCTTATTTATTTATATCTCCTCACCCCTCTTGTGCTCTTTCCCCCCTCTATAGCTCCCTCTTTTTATCCCTATCTCTAGCCCTCTATCACTCATCTATTGCAAACATCAAATAAATTTGTTGGTAATTGAACTTGATTATATTCTCAATTTAGAGGTTTGGTTATAATTTCATACATACTGGAAAGATGTTTGAAAAAATAGACCAATCATTTCTCCAGTCGACCTTCTGCTCCTCTTGAATATACCCATTGTGCAATGCATTTTCTTTCAATAATGAGGTCTTTTATAAGGTAGTACATGTTAATCCCAATCAAAAGACAATATTCTGAGAGGTGGGGGGGGGGGAGGGGGTGAATCAATATACTTACCAAGTTCAACTTTTTCTTTTAAATCATACTCAACATTTGCTAATGAGTTAGTGCATGTTATAACCCAACCAGTTATGACCAATAAAAAAAATATTCACATAAAAGGAGCAACATATAACACATAATTTATCTCATGGAAACCTAATTAGGATATAAACCATGATGTGTGAGTCAATCTTGACAAATTTGTATTCTTTCTGTACTATGATCTGAAACATTGATACTAATAAACTTACACACAATCTCACCAAAAGCATAAATAATAATAGCATGGATTGTGGAAATCTATTACAATTAAAAGTTATTAAACTGTTTCCAAAATTGCCAACTCTAGGACCAATCCAGACCTGTATTCACCAAAATGGTCATAACTTCTACAAAAATTAATAAAATTTGATCAACCAAAAACCAAAAGAAATATAACTCAAATAAATTTCTGAAAATATAAGTTTCATGTTTTTATCTTTTCATATGAATTTTTACCAATAGAAACAATATTCAAGTTTCTGAAAATTATACAGAAAATTAACATAAAACTTGCAAAAGCAAAACCTCCTTTCATTTCTATTCTCCTCAAAAAGATTTCCAACCATTCCAATCTCTAAACCATGACAATTATATGATATTTTAATGTCTTTTCAATTCCTCTAACTATTGAATAACTTCTATGACCTTTCATCTTCTCTCTTACATATCTTTTTCATATTGTCGCATTTTATGACAATATTTACTTACATATTTGACAACTTTTGAATTTTTCCATAAATGACCTCCAAGACTCATAAAACTATAAAAATATGATAAATAAAATGTAAAAACCTTATTCCTATCATACTCTATGACATTTACTTGCTTTTATCTAACTTGACCATATGAACTTAAATGGACAATATTGACAACATTTTACAAATTGATTCCAAGGCTTAACTTAGCCTTACATGTTGACTCAAATAGACATAAAATATATTGGCAAACATTAATTTGAAATTTTAGAACAATAATTAATGAGATATTTATTCTTTATGTCCATTTTTCTAGGTGCTCTTGCACCATACTCCCAACTTTCAAAGATTTCCAAGTCCCTTGGGAAGAGGTAATTTTTTTTTTATCATCATCTTCACTTTTGGTCTCTCAATCCTCTTGCTTAAGAATATGACCTTTTCATGAAAACATTTATGCCCTTTACAATATGATTTCTCTATCACCTGCATTGAAAATAACATAATGAAAAATTCATGGATAAAATGAATGGGATTAGTATCAAAGTCAATCATAAATCTTGCATCTTTTCTCTCAAGTCTTCTTGGGAACTCTTCACATTGTCTTCAATTTCAACATACATTCGATCACTCTTTAATATTTGTTCATCCACAAACTTGATTTATTCTTTTTCAATAGAAATCTCATCATAAGATTCATTAGCAATGGTACCATCCTTTTGGTCTTCAACCACAAACATATTATCAACACTAGTATTTTCTTATATAGGTTCCACAATGAGTAAAGAAGTTTTTTCATCTTCTTTCATAATTTGGAGAATAGGTTCATTATTTATCTCTTCCTCTTGAACTAAAATAATCTCTCCCAAGGCTTGAGTTTTCTCTTCCACATTCTTTAACTTTACCCTCAAGTTCATTAATTCTTCCTTTATCTCCTTCATCTCTCCTTTTCTCTTCCTTGCCTCTTCATTTTTCCTCTTATTTTCTTCTTCTTCTTTCCTTTTGTAAGAATTTGGTATAGCTCTAATACCATGTAAGAATTTTCCTAAGGAAAGAATAAAATGCCAAGATCTAGAAGCTCAAGAGATAGCACAAAAGAGACAAGATATGATCAAATGACTGGTTGAATACATCATAGAAGTGCCTTGTATATAAAGGCAATTGATATGACTAGGAGTTAGCAAAGAGATAAGCATACCAACTAAGCACATGTCCACCAAGAGTAGATTATCCTCCATTGTGCATGAATGTACGTGCAACAATGAGAGGATAAGAATGTAAAGGTGTATCTCACAAAGAAATGTAGTAGACAACATGTGCTCAATTAGAGTGAAAACTACTATGTTGTCAACATGACAACTCATATGAATATGTAGACTCCTAGGTGTCTACATGAAAACTAATATGAATATGGATTAACCAAAGTAAACTTAAGTAAAGTGTAAATAGTAAATACTTATTTAAACCAACACCCCCCCCCCCCCCCAAACCCTTAAGTGCAACTTAGGGAAATGTACTTAAGCTCATAAAACCTAGATAATAACACAAGATGGGTCTCAACTACTAAATATGAAAGTGCATAAGATAAATACAATTCAATCTCTCATAAAGTGGAGAAAGAGGGAAAACCACATGGAAAACCCCCCTCCAAAAAGAGAGATAAGTACAATAAAAGAAAATGAGAGAGAAGAAGACCTCATGTGAAAAAAATATCCCCCCATAAGAGAGAAGAAGAGGAAGATAGACCAAGTAACGCCCCCTCAATGTAGAATGAACACCTATGGTAGATGTGTAAGGCTCAATGTAGAAACACCTTTATGAGTGTAGAAAAACATTCTTCCCCTTAGGAAGAAATAGAACCAAAGGTGTATCAATGAAGCCTCTCCCATATGTAGGAAGAAACCTCAAAATGTATGAAATCTCTGAAACTTGCTTAAGTGTCCCCATGTCAACTGAAAGGTGCCTCCTCCAAATCATGTGTACTATGCCACTCTACTGAAAAAGAAAAATTAGGATGAATGTAGAACATGTATCAAAGACTCAAATATCTCCTCTAAAAATAAAGTGACCTCCACCAATTGTTGTATCAAAGGATCTACCATCATATCAACCTCGAAAGACTGATCAAGTAGAGAATGAAGACGAGGTCAACATGCTTCCTCACAAAAACTGAAGAAGGATCATCTTCACCAAAGAGAAGATGAATGCCATCAATATTGTCTCCCAAATCTGTAATGTAGGACTCCACAAACAAACTAGAAATGTTTGTCAAGTAGTCATCCCATGGAGCTGAGTCTGGAAGACAATGAATATCTTGTTGCACTGAATCATCTAAATCCATAGCTATGTGAATACATAAATCATCAAGAATAATAGTAGATGGAATATAAATAGGAGGAGAAGCAATGTATGGCTCAAGAACTTGATCACACGTGAGAACACCCAAGTTCAAGTAGCCAAAGTTGTCAAAATTTGAATCATCATTGGAAATATGATAAAAAATCTATTGAAGAATCACTATCATTGTCATGAGAAAAATTTGAGAAGTAGTATAGCCTATATGCATGATCAACCACCCATGTAGCAATGATCTCTCTAGTCTTCAAGTCTCTAATAAAAATTGAATCAGGTATGAATTCCACAGTCCTTCCTCATCTCCATGAGTGAGCTGATAGATGGAAAGAAGATTATGACTGAGGTGAGGTACACACAACACATCTTTGAAGTATCCCTCCTCTTTATCAATATTTCCTTTCCTAATCAAATTCATATAAGTATGATTTCCCATCAAAATAGGTGGAGTATGCCAATGATCAAATGATGAAAACATAGACTGTGAAGATGCCATATGATGAGAAGCCCCTGAATCTAGAAGCCATCTCCCCAAATCTTGACTTGAAGTAGCTACTAAGGATTGACCTTTTCCCATGTGATCCTTTCCTTTATCAAAATTTGAATGTGAAGAGGAGAATGAAGTGGTCATTCTTGATAGTAGACCAATTTGATTCTTCTTAAGAAGATTCTTGAGTTCATCTATCTCCTTCTTATATCAATGATGTTCTTCATGTCCATTCTTCTTCTAATATGCACAAATAAGAAACTCCTTCTTCGATGATTTGCCCTTATTGTTGGAGTTGTCTTGTGGTGAGGAGGTTGAATGTTCTTTCTCTTTTTGTGAATTTTTTTGCCATGATTTTTGCTTCTTGTTCGACCCTCTTCCTTGATTCCCTTTACTAGCCACCAATGCTTTGGACTTTGAAGACTTGAGAATCCCCATGCTCATCAAATTTGATTGTTCTACCATCAACATCTCTATGAAGGAATCAAATGAAGACATGGTGTACAAAGAACCTAAGGTCAACTTATGAGTATTGAAGCTCAAAACAAATGATGTATACTCTTGAGGAAGATTTCTCATCAAATTATAGATCAATTTTTCATCCTCTATGGTAATTCCACAATCCTTAACCTTTGACCTTTGCTCGTGTTCCTTGGTGATATAGTATTGAATTGTGTCAAACTCCTTTGGATATAATGACATGAGATTTTCATAAAGTTCAAAACCCCTAGCTTTGTCTACTTTTGCATATTAGCAAGAAAAATTGTCCCATACTTCCTTTACTATTTTATAATTATCAATATGGAAGATAAGATCTTCATGTACATACTTCTTCAAAGTACCAATAGCAACCTTATTGTTATGATTCCATTCATTTAGTTTATGGGGATTAGATGGTGCAACCATGGTTCCATCAACATAATCAATTAAACCATTTTCCATCATTTTACTCCATGCTCTAATTTTCCATGTAGCATAATTATGTGAAGTTAAAAGTAAAAACCTAGGAGAAACCATGATGCAAAATAAAATAACACAAGAGAAAGAGAAGTACAAACACTCAAGACACCCGCCTACCCCCCCCCCCCCCCACCAAATCACTTAATTAAAGAATCCCCCAAAATGGATGATTTTGGCACTTTATACTTAGTGCATGTACAATTTCCACTTGTCAAAATGAACCAAAGTGGACTTCTAATTTTGATGGTTACAACAACAAATATGAAGCTATATCATACTCAACAAGATAAGACACAAGATCTCTCAAGGATATAATTAATTAGAAGTGCCAATAGGCCAAAACGAGACCAAAATTTGAAAGTAATATGTCTACTTATAATTTTTCCAAGCTGATACCAGATCTGAAAGTAGACAAAAAATTATGCACTTTAAAAAAAATAGCACTTGAATATGTGTCCATATGAGCTTGAACGAAGCCTCTGAAGTTGTAAAAATTGGGATTGGAAATTTTTAGAAAAATTTAGGAACAAAGATCACAAACAACTTGCACCAATGTGTAGATCATGAAATTGTACCCCCCAAAAAAAAAACTTGCTTGGAAAAAGGAGTCCGTATGAGGGAGATATTGTTGTTTGAAAATCACCTCTATAATTTTTTTTCCTGAATTGTCGCTACCACACCTCCAAAAATCAAATGACTCTAAATTTTGCCTTAGATATCTGATTTTGATGAAACAAAAGTTGATTTGGGGGGTTTTTTGACCTTCTAAATGTGATGCCAACATTTGATTTGCATCAATAAGCTCCAATCTTGACTTGCAAAAAAAAATCTCTCTAATGGCTATTCAATGAAACTCCTATGGCTTTGATACCATGCAATAATTTGGTAGAGCTTTGATACCATGTAAGAATTTTTCTAAGGCAAGAATGAAATGCCAAGATCTAGAAGCTTAAGAGATAGCACAAGAGAGACAAGATATGATCAAATGAGAATGGATTAATTAGATGATTGGATGAATACATTATAGTGTTAGAAATATAAATGGAGTAACTAAGAGGGGGGGTGAATCAGTTACCACAAAAACTAATCCACAAATATCTTAGATGTCTTATAAAACTAGTTACTACTATCACTCGGTAGCCACACAGAAAAAATGCTGTAACTTGGTAGATGTATGTGAATTAACTAATTACTGATCTTTAAGCATTCCAAATTATTAACATGCATGTAAAGGAAATGACATCAATACAAGAGACACCAGATTTAATGTGGAAACCCAATATGGGAAAAACCACCAAGTAACTAGCTACCAATTTTCACTCTTCTAAAGTGAGCCCTGCTAGGAGCCAACCCTATTAAAGGTTACAAAACACATTATTAGGTGTGACCTTTTTAGAGGATTTATTCACCCTGCTAGGAGTGGCCTTCCTAGAGGACTTTAGAACAATTTAATGGAACTATCCACCTTGTTAGAGGATTTACAAAATGGCTGTTAAACCAACTCTGTTAGGAGATTTAGAAATCATTACTACAATTGTGAGAAAGTAACAATGAGTGACCTGAATGAGATGCAATTGAACTTTGCTGATACAGATCTTTTTTCTACTTCACTAGATCCTCTCTAATCGAATACAATTTTGCTGCTCCTCAAGGACATCTGATCCTTCTTCAAAATTTTCTCACACCTTCTTCTTTACACAATCAACTCACTTGCATGCTCATTCATTACAATTAGAATTCACAACTTGAACTTTTATTTATACCTTACAAATTATCTAGTCAACTCAATTACAAGTTACAATTACCAATAAACATTACATCAGTCAGCTACAAACATTACATGAAACAATTAAACTTTATTTCCCAAAATAATTAAATCTTTCATTGGCTGACCCTGCTCGGTAAACACTTCTCCAGAAATGATTTCTAGTGTTAACCAAGTGAAGCTCAGTAAACACTGTGAACTCTGCAAAATTTTTTGGAGACCGAGTGAACTCGGTAGACACTAACTTTCCTTTGCTGACCTTGTGAGTTCGGTAGAAACTAATTTTCCTTCATTGACCTTGTTAGCTCAGACAAAAGTGATTTTCCTTCATTGACCTTGTTAGCTCAATAGAAATTGATTTCTGCCACAGAAGTCTTCATCGCCCGAGTGAGCTCGGTAAAAACTGTCTTCACAGTGTAACTTCCAGAAACACTCGATAGGCTCTGTAAATAGCTTTGCTAACCATCTGAGCTTGGTAGACTCTATCTGATAACTGATATGACATTTGTGTAACGTCAAAGACAACACACAACTAAACAATTGTATCCAACAATCTCCCTCTTTGGCATTGATAGAAACACAACATGTCATAGTAGAATAACATTTTGAGAACAAGTCTTTTTCTGACAGAATATTTCTCCCTCTTAGATTTTATGCCACAAACTTCTCAAATACAACAATCTCCCTCTATGAAGGAATTGCATAGCTTCTTTACAAACATCAAACTCTCCAAATTTTAGAAAGATATGACAGTATACTCTCCCTCTTTGACAACACATGCCAAAGACAACACAAACCAAATGAATAGCAATGTACTTTATGTATTGATTCATATGCAATGTTCCCATAACTATAGTACATCAACTAAAAGATCTTCAACTTGATACCTATTGATGCATCACTAAAACTTCATTTTAGTGAGGTTTAGATAAGGGAATGACCCCTTAATTACCTCTTAGATACAAGAATGCATCCTTAGGTAAAGGTTTGGTGAATATGTCAACAATTTGTTCCTTTGTATGGACATATTCCAATCTGATCTCCTTATTCTACACCAATTTTCTAACAAAGTGATACTTTATTGCAATGTGCTTGATTTTTGAATGCATCACTAGATTTTTATATATGTTGATTGCACTTGTATTGTCACAAAATATAACCACAAGTTCTTTGATTTCCTCCTTCATGCCTTCCAATAATTGTTTGAACCAAACAATATTAGAACAATTTACTGCTGTTGCAACATACTCTGCTTCAGCTATAGATTGGGATGTACAATTTTGCTTTTTTACTTGTCCAAGAAACGAACCTCTTTCCAAGAAAGAATGCTCCTCTATTTGTACTCTTTCTTTCATCAATGTTTCCTGCCCAATCTACATCTGTAAACACTTTCAAATCTAGATTACCTCCAAATTTGTACCATAATCCATAATCTTTAGTGCCTTTCAAGTATCTAATAATCCTTTTGATTGCCATCAAGTGATTTTGTCTTGGTTTTGCTAAAAATATTGGTACAATACCAATTGCAAGAGCAATGTTTGGCCTTATATGAACTACATACTGCAACTTTCCAATCATTGATCTATATAATGTCTGATCTACCTCCTTTGATTCATTATCCTTGGTAAGCTTCAGTCTAGTACACATGGGAGTCCCAACTAGTCTACAGTCCTCCATACCAAACTTTTTTAGTATCTCCTTGATGTATTTAGATTGAGTGATGTAGATACCATTCTTACTTTGCTGAATTTGAAGACCAACAAAGAATTTTATCTCACAAAATAGTGACATCTCAAATTCCTTGTTCATTTTCTCTAAAAACTCTTTGCATAGATCATCATTTCCTATAAAAAAAAGTATCATCCACAAATATTTCTGCCAAAACAATCTTGTTATTTGGTCCTTCCTTGATATACAAGCTACTATTATCATTAGTTCTTTGAAAACCAATCTAAATAAGATAGTTATGTAATCTTTCATACCTTTCTCTAGGGGCTTGTTTTAGACCATACAATACTTTGGGTGATTTGTAGACCATGTCTTTCTTGTCTGGATCAACAAAACCTTCAAGCTGCTCAATGTAGACTTCTTCATGTAGTATACCATTAAGAAATGCTAACTTGACATCCATCTGATAAACCTTAAATCCTTTATATGCAGCATATGCAAGTAGGGTCCTGACACCTTCCAATCTTGCAATAGGAGGAAAAGTCTCTCCATAGTCTATTCCTTCTTCTTGAGAGTATCCTTTACACACTAGTCTAGCTTTTTTCCTTGACACCTTACCATCTTCATTCAATTTATTCCTGAATACCCACTTAGTTCCAATCACATTTTAATCTTTTGGCCTGGGCACAAGAGTCCATATTTTTTTCTTCTCTATTTGCTCTATCTCTTCATTCATAGCCTCAATCCAACTTTCATTTTCTAATGCATCTTTGACATTTCTAGGTTCAAAATCAGCAAGTAAACAAGTACCTTTTAACTTACTTCTTGTCATAGTCCCTTCAGATTTGTCTCCAATAACATGATCTGGTGCATGGTGTCTCTTGACATACTTGGCTAATACAGGTTCCTTGCCTTTTGAATGAATTACATTATCATCCTCTTTCACTTCAACTTCAAGTTCTGGTTGTTCTGTTTGTTGCTTGGGTCCTTTAGACTCAGTAGGCATTGGCTCAGTAGCATCTGAATGTGACTCAATTTTCTTCAACTTGGTTTGAACTTCTTGCAACTCGGTTACTGAAGAGTCAGGAGTAGAAGATTCTTGATTGACAAATGTATTTGGCACTGTATCAGGTTCAATGAAAACAAATCTCTTGTAGTCTTCTGTTCCTTTTTGCTTTCTTCTTCTGTCCCTTCTACAAAATCATCAACTTTCACATGTGCACTTTCTATGACTTTGTGAGTAGACAAGTTCAAACACCTATATGCTTTACTCTTGCAAGAATATCCCAAAAATATGCCTTCATTACCTTTCACATCAAATTTAAGTTTTCTAGATTCTTTCAAAATATAACATTTTCTTCTAAATACTTTTAGGTAACTTACATTGGGTTTATAGCCATACCATAGCTCATAGGGGGTTTTGAATGAGACCTTCTTCAGTTGTACTCGATTCAAGGTATGAACTACAGTGCTGATAGCTTCCTTCTAGTATTTGATAGCAATGTTCTTTTCAATCATTAAGGTTCTTGCATAGTCCATGATAAATCTATTCCTCCTTTTAGCTATTCCATTTTTCTCGAGAGTTCTAGGGGTTGATATCTATCTTTTGATTCCTCTTTCAATGCAATAGTTATTGAACTCATGGGAGATGAATTCACCACCTTTTTTTGACCTCAAGCATTTTAGTCTTTTGCTTGTTTCCTTTTCTACTCTGGCCAAATACCACTTGAACTACTCAAATGCTTCTAATTTCTCTCTCAGGTACATGATAGTCATCATTCTTGAGTAATCATAAAAAAAAAGAATGAAGAACTTTTCTCCAATATAGCTCTCAATTCCAATAAGTCCACACAAATCAGTATGCACAATTTCTAAAACTTCTTCAGACTGATAGTTCTTACTTTTAAAGCTAGTTTTTCCCATTTTACCAATCTGACAATTCTTGCATAGACCAACCTCAGGTTTCTTTATACTAGGAATGCCTCTTACTTTCTTGAATTTGCTAATTTTCACCAAGTTATCAAAGTTCACATGAGACAACCTTCTATTCCATAACCAAATTTCTTCAACTTGAGCAATAAACATGAACATTCACCAAGTTCAAGATAGAACAAATTATCTTTTATTTGTATGCTTGATCCAATCAACTTTCCTTTGTCATCCAATAGTCTTGCTTTTCCATGCATGAATTCCACTTTGAATCCATTATTGAGTACCTGTGCCACACTCAACACATTGTGTTTACATATAAGCTCTTTGGTTAGTGAGATTCTTCCTCTTCCTTTTATGCAAAAAGGTTCATTATTACCAAACCTCACACTACCACCATCATAGTCTTCAAAATGTTCAAACTTTGTTTTATCACCAGTCATATGATGAGAGCAACCACTATCTATGATCTATTTATCATTTTTTCTCACATGAGAGATAAGTGCCATTTCCTCATCATTATCAGATTCATCTTTCATAGCAATGTAAATAATTTCATCTTCTTCATCATCAGAATCATTAGAATCTTTAGCCATGAAACATGTTTTCTTACCTTTGTTCTTGAATGATTTGAAGTCTTCCTTGCCATTGCACTTGTGACCTTTCTTCTCATCCTTGTTTTGCTTATTTGGGCACCTAGTAGCAATATGTCCAATTTCCTAACATGAAAAACATATTAGAGGAACCTTACCTTTGTATTTCCCTTTGCCTCTAGAGTATTTTCTTGCAAGCAAAGCTTCAACCACCTCAAGATCACTATTTGAACTCTATTCTAATTCTTCTTCACTTTTTGATTAAGAATCTTTTATCTTTTTTCCTTTTTCTTTGAGTGAAAGCTTGGCTTCAAATGCTGATTCAATTTTCTTGGAAGCTAGACCATAGTTATCATAGTTATCTAGATCAAATGTAGTCAATCTTCGTACTATCGCCTCTAAATTTATCTTATGATTTGCTTCACATCTTCTTTCTTGAAATGCAGAAGCTCTAACTACATAAATGGGAAGTAATGTTCTAAGAACTATACTTACAACTATTTTTTCTTCAATGTCTCCTCCAGAAGCTTTGATTGCACTGACCACTACTTTGACTATTTCAACATATTTTGCAATGTTTTCATCCTCTCTCATCTTCATCTGATCAAAATTTCCTCTTAGACTTTCTGCTTTGGCTCTTCTCACATTATCATCACCTCCATAGATATATTTTAGCTTGTTCCACATTTCAAAGGCAGTTTTGTTGTCCTTGACATCATCAAATTCTCCATGGCTTAGGGTAGATGCAATGTCTATCATCATGGTGTTATGAATCTTCTTCTTAGCAATGTCATTAGTAGATAATGTGCCAGAAGGAGTTACATATGCTTGATCAAGATATTTCAATCCTGTATCTCCAATGGAAGCTAGGTGGAGTCTCATCAGACCTTGCCATGCTAAAACGTTATCCCTATTAAGCTTTGGAATTTCCCTCTTGTAAGACATCCTGATCTTTGGCTTAGATCCTTGAACTTTTTATTGCAAGCACCAAAATATATGATACCAATTGTTGGAAATATAAATGGAGTAACTGAGAGGGGGGGTCAATCAGTTACCACAAAAACAAATCCACAAATCTCTTAGATGTCTTATAAAACTAGTTACTACTGTCACTCAGTAGCCACACATAAAAAATGTTATAAATCGGTAAATGTATGTGTATTAACTTATTACTAATCTTTAAGCATTCACAATTATTAACATGCATGCAAAGGAAATAAAATCAACATAAGAGACACTAGATTTAATGTGGACACACAATATGGGAAAAACCATTAAGTAACTAGCTACCAATTTTCACTCTTCTGAAGTGAGCCCTATTAGGAGCCAACCCTGTTAAAGGTTACAAAATACACTGTTAGGTGTGAACTTGTTAGAGGATTTATTCACCCTACTAATAGTGGCCTTGCTAGAGGACTTTAGAACAATTCAATGGAAATGTCCACATTGTTAGAGGATTTGCAAAATGGCTATTAAACCAACTCTGTTAGGAGATTTAGAAATCACTGCTACAATTGTGAGAAAGTAATAATGAGTGACCTAAATGAGATGCAACTGAACTTTGCTGATATAGATCTCTCTTCTACTTCACTGGATCCTCTCTGATCAAATACAACTTTTCTACTCCTCAAGGATATCTAATCCTTCTTCAAAATTTTCTCACACCTTCTTCTTTACACAATCAACTCACTTGCATGCTTGCTCATTACAATTAGAATTCACAACTTGAATTTTTATTTATACCTTACAAATTATCCAGTTGGCTCAATTACAAGTTACAATTACCAATAAACATTACATTAGTCAGCTACAAACATTACATGAAACAATTAAACTTTATTTTCCAAAACAATGAAATCCTTCATTGGCCAACCCTACTTGATAAACACTACTCCAAAAATTATTTCTAGTGTTAACCAATTGAAGCTTGGTAAACACTATGAACTCTACAAAATTCTTTGGAGATCGAGTGAACTCGATAGACACTAACTTTCCTTCGCTGACCTTGTGAGCTTAGTAGAAACTCATTTTCCTTCACTAACCTTGTTAGCTTAGTAGAACCTAATTTTCCTTCACTAACCTTCTTAGCTCGGTAGAAATTGATTTTTTTCACAGAAGCTTTCATGACCTGAGTGAGCTTGGTAAAAATTGTCTTCACAGTGTAACTTCCAAAAATGCTCGGTAGACTGTAAATCACTTTGTTGACCATCTGAGCTTGGTAGACTTTGTCTGATAACTCGTATGACATTTGTGTAACATCAAAGACAACACACAATTGAACAATTGTATTTAACACATAGAAGTTCCTTGTATATAAAGGCAACTAATTTGATTACGAGTCAGCAAAGAGATAAGCATACCAACTAAGCACATGTCCACCAAGAGTGGATTATCCTCCATTGTGCATGAATTTACATGCAACAATGAGAGGATAAGAATGTAAAGGTGTATCTCATAAAGAAATGTAGTAGACATCATGTGCTCAATTGGAGTACAAACTAATGTGTTGTCAACATGACAACTCATATGAATATGCAAACTCCTAGGTGTCTACATGACAACTAATATGAATATGCATTAACCTTAGTAAACTTAAGTGTAAATAGTAAATACTTATTTACATCAACACATTTTATTTTAATCTTCTTTCTTATCCTTTTGTGAATCCTTACCCTAAAAATACTTCCTAAAAAAGTATAACCCTTCAAGCAAGATTATATCTTTTTTCCCCATATTTTCTTGCCTCGCCTATGTTTTCTTCTCTTTTCCACTACCTAGTTTCTTGGCATCCATGTTCTCTCTTCAACCTACAAAACACAAACACCAACCCCCCATAATTTCCTTTGCCCAAAACTTTTGGGCTTTGATACCAATTCGATGCAAGTGTACAAGGACTAAACAACTTATTAGGGCAATATTGCACATTTTGCAATCTTTTAACTGAATCAACAAACTAGGACATAATTTTCCACTTGAGAAGAGATGATTATAACTTTCAAAAATAAAGTAATGCATAAAAATACTTCTATGAGATTAAATAAAGATAAACTATAGATGTTTCTCTAGATTTATAGCCAAATCCATTCAATAGAACAAAAGTTATTAAACTTTTTCCAAAACTATCAACTCTAGGACAAATTTAGACCTGTATTCACCAAAATAACCATAACTTCTATAAACCTTAATGGAATTTGATCAAATCAAAACCAAAAGAAAGATAACTCAAATAAGTTTCCAAAAATATAAATTTTAGATCTGTATCTTTTCATATAAATTTGTACCAATAGAAACAAAAATCAAGTTTATGAAAATTTATATAGAAAATTAACATAAAACTTGCAAAAGCAAAACCTCCTTTCATTTCTATTCTCCTCAAAAAGATTCACAAACAATCCAATCTGTAAACAATGACCATTACATGATATTTTAATATCTTTTTAGTTACTCTAACTATTGGATACCTCCTATGAACTTTCACCTTCTCTCTTACATCAGCTTTTTCATATTGCCACATTTAATGACAATATTTACTTACATATTTAACATCTTTTGAATTTTTCCATAAATGAGCCCCAAGAATCCTAAAACTATAAAAATGTGATAAATAAAGATAAAAACATTATTCCTATCATACTTTGACATTTACTTACTTTTATCAAACTTGACTATATGAACTTAAATAAACAATATTGACAATATTTTACAAATTGATTCCAAGGCTTAATTCATCCTTACATGCTCACTCAAATAGACATAAAATATATTGAAAAACATTAATTTGAAATTTCAGAACAAACATTAATGAGATATGTATTCTTTATGTCCATTATTTTAGTCGTTCCTACACTAGAAAGTGATTCAATAGTGGGTACTTAACTTATCTTGACATAGATATCTAATTTCTCTCTTGATTAGTCTACAATTGTGCTCTGCCTTCTCTTGGCTCTGCGATCCTAGATTATGATCACTAGTGTGCTTGGCTCTTGCAAACAATCTTCTTGTGCTATTTTGTGGTGGAAACTTCTTCCAAGCTTTCCAAAGTATAGTAAATTGTTGAGGATGACTTTTCTTGTCACTCCTCTTCTCCTCTAGAGATTCCTCTTAGCTTGACTATCTCTGAAACTATGGATAATCTCTTAGCAATCTAATCTTTTCTCCTCCTTTATTATCTTATTTTATACTTCTCTTTTAGCTTCACTTAGAATTCTTATACTTCTAATTTAAATTTTGAATTCTCACCCCTACTATTAGCTTTGCTTCCTATTGTAGTAGCGTGTCACTTTTTTAGATGTATTGTGTCCATACAGAAGTCACAGGTGTGGCATGTCCTCAATGGTACATACTCACTAGGAAGAATTGAAATTCAATTTTTTTCTTCTTCTGAGTATTCCTTGATCTTCATTCCCATCACCTTTGAGTGTGATGTAACATGCACTCTTACCATTTGCATGACTATATAGTCATGAGTTTCTTGCTTGATATCCTTCATAATGTGAAAGTTGGATCTTCTTGCTGACCTTATCATTGTTACTTTTGCTTGGTTGTTGATTGTGCATACTGAATTCACTTATCAACCTTTTCTTGTGTAGATCATCTTACTTTGGTCTATATATCTTTGATTTAGGTATGAGTTAGGGATACATGTTTTGATGCCTAATCATTTGTTCCTTATGATCAATAAAGTTCTCTTCACAAGTGTTTCCAACAATGACAACACCTCTAAATGACTAATTCTATCAATTTGTTTACTAGTTAGATTACAACACAAGATTCCTAGATAATAGAATACATACTCAAATTTGAGGATTAATGCTTAAATGTAAGCTTGAAGTGTTCTTAAGATGTAGGGAACCAGGAAGGTAACTCATATCATAAAAAGTAAATTCAGAATTGAGGTGGTAAGAGGCTTCATATATGGCTACACTTTCGAAACCCAAAAGTGCATTAACATCTATACAATATTTACTTTCAATCAAATTATCACAGATGTAAAGGAAGGAATGCCTTCCTGAGACCTTAATTGTATTGAGGACATATGTATATAAACACATATAAAATAGTGATTATATAGTACAAAATGAAGCATAAAATGAATAAAGTAGTAAAAAAAGATTTGTCCTTCGTAAAGATCTAAAACTAGGGTACATCCCTTTTATTTTTGTACTTTGTATAGGACTTAGGTCTCAGGCTAGACTCAAGGTTTTCTTCTCCGTTCTTTCCTACCAGTGCCCATTTGAATGAAGATACTTGCAATTTTTTTCTTTAATATAATCTATAAGGCTTTGGTTGTTTACCGATCTAAAATATAATAAAATAATATTTAGTATGATATTTTAAGTAATTAGAAAATAATAAAATTACAACAAATAAATAAAGAAATAAAATTAAATAAAAGAGACAATATTGTAGAAAGTATGTTAACATTCTAAATAGAATTTAATAATAAATACAAATAAATAAGTCAATAAATAATATAAAATAGAATAATATAAATTAAATAAATTTAATGAAAAGTCAAGAGATATTTAATAAATAGACACAACTCCTTGAAATTAATATATAAAAGGGAGGAGAGTTTATTTTAGAGAAAAGGGAAAAAAGAGAGAGGAGAAGATAAGAGTTCAAAAAGGAAAAATGGAAGAGGAAAGTAATATGAAGAAAATAGGGAAGTGACTTTATGAAAAAGTATCAATGATATTTAAAGGATGCGACCCTTCGAAATGGTCATAGTTATGAATAGTTGCAACTCTTCAAAAAGATTGTAATTATAAAGTATTGGGACTTTTCTAAAGGATTTTACTTATGAAGTCTTGTGACTTTTTGAAAGGATTATAACTATTCAGTGTTGTGACTTTTCAAAGGATTTCTATTATAAAAGTATGCAACTCTTACAAAATAAGAAACAAAAATGCATATTTTATCTTTTCATTTTATAAATAGAAAAGGAAGAACTTTAGAAAGTAAATATTAAGTTGAGATAATCTAGTAGGAATAACTCATTGAAGGGCCAAGTAAGGATAGGGCCACATGGACCAAACAAAGAGGAAGGTAAGGAATTTATGTTTATTGATTATATTTATTTAATTATATTTATGAATTTATTTATATTAATGAATCATACTTGCAAATAATTTATACATATACACATGTATATGTAAAGGTAGAATTCAAAATGGATAACACACACGAGTTAATGGTTAATGGTTTAAGATTGAGATAGTCCCTTTTTAGGGAAGATAATAGTCTTAATAGGATTAGTAGCTTAAGATAAAGAGAGTCCATTTGGGAAGACAGTGATCTTAGTATGGTTATAAGGCTGAAGTATTTCATAGATGTTAACATATGCATACATGACAAGGGCCTTGGATAGAGAATGTCTATTCTAGGAAGGAACTTAAAGGGATCACTTCATATAAGACATAGAAGTAATTAGAGATCTAAGGATCCTCAAAAGGGTTATTGATCCTGATGTGGAGATGTCTTCAAAATTGGGTTAAGATAGTGGGTAGAATAGTAAAAATTGATTTATTATTGTAGGTTGATTTTGTAGATATTCTTGTACTAGTTAGTGAGGACATTACTCTTTCTCTCTCTCTCTACACACACACACATACATACACACACACACATATACATACATACATACATACATACATACATATATACATACAGATAGATACATATAAATATAAATATAAATATACATATATATACATACACACACACACACACACACACACACACACACACACACACACACACACACACACACACACACACACACACACACACACACACACACACACACACACACACATACGTATATATATGCATACATAACATATACATAGATATATTTACACATACATACATACACACACACACACACACACACACACACACACACACACACACACACACACACACACACACACACACACACACACACACACACACACACACACACACACACACATCTACCAGGTTCAATATTTTCTTTTAAATCATACTCAACACTTGTTGATGAGTTAGTGCATATTATTACCCAACCAGTTAGGACCAAGCAAAAAAAAATATTCACATGAAAGTAGTAACACATAACACATAATTTATCTCATTGAAACCTGACTAAGGTATAAACCATGACGTGTAAGTAAATTTGCACTCTTTTGAAGTGCACCCAGTCAAGAGCTTATCCCTATTAAAATATTATAATGACAATGTACAGTGTCACCCCGTTAAGGGATTTGAATTAGACTTTTCAAGATCTTGCCATGTTAGGAGTAGCCTACTTAAAGGAATTTTGGAACACAAGTCAATGTGTTACCTTGTTAAGAGATTCATATAAAGAACCTATAGGGTTCACCCTTATCAGGGTTTACCATTTCAAAAGTAAGCAAATAACAAGAGAGAGAAAAATAACACTATGAGCATAGAAAATATGTGAACATGGAAATGCAAGTACAAATCTTCTAGCTTAGTCAATTATTAGATGTTTGAAGGAATTGTTCCCTACAAAGAATTTTTTTGAAGTTTTTTATAATTGAAACATTTCACACACTAATGTATTACCTGCTAAAATATATCCTACAGAAATGATAAAATTTTAACATCTACCAAGTCTATATTTTTTAATTTCATATCACCATCATTAGAAAAAAGGATAGGAAAAACATCCAAACCATCTTAGAATTGAAATATTAAGTCACCTCACATTTTTAATGTTAATAATATTTTAAGTATTTGTTAGTATTATCTCACTGAAACAAATGCTAGATACCTTACTCTTAACCATCATGAAAATAATGATCTTTAGATAGTGGAATCATTTGTTTTTATGATATTTTAGCTTTAATATTTTTGTAGAGGTTGAAAACCCTTGAAATTACGTCAATTCTTATACATTAACATAAGCTTCAAGTATTAGTCTAACAAAATCAACTATAAGATATATGCATATAAATAAAAAGTACACATAATTATGTCAATCAATAATTCACTACATTGTTGTAGAATCATTGTTTTGTTTCACGACCTACAAATTTCTTATATAGAAAGTAATGTTAAAAAAATCAACATGATGTTCATGGTTTTAAACAATGGACACTTGCAAAACCAAAAGATCAATTCTTTGTAGCTTCTTAAAATTAATGTATATAGACAAAGTATTGTCATCTACACTTTCCTTTTCTTAAATACTAATTGTATAAATATAGACGCACTTAATTTGAACATATGAATTTTCTAAATTTGAACACTTGATTATTCTTCTAAACCTCTTAATTTTATAAATCATATTTAATTAGTTATTGTTATCCTCCCTATAATTTATGTAAATATTGATTAGTATTATTATTATTCATCTAAAGTTTAATTAACTCTAATTAATTGAACTTTTAGCATGAAATCCCATTTGTGGATCATTCTAATGCTCCTTGAGTTTGTCTTCTGATGCTTCTCCAATTATGTTTTCCTTCTAACCTTTGTATCAAAGACTAACTATGTTGCTAGGCTTTCTTTGGTTCTTTAATTACTCATCTAGTTTTTGCAAGCTCTTATTATACCGTTTCAACTTCTCATTTGTATCTTTCTCTATTTTTGATTCTTTCTTTAATTTCTCATTTTCTTCTTTCATCCTTAGGTTCTCAGTTGCAATCTCTTGATTGTCCATAGTATTTCCATAGAGGTGTTCATGCATGATAACATTGTCTTGTGATATACTAAAGAGTTGTTCATCCTTTTCATGTAGTGCACGCTCAATATTCATTTTTCCATGTTCAACAACCTTCATAGCATCTTTAAAAACTCTTTTTCCTTCCAAGTCTACACACATTCTAACATATCAACTTTCCATTTATCTTTTCATGTTTTTGACTTTTTGTTTCAACTTTTCATCATTTTCCATTAGTTGCTCAATAGACTTTTCAAAATCTTCTGAAATAACACCTTCTAATAATTTCTCCATGTGTCCAATGTAGTCATGAATTTCATTAAGCTTCATAGTAAGTTCTCTCCTTATTGCAAGGGATTTTCTCAGTTTCTCTTGTAGCTCCTGAATCATGTTACCTCTCTCTTCAAGTTCTTTCTCATGCATGTACTTCTCCATGTTTGTGGATCTTTCCATCAAGCTATTAGGTTCAATATCAAGAGGACCAATGATTTGATACAATTATTAGGATTTATAGGTACTAAGAGGGGAAGAGTAAATAAGTACAATCAAATGATTCCAAAATTTAACTATTGATCTATAAAACTAAATTGCTAACTTTCAAATAATTAAACCTATAATAGGTATTAGAAAATTAAGCATACTAAGATCACATCACCAGACACATGTGACTCATAATACAATGATTTTGGTCACATAAAAACCCTTGTTAGAAGTTAAAAATAGTGTTGGGCATGGTACCCACAAATCTTCACTATTATGGTAAATGAGTGTAGACATCCAAAAATTGGCAAAGACTTGAATTACACAATTTCAATCAACCAATGAAAATCAAGGAGAAAATTAGAAGTGCACAACAGACTTTCAAATCAAAATCACATTAGGTCATTAATTATCTATCAAATCGACAAGACCTAAATCAACTTTAAGAGAGGAGAAAAATAATTCAAATTCATAAAATGAAATTCAAAAAGGGAGGAAGAAAAAGAAAAAATGTTAAACATAAATAAGACATTTGTTCATTCAATAAAGTCATTTATCCTCACAAAAGATAAAATCTCCCTTTTTCATTTAAAAGAATTAGAAATATCTCCATTTATCCTCAAAACCAAGTCTGTTGGATTCTTCCTCTTAGTCTCTTATGAGATATTTTTAGTTTCACTTTCATCCACTAATAAAAGGTAAAAATCCTGATTCTTACCCCAACTCCTTCTAAAATCCTATAAATAGGAGGGAAATCCAAGAGCCAAGGGACCCAAGTTTTAGGCATCTGCACTATAGGGACACTCTGAGTTATCATTTTAGCATTATCATTCTAGAAAATTCATAGCATTTTTGCATTGCTTTTATGTTATTTAGCATCATTTATTACATATTAGCTCATTTTATGTCCATTTTCATAGCATTCTAAGAGTTATCATCCTCATATAATCTGCATTATAGTCATAGATCTTGCATGCATTCTTGTAGATCTACATTCTAAGCATACTACCATTCTAGAACTATCACTGAGATGCTAGTCTGAGAGCTTTCTTAGCAATTATAGGTAGGGAAGCATGAGACATTCATAGAATTTACATTTTGATAATGATTTCTTGGGTTAAGTCTAGTTCGTTGTCAGTCTATCTGCATTCTACATTAAAGTTTCATGAATACGCATTTATACCATGTACAATCCATTTTCTTGGTTAAGAGAATTCAATTACTCTTTCTAAGGGTTCACCCTATTAGGAGTGACTTTGTACCTTTTCAAAATTACAAACATATCTGTTAAGATCTACCTTGCTAAATAATTTACATAACTCTTTTAAGAGTCTACCCTTTTAGGGGACTTACAAATGGAACTTGTTAGGGTTCAGTCAATTCACTATTTTTTTATAGGTAATGGGTCGATGACTAGACTAATTATTATTTATTGTAATTAATTATTATGATGTGTTAAGCTTGATTCGACTTGAACCACCTCCCACATGAGAGGCTCACATGTTAATATTGTGTTTTAGGCTCTTGCCTACTTGTTGTAACTATTAGGAAATAACTAAATTGATAATTTTGATATGACACTTCTTGTCTATCAAATCTAATTAGTTCTCTAATATGCTACCACTACTTCTTTGCTAGCTTCAATCTCTTACTAATTCACCTTCTTGCACTACTCTTTCTCTTTCTCCTCTTTCTCACACATTGCTCATTCCATTATAGAACCTATTTGTTTACCTGTACTCTTTTTTTGCCTCTTAATCATGTCCATCCATTAAAAATTTATTTCTCTCTCATTAATTTTAAGATTATCACATATTTGAAGGTCTTGTTATAATTTACTCTTCATCATGTTGACCTTCAACTTGACTTACCTATCTACCTTTTGGACTGTTGAAAATAGATTATTGTATCATCTTAAAATGGATGCACCCATTTAAGACCTTTTAGCTCCTATCCTCTAGTGACCTTGTGGACAATAGATTGATTCATGCTTGATCACCTCTCTCTTATTAACCCCATATCTTACACTTTTAACAATGTAGTTTCTGAGACCTTAGGGTTTTCTCCCTATGGGCCAACCCTAGATTAGGTCAACCTCTTCTGGAATAGGTTGACTCAATTTGACCTATTTTGAAATAGGTCAACCTCTTTCCTAAGGATTTTAAATCTTGGGGCCAATTTTTTCTTGGGGTTTAAAATTTAACAATTGAGTAGTCATGTCAGCTTGCTTTATTTTCAGACCCAAAAATTAGTATAAAAGGATTCTTAGTCACAAATATGTATGCCAAGATCGACATTGTTAAAGGATTTACAAAAATCCTGTAAGAGTCTAACCTAATAGGAGATTTAAAACTTTGAACCTATTAGGGTCCACCTGATCTAGGGATTTATCGATAGTAACTATTAGGAAATAACTAAATATCTGGTCTAGATATGTCACTCCTTGTCTATCAAATCCCTTATGCAATATGATTTAATTCTGCTACACTGTGCACTTCACTTTTTTGTGTCTTGATTGCAACTACCAAATCACTCTCTTTGTCTAGCTTGTACTAATCATTCTCATTCATTAGTTTCTCTTAGTCCACTTCCCTTATCTACATCAACAACTTCATTAACCTATCCATTACAAATCCTAAATGTTTACATGTAATCATTTTGCCTCTTAATCATGAACCTTCATCAAAATATTTTATTTTCCTCTTTGTTTTCTCAAACATTTCACAAATCTCAATGATTATATTTGATTGGGTTGACCTTCATCTTGTTTTACCTATGCATTAGTTAGATTGGTCCAAACATATTACCTATCCCAACATCCATTTAGTGTATCAATCTAATGATCCAATTGATATATTTTGTCCTTCAATTTTTGGACTTACACTATCCAATGCAATTCTTCCTTGGCTAGTTTGCATATCATTTACACTGAACCATGTAATCACCAATCATGATAGGTTTGAATCTTACTTTTCCTATTAACCTATGATTTCACCAATAAAATCATTGATATGGCCAACTTAGTTCTCATTGATCAATGTTAAGTATACTATGATTTCCACCAATGTCAACCAATACCTTTCCAATTAGGAAATGCTAATCATCTCCTTTTTATCTTCCAATTCCAATCATCTGAATAGATATTCAATCTACCTTTTTGTTTTTATAGGATTGACTACTAGGTATAAAAAACCCCTAGACTATTCAATCTCATCCCTTTGGTGATCCATAATAAGACACATATAAATCTTATTAGGTGAGGTAATCATATCTCTCTCTGACATTCTCTCTCTCTCATGCTAGTAGGATTAGATCATAAAGTTATATTATCATTGGTGGTGCTCTTATTTTTCCTATGTGATCACTTATTCTCTTTTAATAGCTTTCTAGATATGATATAGTAGGTGAGGCATTTCTAATTGAGACATATTTTTCTAGTTGAATTGGAGTTTTTTGTAGTAACAATCCCTTTTGTATCTCTTATTTTAGTGCTCTTATGTGTGAGGATGTGGATTTAGGATCGTTAGTCTAGGGGCTTATGTCCTTAGAATTAGCAAAAAATTATCTCTTTGCAATATGTTTCCTCCTTCATCATCTCTCTCTTCATATATCTCTTGCTTTAATATGAGTATGACTTGAATCATAATCCCACTAAAGTGGGGGAAAATGTACCATATTAAACTGGAAGCACATTTATTTGAACATTTTTTCCCCTCCTTAGTGTGGTTCAATACATTAGGACATCCTTTTGTGTTTAATTATATAAATCAAGGTCCTTTCTTCTCCCAACCTTGCTCAAAACTTTTTGTTGTAACAAATTTGTATGCTTGGCTTCCCATTTACTCCTCCAATCACATAAATCATGATTTAATGCATTTTGACCATTTTCCTTGTATATGTCACCATTCTTCCTCAATTCCACAATATTTCTTAGGTTTGGAGCCCATTTTTAGGCCCTATCACCAAGGATAAGAGATGAATATAAAAGTTCCTTTTAAGAGGATGGACTTTGTTAAGAGCCATTGAAATAAATTTAGTACATATTAGTCTCTATTAGGAGAATTTGAATCCATGTTAGGAGATTCCAACCCTGTTAAGAGTTGGACAAACCCTATAAGGAGTTGTAGAAGGTAGAAGGACCCACTATCCAAACAGCTTTAGGGGTAAGACCACTGAACTCACTATCCAACTAGTCTTTGTATTATTCCATGTAGAATAATAGAAATGAATGATCTCAAACTCCTCTATTCTCTTGATTAGACCGATCCTCTTTTAGATCTTAATACTAGATCTTCCAACTCGCATCTAATAATCCCTTGGATCACTTACACACATTTATCAACTTCGTATATCACTTGCATAATTAACATTTCACAAATAAATCACACTTCACCAGAAGGATACTAGCCTTACTTTATACCATATTCTCAAAATAATTCCTTCAGTCAGCCTTGAGGCTTTCTCAATTAATTATAGTAGGACCTTATTAAGATATTACAATTATTTTACAATTACACAATCTTGTCAACTCACAATCTTCACAACTTATCATACACACAACCTCTAACCTTGTGCACTTTTTGATGTCATCATTAATATACTATTACTATCTAATTGTGCTCATCATGATTCTATCCCTATTAAGAGATACAATCCAAACATTCGAAACCACTTATCAAGTACTCTATCTCCACACCATCCTCTATAATTCATGAATAACTTCTTCATATCTTCAATTCTCCATACACACACTTTTCCACTTCATTAGGATACAATATAGAATATGTTCTCAATTATGCTTGACCTCATCCTTAATGCACAATCCAAACAACCTTGCTCTTTGTTTGCTACTCTACCAATCTTCACAAAAAGAATACTATGTTGACATCAATGACAAACAAAGTCATGAATGCAACATGTCAATCATGTTATCCATCTATCCAATGCCTAGGGTACTCTCCCAAAGGAATACCACCAAAATTCATGCTAAAAATCTCCCCCTTTGGAATTGATAGTAACATAGATGAAAAAAATCTAAGTTCTAGGAATACCAAATACAACTATGCTGTTGCTACTATTGTTCTCTTCTTTTCAAATCCTCTCCATCAATTAAATTTGAAACTCATGGGATCATAGTTTAGTCTATGCTTTCTCATTCTTAGGATCCACATCAATTGTTCACACTCTAACTCATAGGAACAACTCTCCATTCTTATCTGACTTACATGGATAGAAATCAATTGTTCACAACTTCTCCCCTATTGATATCAATCAATCTATCTAGGAATAATTCTCCTCCATATATACATATGTCATGTACACAATCTCTCCCCCATTATGTTAGAGAGATTATTCTCCACCTACACCACTTCTCCCCCATACATAGGAGATGTTTTTCATGCGATCTCTCCCCCATTGACCTCAATGAAAAAGGCTTTATTATTTCAATCATCTAGTCCAAGTCTTCAACCAGCTCAAGTGTCCAAAGACACTATTCAATACCAACTACCAAGAGTCCTTGATGACTCTGATCATCACAAATACTCCCCCATATAGGAAGCATCAACATTCAATCTAGATAAATAATAGTGCTCTATACCATTGGACTGATGCAATTTCTACATCATCTACTTAGAATTAGACAGGGGTATAACCCCAAGCATACCTCACAAATACTCAACTATATCTTTAGGTAAGGGCTTAGCAAAAATATCCACAATCTTCTCTTTTGTATTTACATACTCTAATATGATATCTTTTTGTGTAACTTTCTCTTTGAAAACATGACTCTACTAGAATATAAAGTCGACCAATATAACTAAGAGGGGGGGGGGGGATCAGTTATCCAACTATTATCACAATTATCAACCTTATTAATCCTTAACCATATGAGTAGTATAATCAACAACCATAACAAGATACTCATACACAATAACACTAGATATGTTAACTAGGGAAACCCTTGTTCAGAGGGAAAGCCTTAGTGGGGATGGTACCCACAAAATAATGTACTAATATAAATATTCCTTATTAGAGGATGGAACCTATTAGGAGTCAAAAAAATACATTCAGTAAATATCAGTCCCTATTAGGAGACTTTGAATCCCTATTAGGAGATTCCAACCCTATGAGGAGTTGTGCCAACCATGTTAGGAGTTGTAGAAGGTAGATGGACCCACTATACAAATAACTTTAGGAGCAAGACCAATGAACCCATTGTCCAAATGATAATTTTATTGTTCCTTGTAAAATAATAGAATTGAACCATACTTGTACTTCCTCTTCCTCTATCTTATCAACTAGACTACTCTTCTTCTTTTGATCTTGATACTAGACCACCAACTTTGCATCCAATAATCCCTTGGATCATTGAATTTACCAAATAATTTGCTCTTTTTCACACTCTTTTTGCTTACTTTTAAATTTCCAAATAAGGAAAACATCTTTCCTTTGTACCATGTCCTCAAAATAATTCCTTGAGTCAGCCTTGAGGCTTTCCTGATTAATTATAATAGGACCACATAACACTATCAGCTCATAGTCTTTGCAACTTCTCACACATGTGTCTCCAGTCTTTGAGAAGTCGCTAATGTCACCATAAAACTATATTCTATAACCGTATAACTTCACAAATCACTATAGCATCTTAAAATAGGAGCACTTCCATGTTAAGAACATTTAGCCCTCCTTAGGGGGTGTTTTGGGCTTTCATCAAGTTTTCCCCTATTTTCTTCCCCCTTCCCATCTTCTGTACATGTTTAGGGCTCTATTTGGGCCTCCCTGGGCATTTTATTCCCCTTTTGGCTCAATTTCTAGAGGTCCTAAACTCCTAGGTCAAGGTCAACCTCAAACTTGACCTAAGTCAAAGATGACCTCAACCTTGACCTAGGTCAAATTCAACCTCAACCTCAACCCATGTCCTTGTCATAAGAAAGTTTGTTAGATGCGGGGAGAGGTTCCAAAGTTTGTTTCCCACTTTTAGGTTGGTTATTTTGGGCTTTAGAATGGTAAAACCTTAAATTGCATTTAATATAGGTCCATTTCTAGGGGTTAAGGCTTAATTGGAATTTAATTCTCCTATGTTAGCTTCTCTAGAAGTTTGTGCCCTAGACTAGTATAAAAGGAAGCCTTCCTCTCTCATTTTTGCAATCAAGAAATTAGAGATCAATTTTCATGAGGAGATATCTATTTGTCATAATCAAGCATCTGCTCTCCATTAAATTCAAGTAAGCAAATCAAGTGAGTAAGTAATTACCTATTCAAGTATTCAAGTTCTCCATTGAAGATCAAGGATTCAAGCATTCAAGCATTTGAAAGGGATTTGGTTCAAGCATTCAAGATTCATCATTCAAACCCTAGATCTATCCACCATGGTGGTGTGATCTTCCTTCAAGATCCTTTGTTCATCTTCAAGATCTATTCATTCTTTCCTCAAGGCAGATTTAAAGCATAAAATCATGGAGGTTTGGATTTATAGTTTTGGTTTTGATTTACATTATTTAGTCCAAGCTTTCATATCAATATACTTGTTTACATTTCAAATACAATTTCCAAAGATGAGAACCTATTTCTACTACTTGCTATCATTCTCTATTTCAATTCCATTATTAAGGTTGATTCCAAACTGAGGTTTGCCTAAGGAAAACCCCTCATCCAAACAATGAAACCATTTTTCTTGCAGATGCAGGTGTAGGACAATGAATATTAGTTTAGATTTGGATACCCTTTTTGCTAAACTTTTAGAATTCACATACAAAATTTTTGTCAAAGCAGTGTAGGTTAAGGTCAAAAATAAAGGGGTAAGATCTTACCCCATATTTGGGTCAAGGTTGAATTGTATTAGAAAAGAAAAATATTTATGGGTTTTGTAGATCTCATAGTTTTGGTTTAGAATTGTGAAAATCAACAGTTTCTGAGACTACTTGACAGGGTTTTCAGTAGATTCTTTTGTGGAGGTAAGTACTTGCATTTGTTCATTTCAATATTAACGTTTCCAGATTTGCATTGCATCTCCTTAAAATTCATATGTATGTATAAAAATATGGGTTTAGGGTCTCTTTGATGTGCATTATTCTATGCCCTAGTAATCCATATTTTTATATCTTACAATCATGATTCTGTCTCTATTAGGAGATACAATCCAATCATCAGAAACTACTTATCAGGTACTCTATCTCTATACTTCTCTCTATAAATCTCACATATCTTTTGCATATCTTTTAATTACTTGATGCACACTTAACCTTATCATGAAGACATAATGTAGAACAAATCCTTAACCACATAGTACCTACACATCAAACCTCTGTTCGTACGATTGTGATCTCTATCTGCTACTTTGTCCGTCTTCATAGAAACCATACTATGTTGTCATCAATGAAAAAAATAGTCATGAATGCAACATGTAATCATGTTACATGCTCACCAATACTTAGGATACTCCCTAAAGGAATATCATCAGCATTCATGCTAAGAATCTCCCCCTTTGACACTGATGACAACATAGATGAAAAACATATAGGTTCCAATAATACCAAATCAATACTCTGCTGCTACTACTATAGATGTTCTCATCTTTTCCTCATCAATCAATTTTGAAATCCTCTAGAAGAATGCCCTATTCTGCATCTTTTAGGATTGGCATTAGTTGTTCACACACTAAAAAACTCTCAAATTCTCCCCCATTCAATGTTATTTCTTATTGACATCAAAAATACTTTCTCTTATACATAAGAGATCTCAATCTCTCCCTCATACATTAAGCTTCCCCATTAGAGGATCTTCTCCCCCATAAATACTTAGGATATTTTTTTCCATGCATGCTTCTATTCTCCCCTATTCATATTTAGGAGATGTTTTTCATGCATGCTGCTCTCCCCCATTGACATTAATGATAGAGGCTTCATTATGTCAATCATCTACTCTAAGTCTTCAACCAGCTCAAATGTTCAAAGATACTATTCAAAACCAACTACCAAGAGTCCTAGATGACTCTGCTCATCTGAGATACTCCCCCATATAGGAAGCATTAGTATTTAGTTTAGTCAAACAATAGTGCTCTACACCACTGGACTGATGCATTCTCTACATCATCTACTTAGAAGTAGGCAGGGGCATAACCCAAAGCATACCTCTCAAGTACTCAAATGTATATTTAGGTAAGAGCTTCACAAAGAAATCTACAATATGATCTTTTGTATTGATATACTCCAATTTGATTTCTTTCTCTATAAATTTCTCTCTCAAAACATGATACTTAATAGATACATGCTTAGTCTTAGACTGCAATACAGGGTTCTTAGACATACTTACTGTACTTGTGTTAACATATTGTATGATAAAAAGATCTAAATTTTTTATCCCCATGTCCTTCAATATCTGTTTCATCAACATGAATTGATTACAATTATTTACAATTGCTACACTCTCTATTTCAACTGTACTTTGTGAAATGCAATCTTGTTTCTTGCATAGCCAAGAAACCAATCTTCCTCCTAAGAAAAATGCACCACCAGTGGGCCTTTTTCTATCATCCATATTGCCTGCCCAGTCCACATTAGTATAATCACATAAAGTGAAATTACTTGATCTATCACACCATAAACAATAATTAGGTGTACCTTTCAAATATCTGAATATTCTTTTCACGATTGCATAATGATACTCTTTAGGATCATCTTGAAATCTAGCTACAATCCCAACTGCATTTCTATATCTAGTTTGGTGTGAGTTAGATATTACAAACCTCTAATCATTGATGTGTACTTCTTCTTCTCAATTGTAGGTGTCTCACCTTTACTAGATAACTTGTGACTAGTTATCATTGGTATACCAATAGGCTTACACCTTTCCAAGCCAAATCTTTTCAACAAGTCTTGTATATACTTAGCTTGTGATATTAAAATTCCATCATTATTTTGCACAATTTTCAAAACTAGAAAGAACTTTGTCACACTAATCATGCCATCTCAAACTCATTCTTCATTTCTTCAGCAAAATTATCACTTGCTTCATCATTGCGTCCAAAGATTATGTCATCAACAAATATCACTATTATCAACAAGCCATTCTCAATTTCTTTCAAATACAAGTTACTATGTGTTGTACCTTTAGAAAATCCAAGCTTTGCCAAAAACTTGTCCAACCTTGTATACCAAGTTCTAGGTGCTTGCTTTAGACCATATAGAGATTTCTTCAATCCACATACCATATCCTTATCTTCTGTCAAAGGAAATCCTTCAAGCTGTTCAATATAAACCTCTTCTTCACTTTCTTCATTTAGAAAGGCTGATTTGAAATCCATCTGATACACTTTGAACTTCTTATTTAATGCATAAGTAAAAACATTCTCACTACTTCCATTCTGGCTATAGGGGCATATGTTTCTTCATAATCTATACCTTCCTGCTATGAATAACCTTTGCATATTAGTACAACTTTATTTCTCACAACTTCACCTTGTTCATTCATCTTGTTTCTAAATACCCATTTAGTTCCTATAAATTTTTTTTCTTTAGGTCTAGGAACCAATTCCTATGTGTCATTCTTCATAATGTAATCTAGTTCTTCCTTCATTTCTTGAATCCAATGATCTTCTTTGCATGCTTCATCTACAATCTTAGGTTCAACTTGAGACATCAAACTTAGTTCCTCATTCAATTTGTTTCTTGTCATTACTCATTTGTCTTTGCTTCCAATTAGCTACTCTGTAGGGTGATTCTTTGTCAAGTTCATGATAGGTGTAGGAGTTGCTATCTTAACTCTTATCTCTTCACTTGGTTTAGACTTCTATTATCCTCTTTGCTCAATAATTTGTATATCATTCTACAAGTCATTTCTAGTCTCAAAGAAAACTTCTACGTTCTCTCTAATAATTCTAGGATTTTATTCTTCTTCATCAGAGTTATAATCCATAATCTTCTCTTTAACTCTAAACTTTTCATCAAATTTTACATTTTCACACTCAAAAATTGTCTTAGTTCTATGATTAAAACATATGTAAGTTATTATTTTAAATGAATAACCAAGGAACATACCTTTCTTCACTTTTTAGATCAAACTTACCAACATCATCATCTCTCTTTATGTAACACTTACTTCCAAAAATTCTAAAATACTTTACTGAAGGTGTATGACCAAACCATAATTCATAAGGAATCTTATTCATACCTTTTCTAATTTGTACTCTATTCATGGTATATACTACTATATTGACCGCTTCTATCCAAAAAGTCTTGGATATATCATTCTCAAACATTTTTTCTCTTGCTTCCTCTAATATTGATCTGTTTCTCCTTTTTGCTATCCCATTCTTCTCAAGGGTCTTAGGTGATGATAATTTTCTCTTAATTCCATTTTCATAACAAAACATGTTAAACTCTCTAGAAGTAAATTCTCCACCTCTATCTAATCTCAAACATTTAATCTTAACCCCAGATTCATTCTCAACTTTATTCTTGTATATCTTCAAATTTTCAAATTCTTCATATTTCTCTTTAAGAAATGCCACCCACATCATTACAATGAAATCATCAACAAAAATCATAAAGTATCTTTCTCCATAGAATTCTCTTGTTCAGGTAGAGCCATTCAAATTTGTATGAACAATCTCTAGCTTCTTTGTAGTAGTAAACTTCTTGCTAGGAAATGATACCTTCTTCTACTTAGCCATTATACACTATTTGCAAACAACATTAATAGGCTTCATGATCTTAGGCAAATATTTGACTATAAATGTTATCAAAGTTTATACGACAAAACCTTCTGTGCCATAACGAATTGTTATCCACTTTTGCAACCAGACATGTTAGTTCAATAGGATTCAATTGAAACACATTACCATTGGATCTTGTACCTATTCCAATCAACTTACTATCCTTATCTTTGATAATACAAATCTTTTTTGAGAATTGCAACTGATAGCCTTTATCCACCAGTTGTCCAACACTCAACAAGTTATGCTTTAAATCATCAACAAAGTAAACATCATTAGTGTTAGTCTTTTCATCAAGAGTAATAGATCTTATCCCTATGATGTGATAGGTCGACGCATTGTTACCAACTCTAGCAATACATCCATCATGATTTCTAAACTTAACAAACTTGTTCATATCACTAGTCATATGATGTGAACATACACCTCTTTTATCCAATCAGATTTATTTTTAACTTGGGAAACTAGAGCCTTTTCTTCTCTAATTTCTTTATCAATATCATCTTCTTTTATGGCTACAAATCCTAGCTCATCATCTCTTTCATTCTAAACTCTTTCCTTAGATTCATCATCTTCATTTGCATATAAACAATCTCTAGGTCTTCTAGAATTAAAATTTCTCTTATACTTTTTCTCTCTTTTAGGAAACTTAGATGCATAATGACCGAAGTCATTACAAATCCAACACTTAAATATTTTCTTACCATCTAGTTCTCTTCTTACAAGTAGGGCTATATCTTCTTCAATCTTTCTTTCATCTTCAAATTTGGCTCTATGACTGCTAGCATAATCTCCATAAGTGCTTTCACTTCTAGATAAGCATGGATGAACACTTAGGGCACTAAAAGCTATCTCCACTCTTGTCAACTCTCTAGATTATCTCAAACTTTCTTTTACTACTTCCAATCTTCCAAGAAAAGTTTCCCTAAAAAAGTTCTTAGTATAGGGTATCAAAAGCTCAATCATCCATGCTACTTGCTTGAATAGTGGTGTCAAAGTTTTCAAAATCTTCCATATGATCTCATCTTCTTTCTTGGATCCACCACATGATTTGATTCCTGTAACAATCTTAGATATCCTAACAACATACTCAATTTCATAGATTCATCTTCTAACATTTTAACATCTTGAAACAAGCATATCCAATTCTATAATCCTATTCTTTTTGTATGTTTCTCTCCTTCAAAAGTAGATTCTAAAGCTTTCCAAATATTATGAGATGTTCTTAGTGATTTTACCTAATTGTAATCATTTTCAAGAAGAGCTATTAGTAAGGCTTCTCTGGCTCTCATATTGCACATAAATAGATCTCTTTTTTCTTCATTGCATTCTTCAAGCTTCTCTTCTTTCACAATTTCCTTGTTAGTCTTTGTTAAAAGTCAATATCTTGGACCCATACTGATGGGGACACAACCCACATAGAATGAACACAACAGAAAAGGGGAAATTATATTAACTAAGAAAATAAGCTAGTACAAATAGTACAAAGAAAATAAACTTCAAAACATGCCCTAAGGGCTTACAATAGCATAAATCTGAAGATAATTTCTCCTTTCAGTACCTCCTCTCAAACTCCACCCCGAACTGCCTTTACAATGCCAAAAATCTCCTTAAATAGACTCTGAAGGGTTAAGGACTAGGAGTAAATTCTAGAAAGTTCTAGTAGGCATCCATCGACCAAATAGAAGGCTCCAAAAGCTGCGTTAGAAGTCGGCGCAAATCTAGAAGAATCCAGAAACGGTAATTGAACTTTTGGGAGGCATAACTTTTGAACCGTAGCTTCGATTGACAAACTGTTTACATTTTTGGAAAGCTCTCAAAGCACTCTATAGCCTTATGGAATAGCTTCACTCATCCCCCATTTTTTGGCCCTTTTTGAGGTCATTTAATGCCCCTAACATGACTTTGAAGCATTCTTAGGAGGTCTCCAAAACCTGAAAAACTGCAATAACTTTCAAACCATGGGGCCTTTTGACCTGATCCTTTTTTTGGAATGATCTAAATCACAATTACATTCATCTAGCCAATTTACACCTTCTAGTTTACCAAAATGATAGCCCAATTACATACTCCTATTTTTTCAAGATTTTCTAGCACACTGATAGTGGAACTGTGAGAGTTGGAACCTTTATTTGACCCAAATGGGTGTCCAAAAATGAAAAAACATGAAATAGAATCTAAGTCTAAGCACATTTTTTTTTGGGTGACACAGGATTGCCCTTATACCTCTGGATGCTCCTGCATCAATCTCATATTGCACATAAATAGATCTCTTTTTGCTTCATTGCATTCTTCAAGCTTCTCTTCTTTCACAATTTCCTTGTTAGTCTTTGTTAAAAGTCAATATCTTGGACCCATACCTAGAAAATGAGTCTTCATCTTTTCTTCTTTTCTTTCCAACTATCATAGTTAGCTCCATCAAACTTAGGACTTTCTTTACTAAAGTGACTCACCATTGATCTCCCAAAGTTGTTAAGATTTCTCTTCAAGGACCTGAGGCTCTAATACCAATTAATAGAATATAAATTTCACCAATATAACTATGGGGGGGGGGGGGGGGGGGGGTTCAATAAATTATCCAATTATTAGCATAATTATCAACCTTATTAATCCTTAACCATATTAGAAATATAATCAATAACCATAACAAGATACTCATACACAATAATAACAGATATGTTAACCAGGGAAACCCTTGATCAGAGGGAAAACCCTAGTGGGGATGGTACCCACAAGATAATGTACTAATATAAATATTCCTTGTTAGAGGTGTTGGAAATATAAGGTACGTTAGGTTACTGAGAGGGGAGGGGTGAATTAGGAACCAATAAAACTTTATCTTACTTCACCAATTAATCCTTCATATATTATTATGATCTAATTGCATGCATGAAAGAATGAAAGCAATAAAAAATTCATAACACTTTGACACAAGATATGGTGACCCATAAACCTTTGAATTAGAAAGTAAAACTGGGGTGGGGATGATACCCACAAGTTTTAGTATTGTAGTATAAAGTTAACCTGTTAAGGCTTATAATTGACCACTTTTGGTAATTTGTCTTGTTAGGATCAATAAGGAATGTGAGGTCCACCTTGATAAAGGATTTACAAACATATAATGAAGTATGCACTTTGTTAGGAGATTTAGCAAAAGACTATTAAGTCCACCCAGTTAACGGATTTAATGCACTTCTTAGGATGAATTAATGGTTGATCTCTTATCTGCAACTTTGATTTGCTGAATGAGATTCATTGTAATGCAATGATCACCTTGCTTTGATAGATAAATATCTACTATCCCTTATACTTCTTGTAGCCTTCTTTAATTCACACTCATGCACTTCATATTTCTTCTCAATGAAACACTTGGATATGATACAATGAGTTACATATATATCAATCCAAATAACTACTTACTGGAGTTGACTACAATACCAATTTCATCACAATTCACAAAGTCATCCAAATTTCTGTAACTCAGGTTCTGAAGACAAACTCAGTGATGTTCTGATACTCAAAAAACACTATCAACACTCAACAAACTTTGGCACTCAATCAAATTTGAAGCTTGGTCTATACTAATCAATTTTGAGTAGCTCAAACTTGGTCAACACTGTGTGACTCGATGAACATTGAGAAACTTAGTAGCTATTGAATCACTTAGTTGACACTGCATGACTTAGTCAACATTAGATTCACTTTATTAACACTATGAGCTTAGATACATTGTAGAACTTGGTTAATACTATAGAGCTTAGTTAACACTAGAATCTTCATCACTTCTATTGGATAGCTCGATTGCCACTGCTATGCTCGAGCTATAGTGCAAACTATCTCAACTTCTCGATAGATACTGTGAAGCTTGACATGAACTATAAACTATCTGTTTAGATTGGTAGCAACTAAGACACTTGGTTAACACTACTAGATGAATGATAAGCTCAGTAACAATGTAACCAATTGACTAAGTGTTGAGTTACTAATAGACAAATTGACCTTAACATCAACAATCTCCCCCTTTGGCATTAGTGACAAAAACACTTATCATACCAAAAATATAAATATTCAAAATTTCAAGTCAAAAAATTCCTTTATCAACATTCTATGTCTTCAACTTAGTTTTGACTTCCTGCTACTGTAGCTTAGTAAAATACTCTATTTTTTTGATTTTTCAAAATTGCTTTTGTAAAGATATTTTCTACTTATCTATACATTACTATACTACTGCTCCATACATATATCTCTCCTATACATACATCTAGAGTATAATATTCTTCTCCCCTTTTATTAATAATATCTACATATCTTTTCCCATACTCTATACAGATAATCTTCTTCTCCCTATTTTTGACATGAATGCCAAAGGTGTATAATATCTACAAATTAATACCAAAATGTGACAAGAAATTAGAATGTACCTTCAAGATTGGTACCATAGTCTTGTCCCAATTCTCCTACAATATGTTACTTGCATGCAAGACTATCCATACCTCTGTAGACAATTCCATCATGTGGCCAGCTATGGAGAAGTTGTTATCATGGATGAGAGTCTTTGCATGTTCAATGTGCTTTTGCAGTGCATCCATATTTGGAAGAATCATGCCCTAAATTTTTGCAAATGTGGTCCTAATTTTGACTTGCTCCTCAATAACTCTGCCTAAAGATGTGTCAGATATCCGATCTTTGTGAAATGTGCAAAACTATAACTCAGATCAAGTGATAGTTGGTGTACACTTTCCTTCATATCCTCATCAATCTTGGACAATTTATCCTTGATCTCCTTTGTGAAGATTGATGTTCCATTTAAGTTGAAAAATAAAGAAACAACATTACTAGCAAATTTTTCTTGTGTAGCAAGAATGTTAGATAGTTCTACTTGATCTATTACAATCTTTAGTGCTACTTGCTCCAACACTTTATTTTCAAATTTTCTTTCAGCTCTCTACAATAGTTTTTCTTGTCCATTTAATTCTTCATTATACTTGTGGACAATTTCAGCTAATTGATCTAGAATAGGTTGTTTGCTATCAACTTCAATATTCAAAGCATCAACAAATATGCCCTTTATGTTCTCAAGGATTTGATTTTTCTTCTTCTCTTCTCTAAACTTCTATTGCTTAGCCCTTTTCTTCATAAGTTCTCCTAAGGTATCCATTTGATCAAGAGTGAGGATAGAGATATCCCAATTTGGAATAACAATGTCCTCATATAGATCATTTTATTCCTTTTTACCCTTTTCATTTGAAATTATTGATGAAACAATTTATTTACCTTTATCTACAACTTTAGTGTTCGGTTGAGACTGATTCTCAACTGTCATTGCACTAGCCATGGCGGAAACAATAGTGGAAAAAGTAAGAATAGAACCAAATTCACTAATATTAGAAATATCACTAAAAATAGGAATATCTTGTTTTTTCTTGGTCAAACATGATGTTGGAAGAACTAGCTACATTGCAGATAAAGTGTTGGGCACTTCAGTCAATGAAACACTTGACTGTGTAGATCCAAAGATTGATTGGTTGCAAGGTGATCTAGTGGTAGCCACAAACAACTTGGTAGAAGCCTTCTTTGACCCTGATTACACTAAGGCCTTGCTCAGAGAATAAGGAAAGGAAGTCATAATCTGTGCTACAATCTTTTCTACATCAAATTCTTCAACACTCTATATTTCTAGAAGGCTTCCTCTAGTGGCTTCCTATTCTTGTTCCTCACCTTCCTCATCATCAAGATTAACATCATCTATCTCATCATCCTTTATTTCTACTTTTTCTTCTACATCCTCATCTTCACCATATTTTTCATCAACATGAACAAAAAAGTCACTAGGTTTGTGCAACCCATAGATGTTTTTCCATGTGGTAGTAGTAGACTTCACTATAGATTCAATGTCCTTGAGAAATATCATACATGTATTGAACTTGAGAGCGAGCTTCTTCTCATTTAACTTCAAGGATTTCTTCACCTCTTTTTAATTAAGACTTGGCATAAGATGTCTCAAAGTTTGTTCATAGATGTCCTTAGTAGTCTTCATTGCACTTTCCCATCTAGATTTAACTACTTTCAAAAGTACATTAGAAATTTGCTGTGAAAGTTCATTAGTTGAATATTTCCACTTACCCAATTTTTCTACAAGAGTATCCTCAATCTGCTTTCTCTCTTCTTCATTCCTAGTCTCATACTTAAGAGACTTAAAACATGCCATATGTGGTCCTTCTTCCATCTTCTTCAATTTTTCCTAAAGAGTAGGTGTATACCTCTTAAAAATAATCTATTTAGCTTCATCTTCACCCAACTTTAGCTTATTCTTGGACTTTGTTGTTCTTCTTGTAAATAATATAGGGGAGGACTTAGTAGGACTTGTTATTATAACCTTCCCCTTCTTCTTGGGAGGCTCATCTTTCTTAGATTCAGGTTCCTATACTTCATCCTCTTCATCTTCATCTTCTACATCATCTACTTTTCTTTCTGTTAGCATTATAGGAGAGCTTGATGACTTGGTATTCTTAATTATTTTTTCTATCCTCTTCCTTCCTCTATTCACTTCTTGAGGTAGCTTGATCTCAAGCTCAATTGTGGCCTTAGCCTCATCATATGTTCCAAAATAAGTTGCCTTAGGATCCACAGGCTCATTTAGTAGAGCCTCAATGATATCTTTAGTGTAATCTATGTTAGCCTCATATTCTAGAGGCTTAACCCATGCCAATCTAGGCCTGACTGCCTAAATGTAAACCTTGTCATAGTCAACCATAAAACATATATCTTGCTCATAATCTTCTACAAGCTTCCTGGGAATCCTAAATTTGCTTTGAATTTTCTCCTTAAATGTTTCAAAATAGTTTTCCATGATACTATCAAAGTTTTCTCCCATCTCTTCTATGAATTCATTGATTAGGTATAGCACTGGAGTATCTTTCATCCATACTATAGATCCTTTGGAAGGGAAAAAATTCTAAATATGGAAAAATAAACATGTTAAGAGAGAACCAAACTTATGTGGATTGTTCTTTGACACTCAGATGCTCTCTATGTTCTTGTTGAATTCAATCAAAAACATCTTGGCAAGGTCAAAAGATAAATTATTCTTCACAACCTTGTATGCCAGGTCAACTAATTCACATGACACACTGTTTAATCAACTTAAGCTATGGATCTTGTGAGAAATTATATGGATTCTAAACTTCAATTCCATGTCAGTCATACTACTTAGCTTCATGCCTCTTCTATCCCACTCGAAAAGAGTTCTCTTTATTAGTTCTGCTTGACCTAGGGCTTTAGTGGTCTTTACTTTATTCAACATGGGCAATCCAATGACCCTATGTATCATCTTCTTGGTTATTGGAATGGGATAATCTAACCATAACTATCCATTGTGAACATGGCTCAGGATAAATCTAATCCATTTCACTTGAAAATATTTCAGCATATGTAGTATATGCATCAAGACGTTTGCCTACAAATATTTGTGCTTAGGTTTTAGAATGCCATCTATACAAAGTTCATTGTATGCCTCGTTCATTTCTAGGGTTCCAAGCTCTTGAATAGAATAATGATAGAATGAATAGATGTCATGGACAAGAAGTACCTTTGGTGGAATATATGATTACACTCTAGTGGGGTCTAGGGTCTCCACAATTTCTAGTTTCAATTTGAATGCAAGAGCCTTGCAATCCACTCCACGAACCAACATTTTCAAACCTTTCTTAGCTTTGCTACTTAAAGATGCCATCACTTAGTAGGGTTTTGAATATGAGAGAATTCTTCAAAAACCATTGCTAAAATTGCTTAGAGGCATTGAATTCACTCTTAACTCTTTGCTTTACAAATTCACAGTGAAACAATACATTTAATTTCTTTCTTTTAATGAATTTCATCTTTATAATTGCCATTAATGCTTCATACACATAGTTTCTTAGTGACAAGCTGTCCTCCACTTAGTTTGGTCTTTAATGCTCAAAAGACACCTTCAACTTGGTAAGGTCTTTTGACTTTGTAGGAACTACCAATTTGACATTTGCATCCTGAAAAATATATGCAACCTGACCTAGCTCGGTAAGGTCTTGTGACCTGACCTTTCTCAGTAAAATCTCAAATTCCCATCATCACTCGGTGATCTTTATGCATCTTGAATGCTGATATGGATATTTCTACTTCTAGTTGGAACTAATGTTAGATGACTTTCTGAATCACAATTCCAATGATCTCCATAGGGAACTAGGTTGAAATGGTTGGCCACCCAACTCACTGACTTGGGTGTTAACAACTTCATGACATTGCTACCTCATCTATTTTTTGATATTGTTAGCTTTGGATTTCTTTTTATCTTCGACTCTTCTTGTGTTCATACAATTCTTGGTAAGATTTCCAAGTTATATATGAATAAAACATCTCTTTGTAGTATCTCTTTTCCTCATGTGATGTTTCACACAATTTTCTCCAATGTGCCCAAACTCACCACAATAGTGACATCTACACCACGTGTTGTAATCCCATCCAAATATTGTTTTCACAATTTTCTCTGTTGGGTTCCATTTTTTGGTCTTACGCTCTGAAGATTTGAGTCCTTGTTTATTGCAATTGTGACATTTTCCTTCAAAATTAGGTTTCTCTATGCATTCACTTTCTTTATGACCATGCTTATTACAATTGTAACACTTTCTATTGAATTTTTCTTTACCATTTCTCCAACATTTGTTTGATGTATGACCTATCTTACCAAAATGACTACAAGTAGGTCTTTTGTTCATTTGAGCTCCTTGCTGAGATGATTCACCTTCTTATGTATATCCTAATCCAACTTTTCCTTTGTCTCTATATTGATTTTTCTCATTCAAATGATTCATTCTTTCTTGAGATTTCATCATTCTTTCATTTGTTTTCTTTTTAATGCTGAGATCATTTTATAGTCTTTCATTCTCTATCCTTTGATAGATAAGCTCTTGATTTTCATCATTGAGTTGATCAATAAAGTTTGCTTGCTGAAGGGATAGTTATTGAATTTCATTGTCCTTTTGTTCCATCTCTTCTTTGGCTTTTTCCTTTTGTTCCATAACTTCACACATTCTAATTTATTGGATTTCTTGCTCTTTTTTTAGTTTTCTGACTTCTTCTTGAAGATTGGAATTCTTCTCTAGTAGGTCTTTGATTGTTGCATCAGTGTTCTTTCTAGAGATAAGTCTTCAATTCTTTCTTCAATGTAGAGATTGTCATCCATTTGTGCTACAAGATCTTTCCTTATTTTCAATTATTGAGAGAGTTGCTCCTTTTCTTTTTTGAGTTGTCTAATGGCCAATTCTAGATCCAACTTTTTATTCTCAATAGCCTTATCTAGCCTATATACCTCCATTGCCTTTAATCTTATCTCAAGCTATTAAACTTCTTCTATGAGAACCAAATGCTCTGATACCAATTATTGGAAATATAAGGTAGGCTAGGTTCCTCAGAGGGGAGGGGTGATTCAAGAATTAATAAAAAATTATCTTACTTCACCAATTAATCCTTCATATATTATTCTAATCTAATTGTATACATGAAAGAATGAAAGCAATAAAAAATTCATAACACTTTGACACAATATATGTTGACCCAAAAACCTTCTAATTAGAAAGTAAAACTAGGGTAGGGATGATACCCACAAGCTTTAGTATTACAATATAAAGTTAACCTATTAAAGTTTACAATTGATCACTTTTTGGTGATTTGCCTTGTTAGGAGCAATAAGGAATGTGAGGTCCACCTTGTTAAAGGATTTACAAACATACAATGAAGTATGCACTTTGTTAGGAGATTTGGAAAAAGACTATTGAGTCCACTTGGTTAAAGGATTTGACTCATGTACATGTTAGGATGAATTAGTGGTTGATCTCTGATCTACAACTCTATTTTGCTAAATGAGATTCCTTATAATGCAATGATCACCTAGCTATGATAGATAAATCTCTACTATCCTTTATATTTTTTGTAACCTTATTTAATTTGCACTCATACACTTCATATTCCTTCTCAATAACACACTTGGATATGATATAGTGAGTTACATATATACCAATATAAATAACTACTTATTGGAGTTGACTACAATACCAATTTCATCATAATTCACAAAGTCATCCCAACTGCTATAACTTGAGTTTTGAAGACAAACTTGGTGATGTTCTAATTATTAGAAAACACTATCAATGCTCAACAAACTCTAGCACTCAATTGAAGTCGAAACTCAATTCATACTAATCACTTTTGAGTAGCTCAAACTTGGTCAATGCTGTGTGACTTGATGAATACTGAGAAACTTGGTAGCTATTGAACCACTCAGTTGACACTTCATGACTTGGTCAATAGTAGATTCACTTCATTAACACTATGAGCTTAGTAGACACTGTAGAACTTAGTTAACAATACAGAACTTGGTTAACACTAGAGTCTTCATCACTTCTAGAAGATAGCTTGGTAAACACTGCTATGCTCAGGCTATACTGCAAACTATGTCAACTACTCGGTAGATACTATGAAGCTTAGCATGAACTGCAAACTATTGTGGTAGCAATTGAGATGCTTGATTGACACTTATAGATGAATGATAAGCTTGACAACAACTATAGATCTTGGTAGCAATGTAACCAACTAAGTGTTAAATCACTAATAGACAAATTGACCTTAATGTCAACAAGAGGATGGACCCTATTAGTAGTCAATGAAATACATTTAGTACATATCAGTCCTTGTTAGGAGATTTTGAATCCTTGTTAGGAGATTCCAACACTGTTAGGAGTTTTATCAACCTTGATAGGAGTTATAGAAGGTGGATGGACCCACTATCTGAAAAAATTTAGGGGCAAGACCAATGAATCCACTCTCCAAATGATATCTATATTATTCCTTGTACAATAATAGAATTAGACTATACTTTTACTTCCTCTTTTTCTTTCCTATCAACTAGACTACTCTTGTTCTTTTGATCTCGATAGTAGATCACCAACTTTGCATCTAATAATCTCTTGGATCACTTACATTCATTTACCAAATACTCTACTCTTGTTCATACTCTTTCTACTTAATTTCACATTTCCAAACAAGGAAAGTATCTTTCCTTTATACAATGTACTCAAAACAATTCCTTGAGTGAACCTTGAGGCTTTCCCAATTAATTATAATAGGATGAAAAAAAATTGTCAACTCATAGTCTTTACAAATTGTGATATGTACAACTCCAGTCTATGTGCACTCACTGATGTCACCATTATACCATCTTCTATCACTGTATAAATTCACATAGCATGATTCTATCTCTGTTAGGAGATATAATCCAATCATCAAAAAATGGTTATCAAGTACTTTGTCTTTTTACTTCTCTCTGTAAATCTCACATATCTTCTACATATCTTTGACTTACTTGATGCACACCTAACCTTGTCATGAAGACATAATACTATAGAAAACATCCTTAACCATGCATCACTGAAACATCAAACCTCTTTGCATATGATCATGATTTTTGTCTTCTACTCTGCCAGTCTTCATGGAAATCATACTAGGTTGTCATCAATGACAAGCATAGTCATGAATGCAGCATGTCAATCATGCTACATGCTCACCAATGCTTAGGATACTCCTCCAAAGGAATACCAACATCATTCATTCTAATAGATAATCAATAGATATATGCTTGGTCTTAGAATGAAACATATGATTCTTAGACATACTCACTGTACTTGTGTTAGTATAATATACGATAAAAGGTTCTAAAAATTCTATCCCAATGTCCTTCAACTTTTTCTTCATCCACATGATCTGATTACAATTTTTTGCTGTTGCTATATACTCTACTTGTGTTGTACTCTAGGAGATACAATCATGTTTCTTGCTTAGCCAAGAAATTAATCTTCCTCCAAGGAAAAATTCTCCATTGCTGGTGCTCTTTCTATCATCCATACTACTTGCCCAATTCACATCAGTATAAGCACACAAACTAAAATCACTTGATCTATTATACCATAAACCAAAATCAAGTGTACCCTTTAAATATCTAAATATTCTCTTTGCTATTGCACGATGTGCTTCTCTAGGATTTTCTTGAAATCTTGCTACTATCCCAACTACATTTGCTATATTTGGTCTAGTGTGAGTCAGATATTACAAACATTCAATCATGGATCTATACTTCTTCTGATCAACTATAGGTGTCTTGTCTTTGCTAGATAACTTATGATCAATTATCGTTAGTGTATCAATAGGCTTACAAATTTCCAAGCCAAATATTTTCAACAAGTCTTTTAAGTACTTAGCTTGTGATAGGAAAATACCATCACTATTATATATAATTTATATACCTAAGAAATATTTCATCTCTCCAATCATACTCATCTCAAATTCATTCTTCATTTCTTCAAAAAATTTGTCACTTTCATCATCATTTCCTCCAAAGATTATGTCATCCAAAAATATCACAATAATCAATAATCCATTCTCAATTTATTTCAAATGCAAATTGCTACTTTTCATACCTTTAGCAAATCCCAACTTTTCCAAATATTTTCCCAATCTTGCATACGAGGTTCTACGTGCTTTCTTTAGACCATACAATGCTTTCTTTAATTTTCATACCATGTCCTTTTCTTCTGTCAAAAGAAATCCTTCAGGCTACTCAATGTAGACTTCTTCAAGTTCCTGATTTAGAAATACTAATTTTACATCCAACTGATATACTTTGAATTTCTTACTTGTTGCATAAGCCAAGAATATCCGTACTACTTCAATTCTAGCAATAGGGGCAAATGTCTCTTCATAATCTATGCCTTCGTGCTATGAATATCCTTTGTATACCAATCTTTCTTTATTCCTCACAACCTCACCTTGTTCATTCATCTTGTTTGTGAAAATATATTTAGTTCCTATAACATTCTTGTCTTTATGTCTAGGAACCAATTCCCATGTCTCATTCTTCACAATCTAATCTAGTTCTTCCTTCATTGCTTGAATCCAATGATCATCCTCGCAAGCCTCATCTACACTCTTTGGTTCAACTTGAGAAATAAAACACAATTATTTATGTACTTTATTTATTTTCATAACTCATTTTTCTTTTCTTCCAATGATTTGATGAGTAGGGTGATTCTTTGTCAAATTCTTGTTTGGTGTAGGTATTGTTGTTTCAACTCTTCCACTCTTGGTTCTTCTCTTTTATTTAACAATTTAAACATCATTATGTAAATCATTGTTAGTCTCAAAGAAAACCTCAAAATTTCTTATAATAGGTTTAGGATTATGTTCTTCTTCATTAGAATCATAATCCAACATTCTTTCATTAACTCCAAACTATTCATCCACTTTTACGTTTGTGCACTCGACAATAGTTATAATTCTTTGATTAAAACATCTATAAGATTTACTTTTCAATGAATAACCAAGAACATATATTTATTGCTTCTCAAATCAAACTTACCAATATCATCATCTCTCTTTATGTAACACTTACTTCCAAAAATTCTGAAATATTTCATTGAGGGTGTGTTAGTTCCTTTTCCACCAAGGCTAAATTTTTAGATTTATGGTGAAAAGTTTTACTTTTTTGACGGGATTGTTTTTTATTTTGGATCCATTCTTAGAAGAAATCTAGTTTTACATAAACCTGATGGTTTTATTTATGCCTTGACTATAACCCTAGGCCATATGAATGAGTGGGTTTTCTTTTCTTTAAATACATTGTTTCTTACATTGTTACGAGAGAGGGTTAGTAGAATATCACAAACAAGGGTTTTAGCCTTTTTTGATCTCATGATTCATGTTGTGTCATGTTATCATGGAATTTTTTTTGAGTCTTTCCAATCATATGATATCTTTTGTATCATATGATCGTATAAACTTTTAAGTGGTTGGCATTGTAGTCTTCTTTGATATTATGATGAAAGGCTTATTGTGGTGTTAGGAGCAATAAAAAGGCTAGCTACGATCTTGTGACAAGGTGTTTTCATAGGATCGTAAAGGAAATATGAAGGAATTGCGATGACACGATACTTTGCTATAGTAAGATCATGAAGATGATAAAGGTGAACAAGGAGACGAGCTATCAGACAAGTGTCTGCTTCTTGATTGGATAGAGAAAATGTATGAGTGCCATGTGTGTATGCTGTCAGAGTTAGTGGGACTAGAAAATGTTTTATAATGTAAATTGAGTGGCAAATTACAGTCTCTGATCTTACAATGAATGCTTCATCATGAGATCTTAAGGTTATGAAGGAGGTTCTCCAATCTTACAATTAGGGCATGAGTGTAAAATCACACAAGAAAAATGATAAGCTGCCAATGATGCAATATAAAGGATTCAAGGTTGTTGTAACATTATAAAAGCAAATGGGATCAACTACGATGTTAAAAAAGGTGAGCCTAACCATGATCATATGATCGTAGGTTAAAGAAAATGACCTGTGATGTTATGAAGCCACTTTTTATGTGATCATATAAGGAGATGAAAGTGATGCTGATGCTATGACAATAGGGAGATCATAATATTGTAAGGGGTTTTGCCATTGTGTCCAACTGGTCAACAAGAGTCTATCAAAGGGTGTTCGTAAGATCAGAAAGACAATGTTGTGATAAAGTGATATTATGAAAGGTCTTTTCAACTATCCTTGTTGTAATATCATAGGATCTTATTTTGATAGAAACATAATGTCAGGAAATGAACAATAGGCTTCTTGACCAGTAGGATTTGAATGCAGTACAAAAAGTGCATAGTTGGATATTAATGGTGATGCTCCATGAAGTTGATAGAATAGATTGATATCATATTTCAATATGTTGAAATCAATGCAAGATAAATGTTAGTTTGTACATATCAACTTATAAAGATTTTCTCTTCTCATAATCACAGTTCACCATTTGTAAAGAAAGAGAATTTGAGCATTTCCTATATTTTCTAAGCTTTCTGAATTGTCATTTCTAGAGCTTATTAAGAATAGAGAAATATCTATTTTGGGTGTTTTATTTGCATATTTTCAAGATGTTTAACTAGGAAGTAGAGGAGATTCAACCCTCAGATATGGTAGTTTCAGATACTTCAACCTCTAAGGGAGGCAAAACCAGATAGAGAAAGCCTATCAAATTTGTAGATGAATGGATACAACTCTTCCTTGGTTCTACTAATGAAAACTCTACAGATGATCATGCTCTCTTTGACCCATATGCTAGATGCAGAGATGTCATATGCCCTGATGTTATAGGTTCTGAGCTTTTCTATTTCTTTTATTGTAATAGGGAGAGGAAAATTCCTGTGTGTAACCCATGGAAGAAGAACCTAACTAAGCTAATTTTCCTAGAAGCTTTCGTGGATGTAGATTTAATGAAGGCCCTATTTTGATGTTATAATTTAGCCACTAAGTCTTTCTATAAGAAGGATGGAACTGTTCTCTATACTTTGGATTGAGAGTCTTTCATTGAGGCCTTTGGATTAAGCAGTGCTATGGGTCAACCTATAGATTTAAAGGATTTATAGAGGAGATTTGAAGCAAACCCCAATGCTTTCATAGGAACCTCAATGCTGCAACATATCCCTAGGGATTTGAAGAAAGTGGGTGACTACCCAAAGAAGATTGAGAAAAAGATGCCACTAGATAAATTGAAAAATTATTTTGTCACAACTGTATATGGTGTCCATAAAGTGGTAGGAAAGGATGGGTCTGATGAGGTCAATGGAGTAGAATACATAATTGCAAGGGATGTATAGGACTCCTACCATGCTTGTGAATATGAATATGTTATTCATATTCTAGATATAATGAAGGAGAACATTGCTAGGGCCCAGATTGGAAATATGAAAGATTTCACTTTCCCCTACTACTCGCTACCGATGCACTTAATTCTTTATAAGAATGTGGGGTATATCAGTTTTGATTTGATTGATTAGAATTTTGACTTGAATGGAGATTTGCCTGTACAACTGTGGACATGGGTATGGGATAGTACTTACCATTTTTCTAATTCTATGTCATTTTTCAATAATTTTAGTGTTGTAATAATGAAAATGTTAGACTTAGGATACTTTAGAGCACCTAAAATTTTGCAAGGTCTTTTAAGACAAGCCCTACTTCCTGAGGGGAAGAGATTGGATCATAACTGGGGGGATATTTTCTTGTTTCCCACTTTTTCTTTAATGAGAGTCTATGGTTGTCCCCAACCACCCCATATATTGCCAAAATTTATCCCTCCTAGGCTTGGAATAATTGAGTTCATTTGGAAATTGTTCATGGTAAATAGGGAATATCTAGGGCCCAAAGTGCATTAGGGAACCTTTTTGTATAGATGCTTTAGGATTGGTGTTTTCACCATTGGTAAAGAGGCCCTAGACTCAATCCACTCCTATCTACACCATTATAATTTTTGCATAGGCCCCTATAGAATGTATGACTCTGAGGGCTGAATGAGGGAAAAACTCAAAGAAATGAGAATTTATGTGTTGCCAAATTCCAAGGAGCTGCCCCATGAAGACATTATTTTGAATATAGTAGCAGAAGGGGAGGTAGTTGATAAGCTTGCAAGCTTGATGATGTGTCAAGGGTAGAGAGAGAATTGAAAAGAATTAATTCTCAATTTGTAGGATTCTACATGGAAATCCCTTACCCCAAAAGAATTAGGAAGATGGTCATGGACCATGCTGAGATTATGACCAAGTTGCCAAAGGGTCCAATGGGGGAAGAGGATAGAGTTTTCCCTAATAGCCCTAAACCAGATGTGACTCTTGAGGTAGGAGAAGATGATGCTCCTCAGGAATTATGGATGGCAAAAGGAAATAAGAGGCATAAGATTATTCATGTCCCTCCTCAGGTCAAACAAAGGACCTTGCAAATTTTGCCAGGAAATAGATAGTATTTTGTTGACATGAGATAGAATTATCTACAAACTAGGGCTACTATAGCTGAGAATGTGCTCATAGATCTGGAATTAGTAGTAGGAATATTAGATGACAGGATCATCTAGGCTCAACAATTCTTAAAGGATGATGAATTCATCAAGTCCAATGAATTCAAGAGTTTCTTGTATAAGATCAAATAGAGTGAGCTTGTTTAAAAGATTAAACCAGATGAATTTGATGAGCAAAGAATGAAATTGATAGAGAAGCTACAAGCCTATGATCTTGAAAGTGAAGTAATGACTTTGGAAGAGGCTAGAGATCTGGTACAAAGGAGTGGCATGTTATTGGTGCATGGATGGGACTTGGAGCAAGCTTTTATGCTTGATTAGATCAAGAGGTAGGAAAATGCCATTTCTTATGAGGCATTTGGTGCAAATGGACTAAAGAGAGGGACTAGTTTCAATATTGATACTAAATCCCTAACAGCCTAGAGTATGGCCCCTGCTTCCAACAAGCCAAAACTGATGGATATACAGAGTACTAAATAGGGTAATATGATTATATGGACTTTACATGGCACCTCTCACACAAAAATATCCAAGACATTGAAAAATTTCTCATTTATGAATGAGGCCAAGGTGGAGGAAATGGAAACAAGGTTAGCCTAGTCCATACATGATTACATTAATGTTAGGAAGCTCTATGAAGATGAGCTTACGAGTAACCATCTACACAAAGAGAAAATTGCTGAGCTTGAGGAAAAGATCTAAGGTCTTGATGATGAGATTACATCTCTCAAAGAGCAACTAGCACAAGTAGAACAGAGAATGGTTCTAGCTTAGAGAGAAGAGTGATAGGAAATATCATTACCAATCAAGGACATTGCTAAAGCTCTAGTTTAGATAGAGGATACAGAGGAGGGTGAAGCATCAAAACAAAGAAGAATGAGTATTGATACTCAATCAGTTCAGCAGGGAGGAGATGTAAGGACAAAGATCCTTAGAAACATGATTAGCCGAATAGCATATCACAATAGGCTCATAATTTATATGCTACTTTACAAAGTGCTGAGCAATTTTGCAATGAAGCACTTTCATGGATGACTCTGACTTTTGGCTTATGGGGGCCTTATATTCAATTTTTGGAAAGATTGATTGTACTAATGGGTAAAAAGTTGGACTTGCTAGACAATATATTCACTGTAAAGGAAAGCCTAGAGATGGTAAGAGAATTAAGTGGCTTCTTTACTGGTAAACTATAGGTCATACAAGGAAAATTGAAGCTTTTATCTAAGGGAGTGGAGCCATGCATACCATCAATACTAGATGCTACCAATGTAGTAAAAAATTGGCAAGAGTGGTCATCTTCTTTTGATAACATTTTCACTCGGGAGACTACAGTAGTAATTTTTGAAGATGTATCCGATCCCCCTTTTAATGTTTTAATTGATTCTCTCTTTAAGGCAGAAATAAATTTAAATAAGTTTATTGTTGAATCAAAGAAAATCATGGATTCTAGGTGGACCAAGGCCACTCAAGATTTACAAGAAGTAAAGAATACTAATTGGCCCACTAAAAGGGAGATTTATATCTGGGAAGCAATAGGAGAAATAAAAGCTCTACCAATAGGAGGTAGCTGAGATATTTTTCAAGTAAGGTATATGAAGTACAAGGAAAAGTAAAGACTAAAGGACAGATATAAATGTTTTTCTGCCATTTCATCTACCTATCTTTTGATCGACTTTCTGGGAGATTTTTTTTTGTAAAAATATGTGGTTTCCATCTTCTAAAGAGTTTTTGTTTTCCATTACAATTTTGACATGTGTCCTCCTCTCATCTGTAGCTTATTGCAATCCTATATATGGATTCCCAAGATGAGAAGTAGAGGTTGGTTGTCTGTAGAATTTTCATATATGTCATATTATTATTTTGTAGTCTATCCAAAGTTTTATGTGGTTATTTGAATGAGTTCATTTGTATGCATACTTGAATACAAAAAGGAAAACATTTTGGAAAAGAGGTTTTATCTCTATGTTATATTATGAGTTTTATTAGCAATATTGAGATCAAAGTAGAAGGATTTATCCTTAATTGTCATTATCTTTGAGGTTTTATTCTTTTCCATATGTCTATAAGCTTTTAGACTGAATGAACAAGTTTTTCTTTAGTTTAATGCAACTCAAGTGGTTGTATATCTCTTATTGATTGCTATTGATTTAAAGAATTGGGTAATGACTTTCTATAATTGATAAGGTTTAGGGTTTATGAAAAGGATGAGAATCAAAATAAAACTAAAAGTTTCATGTTGACTCTCTTAATCACAAGTTGATAAAAAAGGTTTAATTTTGTTAATCTTTGGCTTTATAACCCAACGGATAAGGCACTGGCCCATTCTAAAGTTCAAGGGAACATTGGAACATTCATATAACTACAAGACATTTACATACAACAACAAATCAATTTCCTTTTTATGTATTGAAAAGCTAGAAGTGCTGGTCATTGCTTATTTGCTATTACTTTTTTTAGTTGTAATTGGCTATTGTAGTTGAGAAGTTTATCAACAAATTATAGAAGAATATTGACCATTTATACTATATGGGATAGTCTTGTAGAGAAAAGTATCAAGTTAATGAGATAAATCCCTTGGGTTTTGCCCTCCTTGGCTTAGCAAAGCCTAAAGTGAAGTGAGTCCTAATGACTCTATTAATGTTGGCCCAGAACTAAGATTTAGCCTTGCTAAATATAGGATTTAGCTCATCCTTAGGTTTGTCCCTATATTTTTTTCTTGGTATTAGGTTTAAATCCACTTGATATGTTCTTTACAAGAAAGAACTCCAACAGGGTGCATGTCCAAATTATAATTTGTAGGGAGTCTTATTTGTACCTTTTATGATCTCCACTCTATTCATTGTGTATACTATTGTATTGACTGCTTCTCTCCAAAATGTCTTAGATACATCATTCTCGAACATCATGGCTCTTGTTGCTCTTGTTAGAGACCTATTTCTTCTTTCAACAATTCCATTTTGTTTAGTGGTCTTAAGTGCTGATATTTGTCTCTTGATGCCACTTACTTTGCAAAAGGTGTTAAAATATCTTGACATAAACCTCCACCTCTATTTGATCTCAAATATTTTATCTTTACCCCAGATTCATTCTCAACTCTATTCTTAAACAACTAAAACTTTTCAAATGCTTCAAACTTTTCATTAATAAATGCTACCTACATCATTCTAGTGAAATCATAAACAAAAATCATAAATTATCTTTCACCACAGAATCCTCTTATTCTAGTAGGATCAATCAAATCTATATGAACAATCTCCAATTTTGTTGTGGTAGTGAACTTCTTGCTAGGAAAGGAAACTTTCTTCTACTTAGCTATAACACATTCTTTACACACAATATTTGTAGGCTTCGCAATTCTAGGTAGATCTTTGACAGCAAATGTACTACTATCCTTCACAATATTATCAAAGTTTATATGAAAAAATATTCTATGCCATAACCAACTATTATCCACCTTTACAACCAAACATGTCATATTTGTGGGGTTCAATTGAAACACATTGCCTTTGGATTTTTTACAAATGCCAATCAACTTACCATATTTATCCTTGATAATGCATGTGTTCTCTATGAATTACAACTAACAACCTTTATCAACCAACTATCCGTCACTCAATAGGTTATGCTTTAATCCATAAAAACATAGACATCATCATTGTTAGTCTTTCCATAAAGAGTAAGAGATCTTATTCCCTAAATATGTCAAGTTGCATTGTTACCAACTCTGACAATTCCTCCATCAAGATCACTAAACTTAATAGACTTATTGATGTCTCTAGTCATATGATGTGAACAACTATTATCTATAATCCAATTAGATTTATTTTCAACTTGCAAAACTATGGATTTCTCTTCTCTAACTTCTTTTTTTATGGATTTTATTCTTTTATAGCTACAAATCCTAACTCATTGCCACTTTCACTCTAAACTCTTTCTTCAAACTCATCATCTTCATTTGCAAACATAAAATCTCTAGGCCTTTTAGACTTGAAATTATTCCTATACTTTTTCTCTCTTTTAGGACACTTAGATGCATAATGACCAAATTCATTACAAGACCAACATTTAAAGATTCTCTTACCATCTAGTTCTCTTCTTACAAGGAGGGAAAATCCTTCTTCAATTCTTCTATCCTCCTTGGATCTAGATCTGCACTGCTAGCATAGTCTCCACTAGTGTTTACACTTTTTGATAAAGAAGGGTTAAAACTTAATGCACTAAAGGTTGTCTCCACTCTAGGAAAATCTCTAGATTACTTGAATCTTGCTTCTATTGCTTCCAATCTTCCAAGCAGTTTTTCTCTAGTAAACTTCTCAGTGTAGGGTATCACTAGCTTAATCATCTATGATATTTTCTTGAATGGTGTTGTCAAAGTTTTCAAGATCTTCCAGATAATCTCATCTTTAGTTTTAGATCCATAACAAGACTTAATAACTACAATTTTTTTGATATTCTACCAATATAGCTTCTTAGAGATTCATCTTCCATTATTCTAGCATCTTAAAACAAGCATATTCATTTCTATAATTTGATTCTTTAAGCATGCACATCACCTTCAAATTTAGTTTCTAAAGCTTTCCAAATTTTATAAGATGTATCTAAGGATTTTACCTGACTACATTCATCTTAGGAAGAGCTAATAATAATGCTTCTTTAGTAAGCATATTTCACATAAATAGATCTCCTTTAGTTTCACTACATTCCTTAAGTTTGCTTTCTTCCACAATTTTCTTTCCTTTCTTTGTCATCAGCTAATATCCTAGACCCATACATAGAAAAGGTGTCTTCATCTTCTCCTTCTAGTTGTCATAGTTAACTCCATAAAACTTGGGACTTTCTTTTCTAAAGTGATCCGCCATTGATCTCCTTAATTTGTTAAGATTTTTCTTCAAGGACCTAATGCTCTAATACCAATTGTTAGAAAGTAAAGTCCACCAAGATAACTAAGAGGGGGGGTGAATTAGTTATGCAACTATTAAAATATTTATCAACCTTATTAATCCTTAACTATGTGAGCAATATAATCAGTAACCATAAGAAGATATATATACACGATAACACCAGATATGTTAACTAGGAAACTCTTGATCAGAGGGAAAAACCCAATGGGGATGATACCCACAAAATGATGTACTAATATAAAAGTTCCTTATGAGAGAATGAAATTTTTAAAGAGCCAATGAAATACATTCAATACATATCAATCCTTGTTAGGAGACTTTGAATCCCTATTAGGGGATTCCAACCCTGTTAGAAGTTGTAGAAGGCAAAAAGACCCACTGTCCAAATAGCTTCAGGGAAAAGATCACCAAACTCACTATCTAACTAGTCTCTATATTATTCCTTGCACAATAATAGAAATGAATGATCTCAAACTCCTCTATCCTCTTGACCAGACCAATCCTCTTTCAGATCTCAATACTAGATCTTCAACTCACATCCAATAATCCCTTGGATCACTTATGCGCATTTATCAACTTCACATATCACTTGTACAATTCACACTTCACACATAAATCACACTTCACCATAAGGAAAATAAAATTCCCTTATACCATATCCTCAAAATAATTCTTTTGAGTTGGCCTTGAGGCTTTCCCAAATAATCATAATAGGACCTCATTAAGATATTATAATTAACACAAAACTATTGGTTCATAGTCTTCACAACTTCTCACATGTGTGACCTCTAACCTTTCGCACTTACTAACATTATCATCAAGATATCTACTATCATTTTCTAACAATTTTCATCATGATTCTATCCCTATTAAGAGATACAATCCAAACATCAAAAACCACTTTGGGTACTTTGTTTGCACACCATCCTCTATAATTCATTAATAACTTTCACATGTATTTGATTCTCTATATGTGCACTTGTCCACTTCATTAGGATACAATGTAGAATATATTATCAATTGTTATTGAGCTCATCCTTAATGAACAATCCATACAACCTTGTTCTCTATCTATTACTCTACCAATCTTCACAAAAACAATACTATGTTGACATCAATGACAAGCACAGTCATGAATGCAACATGTCAATAATACAATCGAGCTATCCAATTCTTAGGATACTGCCCAAAAGGAATAATATCAACATTTATGCTAATATATCTCACCCCTTACTTGGATGCTAAGGGATGAGTTTTCCCCTTAACTAAGTTTATTTCTTGAAGAATCCTAGCTTGATGTCAAATACTATTTTTTCTCACTCTCCTAAATGGGCCCTTCTTTGGATTTTCTCTAAAATCTTTATAAAAGAACAAATTTTATCCTCCTTTGATAATCCATAATCATACATGATCTTATGTTGGCATCCATACTATATGAAATCTACCCACATTCGAGAAATCAAGCCAACACATTCAAGGAGTTTCAAGCAAGCAAGATATTCTTCTTCTAAGCATTTAAGTTCTTTCATCTATCATTTAGGAATTTTGGACATACACACATTTGAGTTCTTCTATTGGATGGTTTTCTATTGGTGTTTATATTGATTTAAGGCTATTACATCAACATATTTGATCACATGTAAACAATAATTACATCTACCTTATTATGATATTCTCCATTGATAGATTTACTTCTACTACATGTTAGCATTCCTTTATTTCCTTTTATTTTCATTTAAGGCTGATTACTAAATTGGGGATTGAAAAAATAAATTTTCATTTTCTATAGGTTTATATCTACAAGTTTTTAGAGCAGTAAATACATATCTTAGAACTAGGGTTTCTATTCTTGGTCGAGGTTTCAAATTTTGTGCACTATAGGTCCAAGTCAATCTTAGACTTGACCCAAGTTGTCCTTAACTTGGTAAGTCTTCCTTGACCCTCCAAGTCATTCATAACCCTCTAGGCCATCCCTTTCCTAAGGTCCTAAAATTTTGAGTTCCAACATATACCAATTCTCAAGTCTCAGATCCAAAACAATTCAATTTTTTATAGATCCTGAGAGTAGTTATTGTTGGAAACTTACAAATGAAACAATTGTTGTTTTGTCATTGATGTCAAATCTATTGATAAGACATATTGCTACATAATCTAAATGTCATATCTATTCGATCGATGAAAAGGATTTGAGAAGTTGGTCATAACAATAACACCTAGAGGAAAGGTTAGGTTATGAAAAGGGAGTTAGAATAGACATTTGATTAGATAGACTTTGATAAAACAAGGTAATTATTAATGTCAAGAAAGCTAAAACAGGCCAAGAAATGATGTAAAAGGATAAGGAATTCCAAGTAATGATAGTGTCAATTGAGCTATAGTTAGTGCCAAGTAAATCTAGCATTGACCAAGAATTAGCATCGATATAGCAAGATAGTTGATACCGAGCTAGAAAGATTTATAGTGGCCACGTAATTTAGTGATGAATGAGTGTGATAATTTAGATATTGTCAATTGATAGTATGAGAATAAATTCAAGGAAATCGTAAGATCAGTTGACACAGTTAATTTCTTGGGAGATGTAAATCATGTTGAAGATAAGATTGATGAGCTAGATCATTAAATTCAAGGAGAAGATTAGGTAAAGACCTAATAAATAGAATCTAGAGAAGTTTCTAGAGGATGATCAAGAAGATGGACATATACAATGAATCTAGTTGAATGTGATCATAAAACCTAAGATCTACGATGGTGATGGAAAATGGTAAAGCAAGAATTTCCTATTTAAAGAGGTGTAGATCTGAACAAATTATCGGGGGATTGAAGAAGTGCAAGTGTATGAAAAAGGTACATACAGATAGAGGTGGATTAAAAATGAACTTGTGTATGAGTGAATGCAAAGATAAAGGAGAAATCTTGTAGAGATGATGGTGATATTGATAAGTGAATCTGAGTAGAAGGCTTAAGTTTTATTGAGAAGAGTGGACTGATAGCTTGAAGGGTTTCCAAGTGAATCAAGATTAGAGATGATAATGGAAGGCTTATCAGTGAGTTAGCATAAAGATCAAACATATATTTGAACCTAAAAAAGTGAGTTGTAATCATACAGATCAAAACCTACTATTTTCTTTCTTATCATTCTAAACAATTTTTATTGAAATCCTTTTAATAGAGGTTGACCTAATAGTCATTTGAAGGCTTAACAGTCTCTGCAAATCCTTTAACTAGGTGACATTCTAAATGGAATAATCAAAGTTCTCTGACAAGGCCACTTCTAATAGGGTGATTAAATCCTTTAACAAGGTCACATTTAATAGTGTATTTTGTGACCTTTCACAGGGTTGGCTCCTAACAAGGCTCACTCCGAAAGAGTGAAAAATAATAACATGTTGCTGGTAGTTTTTTCCAAATTAGGTTTCCACATAAAATTCTAGTGTCAAACTATGTTGAATGCTTTATGTGTTTTTAAATTTGATAATATTTTCATTATGCAAAGCAAGTTATGTTTAAGACAATTTTACAATATAGACTGAGCAACAATAGGACAAGCAGAACAATGAGTGTTTTTGTTTAATTTTTCAAGTGGTACATAATGACCTTGAGTGACTTATTCACCCCCCGTTATTCTAATCACTTTTAACAATTATTTAGATCCAAGTTGACCTCCATATTTGGCTTTCAAGGTGAGGTTTTTAATTTATTTATGATTTCATATCGTTCTCTTATATGTCTTATATCTCATTAATACATGTGCTTAAATTTCATAAATTCTCTTTCATCACTTGTATTTCATTTGTTCAATCTACTTGTAATTTACACAAACATAATTAAATCAACCAAAAACATAACAACTAAGGGAGATAATATACTCCATAAATATATCCCTTTGCATAATCCTTATAAGGGCTTCTATTTAGCATCGAAACCCCTACACCTATTTGGTTAGTGGTAATAAACTTTGATTTCTTTTGAGGGTTAGGCTTGAAGGTCCTTCTTTCACTTTCCTTGATGTACATAAGAAGTATGGTAAACTAACAAAGAAAATGCCCTAAAAAATAGTTTTTATGTTACACTCACCTTACAAAAGTTTCTTATTTTTGTAACTTCAAATTTTTGTTGATGTCTATTCCAAGGTATGTGTAATCTACCACTTATTTAAGAGTAATCTTTTCAAAGTAAAATATACATTGGTTATCTTTTCTTTGATTGAAAAACACCACCACTTTTTTCTTACAAATATTGACATATATTCCCATCATTATACAAATTCTCAATGGAAAGTAAGTGTTGTTGCAAGCCAAGAGAATTTTATAAATTGGAATAAGGTCAACTACATAGGAAATAAACCCAATGAAAAACTCCCCAAACAAACAATATCATTACCTTGTAAGTTTAGTCACTCTACAATTTTGTCAATATATAAACCAAAAAATGTAGCAATAATGAGCACTCTAGATTGACCCTTATATAAATCCTATAACTTTCAAAGATTCCAAATTATTTTTTATTTATTTTAATTCTAACCTTTTCATACAATAATTACCTTAGGATGAATAGGAATCCTGAGTTCTTTCATTCTATCCTAGGGCTTATCATGAGGGAGGAGAATGTCAAAATCTATTTTGAGATTTGTAAAGAAATAAAAGGTTTCCTCCCTTTCTCCCAAACCTTTTCAATTATGTACTAGGTTATATTGTGACCAATTGTGGAATGCTTAGGTCTGAAACTTTATTTCCCTTAAGAACATTTGTCTTTTTCTTCAACCCACTTGCTACTTCTATTTTCTAGCATTCATAATGGTGATCCTATAACTATAGGGATTATTAACATCAACAATCTTAAAAAAAGGAATTGTGAGGTTATGTGTCCAATATAAGGAGAATCATTGTTGAATTATGATGTTGCATTTTTTGTAATGCGAGGTGTTAGAGTTTTATATCACACTTTAGGTACTTTACATGAAGATCCACTGTCATTTTCTTTTCAAACATCAAAATTATTGATACCCATATCTATGTCTTGCATGATGAAAATATTAATAGTTCAAAATTTAGTCAAACCATTGAAAATAACTAGATCAAATGACCCAAAAAGAGTAGGCAAATTCTACCCGAAAAGACAACAACTTTAATGATCTTTTGAAACTCTTTCCCATTGATGATTAATTTCTTTTATAAGCCAAAAAAATGACAATATTTCATGAAATAAAAAATGTTATCTTTTTCATTTGTAATCATAGCATTAAGATCACCTGCTGAGACTTCCCCTACCAGATAATACGATATAATATCCCTTTTTAACAATATAAAGATGTTTTTGTGGTAAAGCCCCCTACTTTTGTTAGTTTTTAAATCTTGCAAAAAAAATTGTTGCAATAATGAGATTTATGATTTCTAGAGATTTTTAACCAAATAAATTATTTATTTGAGTCTTCCTTCTCTAGTTGAATAAGAAGACCTTCTTTTTCTTCCACGTCCCTTCCTAGTCCCTACTACCTTGGTTTATACTATCATCTTCAAATACCCTTCAAATAAAGGTGTCTTTCATCTATCATTCTCATGAGTTTATATGGGAAAATTTATGAATTTATCTTCCATAATATGCTCTAACCCAGGTCCTTGTCTCCAAGGGTAAGATCTACAGTTCTAAGAAACTAATCTTAAGGAAGCTTGAGTAGATTGCTATTTTTTCTTGGCATAGAAAACTCAAACTATTTTATCAATGAATTTTTTGTCAATTCTTTTCTACCAACTAGTTTTATTTTATAATGTTGCCCAAAAGATACAAAAATAATTGTATCTATATATAATAATGCAATTTTCTTCTCATCTCTTATTCTCTAAATTTTGACATGTTCTCTCCCCCTCTTGTTTCTTAATATTTATATATACACTTATAAATAAAAGATCCTTTCAAAAGTCATTGATTTCTTGGGATACTTTTCTTGTCTTGTATACCTGACATGATTTTTATTGGCCTAACTCTCTCATAACTAAGGTTCCCTACCCTTCCCACTTAGTATATTCATCCTCACCAAAGTAGCTTGTCTTTTAAAAATTTATTTGCAAGATTAAGAGTTGTTGCCAACTTTCAATTTCTACATTGTCAAGTTAGAGTTGTTCATATTTATTGAGTATCTATTTAAATTGCATGTCCAAGTAGCCTCTAGGTGACTTACTTCTCATCCATTTCCTAGGCTCTCACTTTGTACCTTTTCTAGGTCTCCTTTGCCTTGCCTTTACCTATTCTTCCACATGGGTTTCTTGCTATTCAAATGTATTCGGGGTTTAGGTAATTTATATTGGGGTGGAATGTGTTTCAAGTGTCTTCCAAATGAGAAGTAATTTATTCTTGTTTCCATATCTCCTATCTTGCTCCAATATTCCCATTTCTTTCAGATTTTGAAGAATCAAGTTGATCTTTCCCTTGGGTGAAGTTCATCAAGCATGTATTCAAGGAATGAAGCCATGGTAATGATTTAAAAACAATGCACATGATTATATCATAATGGAAAGATCCACAAAGGTGAAATTCAAAGCCAAGAAGATCTTGAGTTAAATTTCTAAGGTAAAAATATATTGTTATAAAGAAAGATAGATCTATGGGTTTCTAGCTGCTTACTAGTGAAAATGTAATTATTCTATTCTGCTTCCAAAGCCATCTTGGTTGATGCCCAATTCCAAGTCTTTATGTATGAACATGATGAGCATAATATTAAGAGGAACTATTCTGATCCAATAATAAATGATCCATGCTTAAGATAGGTTTCCCATCCCTAGGTAATGAAAAAGACCACTTCTTTGAAGGTTTCAAAAATGGAAAGTCAAGTCATTTAATAGGTGAATATTCTTCAGAGATGCTCAAAAGATGCTTCTAAAAAAGTCAACTATGAAGGTACAACCCCAACATAAAGCTAATCATATATTAAGTTCTTAGGGTAGAAAATGAAAGAATGAAGTGCACAAGCTATTAAAAGATCATTCCCCACATTGTGATTCTAAATCAAAGAACTTACAAAAAAGTTGACTTACTCTATCTCCGCTGCACATGTGAAGTTGTCAAACATTCCTTCATTCTAGATTCTAAAGGGAAACAAGGGACTTTCTACTAAACTAAAGTCCTTTCGGTAAGTGGCTTTTAATGATAAGACTTTATTTTAAGTAAAGTAACAAGGCTTTCGGGCTTATGAGTTCTTACATACATTAAAATGGAAATTTCAAATAATCATTGGCTATCAAATTTAATGCAAATCTTGCCATTATAATCATTAGCTAAACTTAATTTCATTTATGTGGTGTCAACGTTTGGATTTCTACATCTACTTCATCGAAATTGCCTGAAATTTGTTTCCTCAAGTATTTCAAAATGACTATTTATTAAGAACTTCATCCTATGCAATCATAGCAAATCAAAATTAGAGTTGTAGGTTATGATAAGCTTATAGGACTAGAGAGTTAGTTGAAGGATTTAACAGATATGTCATTTAAGTTTTATGATAGGTGATCTCCATTGAAGACTAAACTCTTAGCCTATTCACCCGATCACCCAAAAGATAAAAGAAAGTGGATTGGTAGAAGCAACTAGATTTCCCATGGTAGTGTAAGCTCCAGAGCTAGTAAGGAAGTGTATGGAGAGATACGATCCAGAAACAAAAAAAATTCTATTTCTCGATCAGTCCAACCTCCTCTCAATCAACAAAGATTTAATGTAGTCTACCTTCAATATCCCCATGAAGGAGCAATACTATGACATTAACTTTGGCTCCTCTGCATCCATGTTTAATGAGAAGAAGAAACTTAGAACTAAGGATATGCAGAGGACTTGATTTCAAATGCCTCGATCGAAGAAGAGCAAGATGCCCAAAACCCTTTTTGAGATCAATCTAAAAAGGGAGATCATAGATATCCTCACCTTGCTACTCAGATTGAAGGGAAAGGAGGAAATTCTTGAGTTTACTAAGCACCATTTCTTCATGGTACAAGCTATCTGTGCTGAAGGTCTACAAATTGACTAGGCCTAGATCATCTGTGATGAGCTCGCCTCATGGATGAATTTGACCAAAGGATTCAAACATTTCTACATAGCCTCTTACCTATTCTATGCCTTGGCTACACATCACCTATGGACCAACCTTCCCAATATTCAAAATTATGATGAATGTACAAAGGTGTATGAGTTTTACCCACACCTACAACTACAAAGAAACTTTGAGGAATATATGGCCATGAATAACACCTTTACAATATGATTGTGCTAGGAGTTACAAGGCTGCCCTGAGAGGAGATTTTCACTAGAAGCCATTCTAGCTATTAGCAAATTTGGATGCTCATTCATCCAATTCTTGAGCTTCTCCTACCTGTGGATAGGTACTTTTGATGGCTTTCCCAAAACACTTCCTAGGTACTCGGAGGACAAGGTTGTTCTTGTCAAATTATGTCAACAAATATTTGAAGTGAACACCTTTTGTTCAAATGTGAAGAACATAGCCGAGATTTCCTTCCCCATAGTGGATAGACCCTATTCCTATGCCTCTAGGTCTGTACTGAAAATCTAGTGAAGAATTTTGAAAGCAAAATCAAATTGATTGATTATGAGATACTCATGCCTCAGTATGAACTAGTGAACTTCATGAGAGATCATTTGAAGCTAAGATATGCCTACAAAAACATTACAGAAATAGAAGATTACTGGGCAGGATGTCTCAATGAGTATCATGTTAGAGTAAATCATTAATTTAATTTAATTTATTAAATTCACTTTATTTCATTCTTGAGATTTCACTTTATGCACCTTTTTCATTCTCATTTAATAATTATTAAATAACATATACCTTTTAGGTTACCCTTTTCGAGTTTTGACCTCCTTTTATAAGGATAGATCGTTTGTAATTATCTTGTATCTTTTTTATTTATGAGAATACAATTTGTATATTTTTAGAGAAAAACCCTTGCGTCCTCTCGTATTTTTCTTCTATGATAGGTTTTTTTACATGTAGTTATTCTTTGGGCTTTGTGGATTTGTATTGCTCAGATCCTTCATGGTATTAGAGCTAGATCTACTGTAGCTTATTTGATATTTGGAGAAAAAGAAGAATGAGGGTTTGGTAGAACAAATCTAGAGTTTTTTGGGCATTTTTTGTGAAAATAGGGGGGTCACTAATTTTTGGAGCATTTTGAGGCCAAATAGACCTTATAGATGGATTTAGAAGGTGTCAAAACCCCCATTTTCATATAAAGTTTATTGATTTTGGATAATGTTGATCTAGGAGACGAAATTTTTTTGACCTCTGCATGAAATTCTAGATGCGAAAAAATTAAGAAATCACAAAGAAAGTTGATTTTGGGTCACTACAGTTTAAAAATTTGATTAGTGGTCACCAAAACCACTAGCAGTCTTGGTAACTGCCTGTGGTGACTGCCAATGATCTTATAGACTACTATAGCTCTAGAAACTACCAACCACTGGCTAGCCTCCTCCGCCAGCAAAGACACTCTCCACTCCATCTTTGCACCACTTTGCCTAGCTATGCTTTGCCTCTATCACCCTTCCTGCCTAAATGTCGCTCTACCACCACCAAATTTTTTTTGTATTGCTTCTAGGGTCCTTGTTGGTTTTTTCACAATATCTCAAGAATATGGGGGTATTTTTCCATTCCAAAAGAAGCACCAAACAAATGGTTCCAAGATAGAGATGATGCATCAGGTATTTTTGAGATTTTTTTTTTGTTTGGTCTATTTTTGGTGCTTGAAGTCTGTTGATGAATTCTATCTTCCAAGGAGCAAAACTTCTTCGTTATAGCTTCGTTTTCCATTCCAAAAAAAGCACTGGAAAGATCTTCTTGATAACTTTCTAGATTCTCTACCATTTCACCAGTATTTTGTACTAGGTATTTGTGAATCATATTAGAATCTATTTTTCTCTTTTCTTGTTTACACTTTCCTTCTATAAGCTAGGATTCTATTGTTTGCATTGTGGTGGTTTTTTTATATTACTTTCTATTATTATATCAACATATCACAAAACTTCAAAAACCCCTTCTAAAATAATGGCTGAGACCTCTTCTAGTCTATTACTTCTAAGCCCATACAACTATCATACATGGAAATCCCATATGGAACAACTTCTCTGTTCAAAGGGTTTGTGGTCTTGTTTAGATACAATGAAACTAATTTTTCAAAGTCAATACTAGAATTTGCAATAGATGAATAAGATGGATGAAGCCATGGGTATGATTTCTTTGAGTGTTTCAAATAAATTATAGTTTCATCTTGAAGAGTGTTCCACTCCTCAAGAAATGTGGGCAAAGTTTAAAGACTTGTTTGGCAACATCAACGAGTTAAAAGTACTTCAGATTGAGGTAGAGCCTACTTCTCTTGTACCTAATGCTTTCCCCTCTTTTAAGTACTTTCTTATGAGGTTCAAACAATAGAGGAATTTGTTATAGGAGTGTAGGAAAGATGAGAAAGATAAGGAGTGCATCTACTTGATTCTCTCCAAGATTTGAGGAAACTTTTAGATTTTCTCTTCTACCTTCCATTCCATGATAGATGCCTTGGGTCCTTGATTTACCATGCCCACTTTTGAGGTGTTTTGTGATCGATTGACTAGAAAGAAATCCAAGCTTACATAGTTGGATACTATCATTGGTTAAAAGAATTAGGCATTGGTTGCTCAGACATCTACATGGAAATAGAAGAAGAAATTGAAGCCCATGACAAATTCAATAGGCAATGAGAGTTTCTCCAAGCCTACTCCTAAATCAGATGCTCAGAAACCCTCTCAGAAGGGTAAATCTTCTAAGTCTTGTGAGTCTTCCCCCAAGACTAAGAAGTACATAGGTTAACCTTATAGTTTTTGTGGTAAGGAAGGACATCTAATTTCCAGGTGTTGGAAACATCTTAAGGCATTAGAGGAAGCCATGCAAAATTCTAGTATTGCTTCTCTGAAGCCTCCACCTTCTCCTAAAGGGAAAGGACATGCTCTTTCTACATGAGAATTTTCTTCTATAGGTTCTCTGATTCTTTATTCTAGAGATTCGCATCATATGACACACTCACTTGATTTGGTTACCTCACTTGCTCATAGTGTTACTACATAGATTATAGTTGGTGATTCTTCTTAGCTTTTAGTCATAGGTTCAAGAACTATCTCTTTAGAAGGTGGTTCATGTTATGTTGGTTTTATTTCTTTCTTGATTTGAAGGAGTGAGCTATGTATGGACTAGGTGATTGTAGTGGCTAGATGCCTATGCATTTCAATGAGATGGATCATTTACCATATAGACATTCTTTCATTCCTATTTTTGGAGGCCATGAAGATACCTTCCATCTTTGATTGATTATCTCTTTAGATTTAGTCTTCTCTGCCTAGTCATGTTCTATACAATGGAGGTCCTTCAAATCAACAGTTTGACAGTGTTTGCAGTTTCATGCTTTAGTGGTGTTCTTCATTATTATCTTTTGTTCCTATCTTCTGGAACATTCTTTCCATCTCTTTTTGGAGTAGGGTTTTTCCCATGTGGTTTCCTCTATTTCTCCTTTTTACAAATATTTGGTTGTGCTTGGGTACCTCATCAGGCCTTGTTGCCAGGACCCAATTTCCTTTCAACAGTAGTTTCTAGGTTTTTAGCTACTCCCTAAGTTTATCTTAAGGGGGGGGGGGGGGCATTAGAGTAATAAGATATTTCCTTATTAATTAAAATATTTTGATTTAATTATTAATTCACTTATTATATCTAGTTTAATTAAGCTAAAATTTAGGCATATAATAATTAATTCTTTTATTAATTATTATCATGCAACCTAGCTTTTACCCTATTAGGGTTTTGATCTCCTTTTATAAGGATTGATCTCTTTGTAATTTATTCATTCACTTTTGATAATAGCAATCTCTTTTTTTGTTCATCAAGAATGTCTCATATATGATGGGATTTCCAACCTCCATAGCTTTTTTCTTCTCTCTTCTATGATAGGTGTTTGCATACAAGTGATTCTTGGGAGTTGTGGGGTTGATCTTTCATCAACTTCAACAGCTCACTATAGGATGTTCTTTTGGTTTCAACCATTTCTATGAACCTCCTATATATCTTCCAAATTTTTCATTCAAGCTTTGGAAAGATAGTTGAGTTCTCACCACATGATGTGGTTATTCAAGACCTCTGTGATCTTGATTTGGTTATTGCTATAGAGAGTGTTGATCTTTAGTGTCACTTATATTAGTTCGATGACTTTGAGGTGTTTCTCTCATTTCTCATGTAGACATAGTGAGAAAGCTTTGGCATGAGCATTTTGGCCATGTCAACTACAGATATCTACAATAAATGAGTACATAGGAGCTAGTGATTTGGTTACCTCATATCTCTTATACTAATGGTGTATCAAGTTTGTGCACTTGGAAAACATCACAAAGATCCTTTTCTGACAGGTAGATCCAAACATGATAAGGCATCATAGGAGTTGATACAGAGTGATCTTATGTTATTTCCTATTCCATCTATTTTATGTGCTTGATATGTTCTCACCTTCAAAGATGACTTCTCTAGATGCACATGGGTGTACTTTTTGAAATACAAGTCTGATGTCTTTGAATCCTTTCAAATCTTTAAGACATTTGTGGAGAATAAGTTTGGTCTTTCTATCAAGCATATATGCACTAACACATGGGGGGGAATATGTGAATTGATCTTTTAGATATTTTTGTATTGAGCATGGTTTACAACATTTTTTCACAATTCCCCACACCCCACAATAGAATGAGGTTGCAAAGAGAAAGAACATGGCATTACAAGAGATGACCAATTATATGATATAATCTCAAGCTACGAGTTCTTCATTTTGGGCTGAGGTTATCACTTATGCCAACTATATTCAGAATTGGATGCCTCACAAGGTATTGTGACACTTGACTCTTGAGGAGGCTTGGACTCATGTCAAGCTAGATGTTTCTACTTTTTGTATTTTTGATAGTGAGGCTTGGGAATTTATTCTAGATGCTTAGTGGAAAGCCATGGAGAAGAAAAGCCAACCACTCATTTTTATTGGCTACTATGAAGATATGAAGGCATATAAGTTGTTTGATCTTGATTCCAGAGATGTCTTATTTTAGTGAGATGTTCAATTTGATGAGTGTTATCCTCCATCTCCAACTTCTTCCTCACTACCTAGTACTTCCTCTACTCCTCCACTAGATTATGCATCCTCTAAAGAAGATCTTGATATTGATCCCACTTCACCACCTCTAGAGATGTTCTAAGAGTGCCCAAGTGGGCTTGTGATACTGTTGATGGAATTGGAACTTTGGTAGGTAATCCTATAGATACTCATTGCACTCATGCTCATACTACTAGTAGTGGCCTTTTGAGTCATGCCTTTTTAGATGATCCTTGGAGTTTTTGATAGGTGATAGGAAACTTAGAGTGGGATAGCGCTATAGATGAGGAGTACTCTTCTTTGATGAAGAACCACACACGAGATCTTTTTCCTCTTCTAAAAGGAAGAAAGTTGGTTTAGTGCCATTGGGTGTATCATACCAAGTATGCTGCAGATGGTTCTATTGATAGGTACAAGGAACATCTTGTTGCAAAGGGTTTTTCATAGGTTGAGGGTATTGATTACTCTAAAACCTTTTTTCCTATTGCCAAGATGAATTATATTCACCTTGTACTCTCTCTAGCTACTTCATAGGGATGGAATTTTTTTAGATGGATGTGAAGAGTACCTTTTTGCATGGAGACCTTCATGAGGATATCTATATGGAGTAGCCTCATGGTTTTGCGTAGGAACCTTCCTTAGTATGATGGATTTAGATGTCTTTATATGGTCTCAAACAAGCCCCTAGGGCTTGGTATGAGAAGATGGATTCCTTCTTGCTTGCTTCACAATTTACTTGGTCTCATTCTAATCCTATAGTTTGCATTCATTTTCATGGGGATGATTTATTGATATTTGTGCTTTATATGTTGATGACCTCATCATTAGAGGAAGTTTAGTCTCCATGATACAAAGTGTTCAAAAAGCATTGAGAGAGCAGTTTGAGATGAGAGACCTTGAACTTTTGCACTATTTTTTGGGCCTACAAGTTGTTCAATTTTTGGATGGGATAGCCACACTCCAGAAAAAATATGCTCTTGAGATGATTCAGAGATTCAACATGCTTGATTGCAAGCCTACTCCCACACCTTTTCAATTAAGTGTTGTTTTATCTACCACTTTCTCTACTCCTATAGTTGATTCCACTCTATACATACAACTTGTGGGTAGTTTGTTGTACTTGACATAAAAACATCCTAATATTTTCTTTTGTAGTTGGTTTTGTCTCTTGATTCTCCCATGATCTTCATTTGAGTCACTAGCAAGCTTCCAAATGTATCTTGAGGTATATTAGAGGTACACCATGTTATGTCATTCACTATACATTAGGGGGTCTTGACATTGTTGGTTACATAGATTCAGATTGGGCTAGTGATATTGACGATTGCAAGTCTACTTATAGTTCTATATTTTATCATGGTCCTGGTTCTATCACATGGTCTTGCAAGAAGAAGCATGCTCACACATTATCATCTACAGAGGAAAAATATAGGGTAGTTGTATTAGATAGTTGAGAGATTTTATGGATTTGACAATTGATGACAAAGTTTGGATTTCCTCCTAATGCTCCCACCTTTTTATTGTGTGACAATCAAAGTGAAATACACATTTATCACAATCCAGTTGAGCATCAGTGGACCAAGCACATTGAGCTTCACATGCACTTTATCGGTCATCTCATTCAGGATGGTGCCTTGAGCTTGGAGTACATTCCTACTACTAAGTAGGTTACAGACATCTTCACTAAACCTTTTGCATCCTTGCTATTTCTTCAACTATGTTCTATGCTTGGGGTGAAGGAAGTTGTCCTTGGGGTTTCTTAGTGATGAGTCCTTACTTCCTTCTTTTTCTGCTATCTCTTTTTGGAGTAGATATTTCCCACTGGGTTTTCTCTATTTCTCTATTTCATAGAGATTTGGTTGTTTGGGTACCTCATCAGGCCTTGTTGTCAAGACCCAAGTTTACTTTCAACATTTTATTGTAGTTTCCTTGCTCTTTCTACATTGTTTGTAGCTACATTATTGTTCATCTTAAGGGAGATGTTAGAGTAAAGTGTTAATTTCATTTAATTTATTAAATTCTCTTTATTCCCTTCTTAAGATTTCACTTTATGCACCTTTTGCATTATCATTTAATAATTAATTAGTAATTATTAAATAGGATTTACCTTTTAGGTTACCCTTTTCGTGTTTTGATCTCCTTCTATAAAGATAGATGTCTATAATTATCTTGTATCTTTTTCAGTTCTGAGAATACAATTTGCATATTTTTAGAGAAAAACCCTTGCCTCCTCTCATCTTTTTCTTCTATGATAGGTTTTTTAAAAATAGGTATTCTTTGGGCTTTGTGGATATGTATTGCTCAAATCCTTCATATCAAACTTGAGAGAAGTTTTTGTCTCGGTTAACATTTGATGAAGTTAAATTGTATAATGATTCCATTGATGTTTTTGACCTTGCAGATGATGGCTCCTACATGCATCCCTTGTCTTATGAGAAGATCAAAGGCACTCCCATTATGTCTGCCCAACCTATAGGTCCTGTCATCGATACCATGGAGGTAATAAATACAAAATTGTCAAGAGGATGAACAAGTGGGTATAGTGGACTGCAGCAAGGAAGCAAAGAATGTGAAACATTGGTTCTACTCGTGGAGTATCTTCTAGAGCTGCCTAATCAATTGCAGTAACTACCACCATGACTACTACTTCAATATATGGAGGCCCATATTAGTATATTGCCCAAGGTGGAGACCATCCTCCAGACAAGAATGTGCCAATCGCTCCTACCTATAGGAGTGGATCTCTTCGTAACACCAAAAAAGTTGGGGAGAAGGAAGGGGACAAGGACAAAGAGAAGGAGAAAGAGCAAGATAAATTACTGGCCAATCTAGCCTCCACTATTCAAGTCATCAATCTAGATGGTGACACTAATACCATGGATGGACAAGATGCATCACAACAAGGGGATACTTTGGCCCTCTTAGTGACCAAAGTTTCTTCTTTCCCTGCTACTTTTCAAAACAAGAAAACTCCCCTAGTCCCGAGGAAGCTATTTGATAATATTGCCCTACAGTTTGCAACAAAATTTCTCTCAACCAAGTCATGGTTGGAGGAAACCATTGATCAAAAGAAGTAGAGGTATGAAGAAGTGACCCTATCAAAGGATCTAATCACACAAGATATTTCTTCTCTACCACTATCCAAGAAGACAAAGAAGCAGAAATCAATTACAATATTGGCTACTAATCCTTCTATTGGCCACATGTTGGTGGAGATCACAGAGCCACAAAAAGAGGGAAAGTTCCATGAGCTTACCATGAATGACTTCTAGATTAGAATGGTGGATCTTGGGATCCCTATTCATGATTCCATGGTAAACATATGGAAGTATACTAATGAAAATATTGAGGATAGGCTAGAAGAGCTAAGAGCAAAAAAAGAGGTCCTCAAGGCCTCAAATAAAGAATTGATGGAGTATATCAAGTCTGCACTCAAGAGTACCTCAACAAGCCAATTTGACTCAAATATAAAAGAGAACATGAATTTACTCCTAAAGCTATAACACAAAAGATAATTCAAGAAAATTGGCCAAACATGGGTAGGTCAGGTGAAGGATCAAGGTCCCCCATTAATTAAAAATTAGGGAAATCTTTTGTTGGACACTAAAAAGTTGAGGGAAGCTACTTCTAGCCATCAGATCACAATGTAAAAGGTAGCAAATAACTTGAAAAATGAGATGACCCTATAGAAAGAGTTCATCAACATGAAGACCAATGTTGTCATCTCTAACAAGATCCTCAAAATAGGCAAAGAGCCATTGTTTCATTGGAAACAATCTTTGGAATTCATAGTGGAAAGCTCTATGAGGTCAGTGAATGAGCTAAATGACATGTATGACCTAGTGTAGAAGGTCATAGAAAAGTTATTTGAATATATTAAAGTGCTACATACAGAGTCCTATGTGTTTGCTAATGGAAAACTAGTAGATATTGAGATGATGAGGTCAAAGTCCCTAGCATTTGTGCATGAAGCTGTTGATCCACTCAATTTCTAGATGTCAAAGATTGAAGAGCTATCATCAACAAAATTGATCAAAAGGAGGGCACAAAGAAGTTACATTAAAAGGTTACCAGAATGGATGTGCTAACAAAAATGCATGACTACTGGATGATTTGGGTTGACAATATCATCATCCCAGGTGTTGAGGAGTTGGACAAAGCAATTGATGCAATGAAAGCTTATAGAGCTAAGGTAGTTACTCCTAAGAAGGCATGGTGCTTTGAAATTCTTCCAAACATCTATCATTCCCTTATCTCTCTTTATTTTTGTAACCATTTATGGAATTTAGTCAGTTAGCTTAGAGTCTATAACAGATGATGATTCAATCATGTCCTATTTTTAGTTTATTCCATTCAGAGATGCTCTACATTGCAATCATAAAATGTAACTAGCTATTTTGAAGAGGTCTATATATATGTTACTTTTTGAGAAATTAATAAGATCATCAAAATTACTTGTGGGTGAATGCTTGTAGATGGGACTATTGTGTGTGTCTCTGAGTCTACTTTTAATTCTACTGTTCATTTAGTTATAGTATAGTATTTAAAATAAGTATGCTATCTTTGAAAATTGAATAAATGTAAGTTAACTTGGTTTTTTTTCCTTCATTTGGTGGATTGTAAGCTTTACTTTCTTTAGCATAAGCATTTTTCTATTATTTGTGCTAAACTCTGTAGTTAATATGTGTAGTATAGTTCATTTAATGGGAGGGTTGGGAATTGATTAATGCAGTAGCTAGAAAGTATACAATCCGAATATTGTCAAATATTAGTTAACTCAACAATCTAGAAATTGCTTGTTATGTCATCCTTCCTCTCTCTTGTAGTCGTAGCTAATCTTGCATGTGTCCATCTTTGCATTAAAGATTAGAATAGATTTCATTTGAAGAGTTAGTCCCTCTTTTCAATTTTCCTAGGCTATTTAAGTTATTGAACAATATGGTCTTGGCTTCTTTTTCTCTTTGGTTAAGAGCATACCCCCAAAACCCAAAAATAAAATTCATTGCAAATCTTGCATTTAAAAGGGAGCTATACCTTTCAATTTAGCAATCTTTGATAGATTACTACACTGACCCATTATGTTATTAACTTATTTGTTCTCCATTAGCTATTGGGAAATTTAAGAGTCAAGGTATAAACTAAAGAATTAAAGGAGACAAACTGTTAACCAACAGTTTTTGGTGACTCTACTGGGGACTTACTCATATGTCCTAAGTTTTCTTAGCAAGTTTGTCTATGGATTTAATGAATAACTTAGAATTTATCTCTATGGCACTAAATGTGTTGAGTCATGCATATTAGCTCATAAGGAGAAATGGTGTTGCCTCATGAAGGAAAAATCTTGGTAGTGCAACCTAACCTCGGCTTCTAGGATGAACAAAAAACATAATAAAAAAATTGAATACCCTTTCCTAGAAAATCCAAAAGTCCCTTGACCCATATCAAAGAGTTAACTTTGCTCTTGAAAGAGAAGAGGCCAATGTTGAGTATTGGGAAGGAGTATTATGGGAAAGAAGATTGAGAGAAGTGTGACTGTTGTGAATCAAGAAAGTTCATCTTGGATCCTAAGTATAGTCGAAGTGCTAATGGAAAAGGGAAAATTTGTCCAATTTTAGAAGAACTAAAGAAAGTCGAGTTTCCTATATTGGAGGATCCTCTAAGAAGAGGAAGAGCCTGATCATGGGATCTAGTGTTTCAAGGTATCCATGGAGCTCCATTTCTACCACCCCACCCTATCTCCTAGATTTGTAGTCATTCCTCTTCTCCTCCTATTTTTTACACTTAGATCCCATCATTGTGTAATGCTCTCACTTTTCACAGAGTAGTTACCCTTACTGCTATCACTTTTTAGCCCATACTAGTAATTCTTCCTGCTTCAATGGTTGTGCCTTGGGGTAAAGTTATTGGCTGTCTTTGGCTTGCTACCAATAATGACCTACCTAGAGCTTCTCAAAAGAATTTTCCCAAATTCAATGGTGATGGGAAGTTATCTACTAATGAGCACATCATGTCTTTCTTTGTTGCATGTAGTATTGTTTTTCCTCAGCATGAAGATATAGTAGTAAGGATGTTTGTGGAAACCTTGGTTGAGAATTCAACTAACTAGTTTCAACATCTTTTGATGGGATGTAGCACTACCTGGGATGATATGAAGAATTTATTTGAAGCACACTACAAGAGTACAGAAGATGAACTTACACTGTTGACTCAACTCACACAAATAAAGAAGGAATTTAGTATTGAAATGAGATACTTTATTGGAAAGTTCAACATGTTTTTCAATTAGATTCATTTTGCAAGAAAACCAACAAAAAATAATTAGAAAATGTTTTTTATTAGCTCCATACCCCCTAACATTAGTTTTTAGATTAGATGAGTGCATGTGGCTAATCTTCAAGCTGCTCAGACCTTGGCCATAGAATTAGAGGATGATTTGATAGTAGCTAGGAAATGAAAAAGAGCTATTCAAAGTGGAGCTTTGACAAGCTTTGTTGCTAGTACAACTAATAACACTAAATAAATGCTTCAAAATCTATCAAATGAGATGATTTCCATGAAAAGGCAAATAGGGAAGATTGTTCCCTCATTCTAGCTACCTTATCAAGACATTTCCCAAAGGCAACATGAAGAAAACGATTGCAATTACCATCTTCTCAATAAAAGCTTGCCATTGAGGTAGCTCCCCAAAATAAAAACATGTGTATATTTCACCTAAGAGTGGATCATAATGGGGACTCTTGCCCAGAGATGAATGGATACAAAAAAATCATTACTAGTAACGAGCTAACAATTGAATATCCTAAAAGCAAAGATGATTTTTCTCCCCCTAGCAACTTTGGAACATTTTCTTAGAATATGAATTAGATTCAAATGTTGGAGGTGACTGCTTTTCCACTTTGGATGGAATAAAGATGACCGTGGCAACAAGAAGTTAAAGAGAGAAAAACCTAGGGAACTTAGTTCTTGACCAAAACACAACCCCTGGCTCTTCACTAGCTACAATTGGAGTATCTACTTCCTCATCTTGGAGGAAAGAATAGACAAGATTCAAAAAAAATAGTAAGCCTCATGCCTCATTTGATATAATTTAATATTGTAAAGATTCTCGTATCTAGGTGTCTCCCCTCAATTATTAGAAAACTCACCTTGTCGAATTGCAAAAGCTAGTAGATTACTGTAAGAGTGAAGTTAGTTGTAAAATGTAACCCAATGCCAATACTAATGTTAGCAATGACCAACACAATTGAATGGTGGCCCACTAATTGATGAAGAGCATGTCTTACCTTTTCTCTTTAAAAGGAAGAAGCATTGATCTTGGCTACCTCCCTTGGTCAAAAACCTGATCCATTTTACATGTCCTTGTACACAAATGGTCATAAACTTAGTAACTGCATAATTAATTCTAGAGCCTTTGATAATTTCATGCCTTCCTCTATTGCTCATGCTCTAGGGTTGACCTTGACTAAAACATTTGGACATTTCTATTCCATGGACACAAAATAGGTCCCCTTTTTAGGACAAGTGAAAGATGCACAAGTAGCATTAGCTGCACACCTTGCAAAGAGAATGAAGTTGACCGTCCTGGTAGCTAATATTCTAACTAGCTATGACATGCTTTTGAGTAGAAGCTTTTACATGGATATGGGAGGGGAAATCAAGATTGATTGGTCTCACACCATAATTCCTATTGGTAACAAGAAAATCAAGTTAGAACTTGAGGAAAAGGCAAATTTACTATATTGAAGTCTAACGATCATAAGACCAAAATCCTATACCAAGAGATGGAATTTGGAAATTAGATGTTGTTCTCTAACTTTAGTCATTTAGAAGAACAATCAGGCCCTCCTAGTAATCAAGAGATTTGGACCCTAGAGTTCGATGGTAGTGGTGCTAATGCTAGATCTGGAGCTGGCATGGTGCTTATTTTCCTAGATGGAGATGTAACACAACTTGCATACAAGATACAATTAAAGAACACCAATAATAAAATATAGTATGAAGTATTTTTATTGGGTATCATTATTATAAAGTATAGAGGAGTAAAGATCTTACTAGCCCAAGGAGATGTAGAGCTTATAGTAAAGGAAGTCTAAGCACAATACACTGTGAAGAATGCAAGGCTTTGAAGCTTCAAAAACATCATTTGGGATGAGATTAAGGATTTGGATGAATTCTAAATATGAGCTATTCCAAGGAAGAAGAATACAAGGGAAAATATGTTAGTTTCCTCATCTTCACTTCTACTTCCTCAACTAGAGTTCATAGATAATAAGTACAAAGTTGAAGTTTTGTTCAGGCCCAATGTTTGTGAAAATGTTGAATCTTGGAAAGTTTTCAAAAATGACAAGAAAATTCAATGTTTTATGTAAGGATCCAAACCATTCAATGACCAAAACTTCAAAGGAAGTGAGAATTCCTATTGAGAATTCTCCCTTGGCAAAAATAAAGAGTTGGAGCTTGGTGCTAAATAACTTAAAGTTAATAATATTCCTAGACACCTCATTTCCCTTGAAAAATTATTTGATAGGAATGATGCATTTATTAGAAGGGAAAGGGATAGAAAAGGGGGAACTTCTAGAGAATTTGAACAAATGAGTATTGGCATCGATATAAACCTAAGCTGGTTAATATTGATAACAACTGCTCAAATGAAGAAATCACTAAGGCTAAAGGACTACTTTAAAAATACCAAGACATATTTTCTTGGGGGTATGAGGACCTAATGACCTTTAGAAATGGTGAGTTCAAGCACAAGATTCCCTTCAATCCTGAAGCCATTCCTTTTAGACAAAAGCAATGTAATTACAACCCAATGGTCTTAGAAGCCAGTTTTAAAGAGTTTCACAAGATGCTAGAAGCAAGAATCATCTACCCCATACACCATTCAACTTGAATAACCAACATTGTCCCTATCTAGAAAAAGAATGGGGAGATCATAATTCATGTGGATTTCAAAAATCCAAATCAAGCTTCTCTGAAGGATAACTACACCTTTCCTAATATGGATCATCTATTGCAAATAGTGGCTAGCTCAAAGATGATTTCAATGTTAAGTGGCTTCTCAAGTTTGAACCAAATAGAGGTAGACTTGAAAGATAAGTTCAAAAAAATGTTCACCACCCCTTGGGGAATGTTTTCTTATAATAGAATGCCTTTTGGGCTCATTAATGCTAGAGCCACCTTTCAAAGGGCCATGAACTTGTCCTTTGCTGACCTCAAGGACAAGATTATCATCATACACTTAGATGATATGATAGTCTTCTCCAAGAAAAGAGAAAATCACTTAAAGTACCTAAAGAAAGTGCTAAGAATATGTAGGGAGCATGGGATTTCACTCAATGCCAAGAAGTCCATTTTTTGTGTTACCGAAGGTAGATTTCTGGGTCATATAGTCTCCCAAGAAGGCATCAAGATTAACCCTGAGCATATTAGAGCCATCCAAAAATTGAATTTGTTGGCAAGTAAATCTAGATTCAGGTCATTCTTTGGACAGGTGAACTTTTAGAGATACTTTATCCCCAATTTTTCTAAAATTACCAAATGTAGAGTTGACATGATGAAGGGTAGCCAAAGCTTCAAATGGAATGACCCTAGGAGAACATATTTTGATCAAATCAAGAATGACATAGCCAAAGCTCTAGTCCTAGTCCACCTAGATTACACCAAAGAGTTCATACTGTATTGATGTCCCTCATCTCACACACTTTTCACAATACTCATGCATGAAAATAAAGACGGCATTCAAGCACCAATTTATTTCATGAATACTCCTCTCAAGAAGCATGAGTTAAGATATTCTCAAATAGAAAAACATGCCTATGTTGTGGTTAGAGCTCTCAAGAATTTTAGGTTGTACGTCTTACACTCTCATTCTATTATATATGTACTTGATTTTTTTTTCAAGAGCATATCAACCCATAAAGAAATAGGGTGTAACACTAAAGGTGCATGGATAGCCAAAGTTCAAGAGTACGATATTGAGCTGAAGCCAACAAATTTGGTACAAGGAAATGGTCTATGGAAAGTGATTGCAGAAAACTAGGACTCGAGCTAAGAAGAAGAATCCTCAAGAGCATTAATGGTTAGTCTCCAAGACCCTTGGTTCTCAAATATTTCCTATTTTCTCACTTACAGAGATTTCCTTGATTGATTGACATACAAGTAGAAAAGAGACCTCAAGACTAATCAACTAAGTATGTCATATATGATGACCAATTATACAAAAGGGAAATTGATACAACCTTCCTAAGATGTGTGGATAAGACTCAACAAGAAATATTTCTTCATACTTTCCACAATGAGGCCTGTGGTGGGAATTTCTCATCTTCAGTTACATCATACAAGATTATGAGGCAGTGCTACTATTGGCCTAGTTAGTTGTAATAGAAAGCCCCTTTCAACAATGGGGAATCAACTTCATTGGACCAATTAATTTTTCTTCTTCTACTGGTCATGTATACATTATCACTACTATAGACTATTTTACCAAATGGGTGGAAGCAAAGCCCACCAAGAGAACTACTTCTGAAGTTGTCTATGAGTTTATCAAAGAGAACATCCTGGTAATATTTGGGGTGCCACTAAAGCTTGTCATTGATAATGCCACATATTTCTCTTCTATAGAGATTATATAATTCTTCTATGACAACAAAATACATCTCAGTCATTCATCAAATTAATTCCCTTAATGGAATGGTCAAGAAAAATCAAGTAATAAAAACTTGATTAACATCATGAAGAAGTTGGTTTCTAAGAATCAGAAGGACTGGCACAAAAGACTACATGAAGCTCTTTGGGTGGATAGGTTGACACCCAAGAAGGTCATCAAAATTTCTCCATTTGAGCTAGTATACAGAGTTGAAGCTAGTCTTCCACTCCCATTGGAACTATCCATCTATAAACTACAACATGTGATTGAGGATGCAATATTTCGTAATGGTTTGGAGAAGTGCATCATGTACCTAACAAAGTTGGAAGAAGAACATGAGAAAATGGTTGGTCACATTACAAAGCATCAGAAGCATGTGAAAACCTTCTTTGACAAGAAGAGCAAACCAAGGAAGTTCATGGAGGAGGATTTGGTCTTGTTACAAGACAAGAGACATGAGCGCAAAGGTATGCACCATAATTTTGAATCCCTTTGGAAAGGCCCTTTCAAAATTATGCAAGTAAATTAGAGTAACTCTTTCATTCTTGCCTATCCCACTAGAGAAATTCTGCCATTATCCTATAATGGCCAGGACCTGAAGCTTTATCAAATTAATAATTGAAAGTAGGGAACATGTGTAGTTAGTGTTAGTCTAGGTAGGATTTTTCTTTTGCATCTTTCCTTGATTTGTTTTCTACTTTCCTAGGTTAGTTTTTCCTTTCTATTGCATGCATAATTTAGTTTTGCCCACTGTAGTTTTTCATTTTGACTATGCGAAACTAGAGATTCTAGGCCCCTTCTTAAACATTTGCAATACCTAAGTCCAAAGTTAGAGCCAACTATTTCCAACTTTTAGTTTCTCCCTTGTCAAGTTAGAGTTGTTGGTATTTATCGAGTCTCTATTCAAATTACATGTCTAAGTAGCCTCTAGGTGACTTCTCATCCATTTCCTAGGCTCTCACTTTGTACCTTTTCTAGGTCTCCTTTTCCTTACCTTTACCTATTCTTTCATGCAAGTTTCTTTCTATTCAAATGCATTTAGGGTCTAGGTAATTTAGGTTGGGTTGGAATGTATTTTGATTGTCTTCCTGATGAGAAGTAATTTATTCTTGTTTTGGTATCTTCTATCTCACTCTAGCATTCCCATTTCTTTCAGATTCTAAATAATTGAGCTGATCATCCACTTTGGTGAAGTTCATCAAGCATGTATCTAAGGAAAAAAGCCATGGTAATGATTAAAAAGTTATGCACATGATTATATCATAATGGAAAGATCCACAAAGGTGCAACTCAAAGCCAAGAAAATATCAAGTTAAGTTTCGAAGGTAAAAATCTACTATTATGGAGAAAGATGGATCTACAAGTTTCTAGCTGCTCACTACTGTAAATATAGTAATTTTGTTATGCTTTTGAATCCATCTTGGTTGATTCCCAATTCCAAGTCTTTATGTACAAACAAGATGAGCATAATGTTATGAGAAACTATTCTAAGCACATAATAAATGATCTATGCTCAAGACCTCACCTTGTAGCCATTACGTTGAGATCAAAGAGAAGATGTTGCAAACTTTTCCTCTCTCTAGAAAATGTTGCTCCCTAGGTAATGAAAAAAGGCCACTTCCTTGAAGGTTTCAAAACTGGAAAGCCAAGTCATTTTAATAGGAAAATATTCTTTAGGGATGCTCAAAAGATACTTTCGACAAAGTCTACTATGAAGGTGCAACCTAGACATAAAGCTAATCAGATGTGTAGTGCTTAGGGAAGAAAATGAAAGAATTAAGTGCACAAGATGTTGAAAGATCATTCCCTACACTATGATTCTAAATCAAAGAAAACTGGGCTTATAGAAAAGTTGACTTGCTCTCTCTCCCCCGTGTATGTGAAGTTGTCAAGTATTCCTTCATTCTAGATTTTGAATGGAAACAAGACAATTTCTATTAAACTAAAGTCCTTTTTTTAGTAAGTGGCTTTTAATGATAAGACTTTACTTTAAGTAAAGTAACAAGGCTTTCAAGATTATGAGTTTTTATGTGCATGAAAACAAAAATTTTAAATAGCCACTAGTTATGAAATTTAATGCAAATCCTACCATTATAATCATTGGATAAACTTAATTTCATCCATGTGGTACCAACATTTAGATTTCCACATCTACTTCATCAAAATTGCCTCAAATTTGTTTCCTCAAGTATTTCAAAATGACTATTTATCAAGAACTGCATCCTATGCAATCCTAGAAAATGACAATTAGAGTTGTAGATTATGATAAGCTTATAGGCCTAGAGAGTGAGTTGAAGGATTTAGCAGATACAATATTTAAGTTTTATGATTTAGGTGATCTCCATAGAAGACTAAACTCTCAGCCTATTCACCCAATCAGTCAAAAGATAAAAGAAAGTGGATTGGTAGGGGCATATGAATTTCCCATGGTAGTGCAAGCTCCAAAGATAGTAAGGGAATGCATAGAGAGATACTATCTAGAAATAAAGTAAATTCTATTTCCTGATCAATCCATCATCCTCTCAATCAACAAAGCTTTAATGTAGTTTGCATTCAACATCCTCATGAAGGAGGAGTATTATGACATTGACTTTGGATCCTCTACATCCATGTTCAACAAGAAAAAGACCTTTAGAAGGGGGGATATGTAGAGGACCTAGTTTTAAACACCTTTCTTGAAGAAGAGAAAGATGCCCAAGACCCTTTTTGGGACCAATTTGAAAAGCAAGATCATAGATATCCTCAACCTTTTGCTCAGATTGAAGGGAAAGGAGGAAATTCTTGAATTTATTGAGCACCATTTCTTCCTAGTGCAAGCTATCTATGTCAAAAGTCTACAAATCAATTGGGCCCATATCATATGTGATGAGCTCATCTCATGGATTAGTTTAGCAAGAGGATTCAAACATTTCTACATGTCCACTTACCTAATCTATGCCTTAGCTATGCATCACCTATGGTTTGACCCTTCCAACATTCAAAATTATGATGAATGTACAAAGGTGTATGAGTTCTACCCATACCTATAGTTGTAAAGGATATTTGAGGAATATGTGGCCGTGAATGATGCATTTACAATGTGATTGTACTAGGAGTTACAAGGCTTCCCTAAGAGGAGATTTTTGCTAGAAGCCATTTTGGCTATTAGCCAAATTAGATGCTCATTCATCCAATTTATGATCTTCTCCTTCTTGTGGATAGGTACTTTTGATGGCTTTTGCAAAATATTTCCTAGGTACCCGAAGGACAAGGTTGTTCTTGTCAAATTGTGTCTACAAATTCTTGAAGTAAACACCTTGTATTCCAATGTGAAGAAGATAGCCAAGATTTCCTTCCCCATAGTTGTTGAGCCATATTCCTATGCTTCTAGATTCGATGCTTGGATTCTAGTGAATAATTTTGAAAATAAAATAAAATAGATTGATTATGAGGTACTCAAGCCTCAGTATGACCCAGTGAACTTTGTGAGAGATTATTTGAAGTTGGGATATGCCTACAAACCCATTCCAGGCATTGAAGATTACTGGGTGGGATGTCTTAATGAGTATCAAACCCAAGAGAATTTTTGGTCCTAGTTAACTATTGATGAAGTTAACTTCTATAATGATTCCATTGATGTTTCTAACCTTGTAGATGATGGATCCTACATGCATCGTCATCTTATGAGCAAATCAATGACACTTCCATTGTGTTTGCCCCACCTGTGAGTCTTGTCATTGACACCATGAGGGTCCTAATGCACAAAATTATCAAGAGGATGGATAGGTAGGTATAGTGGACTTGAGGAAGGAAGAAGAGAAAAAGAAGCACTATTTCTATTGGTGGAGTATCATTTGGAGCTGCCCAATAAACTATAGCAACTACCACCATGGCTACTACTTCAATATCTATAGGCCCAACTTAGTCTATTGGCCAAGCTGGAGACAACCTCCAAAAAAGAATGTGCTAATCACTCCTACTTGTTTAGGTGGCTCTCTTTTGGACACTATAAAAGTTGGGGACAAGGAAGGGGATAAGAACAAATAGAACGAGAAAGAGAAAGAGAAATCAGTGGCCAAGCCAACCTCACCAGAATAAGTCATCAATCTAGATGGTGATGCTAATCCCATGGATGTAAAAGATACATCATAGGAAGGGGATATTTTGGCCCTCTCAGTGACCAAAGTCATTGCTTTCTTCATTGCTTCTCAGAGTAAGAAAATTCTCTTGGTCTCAAGGAAGATTTTTGATCCTACTACCCAACAATTTGTAATAAATGTCCTCTCAATTGATCTATGGTTGGAGGAAACCATTGATTGAAAGAAGTGGAGGTATGAAGAAGCTTCCCCATCAAAGGATCTAATCACACAAGCTAGTTATTCTCTACCACCCTCCAAGAAGAAAAATAAGTAGAAATCAATTACATCATTGGCTACTGATCCTTCTACTAGCCACATGTTGGTGGAGATCATAGAGCCACAAAATGAGGGGAAGTTCCATGACCTTACCACGAATGACTTCTAGATTAGAATGGTAGATCTTGGGATCCTTGTTCATAAATCCATGGTAAACAACTAGAAGTTTACTAATGAAAATATTGAGGACAGGCTGGAAGAGCTGAGAGTAGAAAAATAGGTCCTTAATTCTTTAAATAAAGAATTGATGTAGTATATTCAACAAGAAAATTTTACTTGAATGCAAAAGAGAACACAAATTTACTTTTGACGTTGTAGCAAGAAAGACAATTTAGGAAAATTGGTCAAACATGGGTAGATCGAATAAAAGCTCAAGGTCCCCCATTAATTGAAAATTTGGGAAATCTTCTATTGGATGTTGACAAGTTGAGGGAAGCTAATTCTAGCCATTAGATCACCATGTAGAAGGAAAAATATAACTTGAAAGAGTAGATGGCCCTATTGCTAGAGGTCATCAACACGAAGACCAATGTTGCCATCTCTCACAGGATCCTCAAAATGGGCAAAGATCCATTGTTTCATTGGAAAAAATCTTTGGAATTCATAGTGGAAAGATCTGTGGGGTCCATGAATGAGCTAAAGGATGTGCATGACCTAGTTCAAAAGGTCATAGAAAAGTAATTTGAATACCTAAAATTTCTACATATAGAGTCTTATGTATCTGTCAATGGAAAACTAGTAGATATTGAGAGGATGAAGTCAAAGTTCCTAGTATTTGTTGATGAAGTTGTTGATCCACTTAGTTTCCAGATGTCAAAGATTGAAGAGCTCTCATTAACAAAATTGATCATAAGGAGGGCATCAGAGAGGTTTTAATTAAAGGATTCTAGAGTGGATGAGCTAATAGAAATGCATGACTACTGGATAATTTGAGCTAACAATATCATCATCCCAAGTGTCAAGGATTTGGACAAAGTAATTGATGCAATGAAAGCTCATAGAGCTAAGGTAGTTACTCTTAAGAAGGAATGATGCTCTGACATTCTTTTAGGCATTTGTCATTCCCTTCTCTCTCTTTCTCTTTGTAGCTATTTATGGCATTATTGAGTTAGTTTACTATTTGTAATGGATGATGATTCAATCATGTCCTATTTCTAGTTCATTTCATTTAGAGATGCTCTACATTGCAATCATCAAATGTAACTAGCCATTTTGAAGAGGCCTATATATGTAACTTTTTGAGAAATTAATAAGATCAACAAAATTAATTGTGGGAGAATCCCTATAGCTGGGAATACTATGTGTGACTTTGAGTCTAATTTTAATTTCTCTATTCATTTAGTTATAGTATAATATTTGAATTAATTATAATATAATTGAAAATTTAATGAATGCAAATGAACTTGGTTTTATTTCCTTTATTCAGTGGATTGTAAGCTTTACTTCTTTAGCATAAGCATTTTTCTATTCTTTGTGCTATACTTCATAGTTCATATGTGTAGTTCAGTTCATTGTATGAGAGGGCTAGAAATTGATTAATGGAGTATTTGGAAAGTAGAAAATCTAGGTATAGCCAAATATTTGTTAACTCAACAATGTGAGAAGTGTCTATTATATCATCCTTCCTACACTCTTTCTGTCATAGCTAATCTTGCATGTGTCTATGTCTATCTTTACATTTAAGATTATAGATTGCATTTGGAGAGTTAGTCTCTATTTTCAAATTGCCTAGGTTGTTTAAGGTGTTGAAAAATCTGGTCTTGGTCTATTTTATTCTCTGGTTAAGAGCATACCTTCAAAACCCAAAAAAAAAAATTCATTGCAAATCTTGCATCTAAAAGTGAGCTATACCTTTCAATTTAGGGGTCTTTGATCAATTACTACACTAATCCATTCTATTATTAACTTCTTTATTCTTTATTAGCTATTGGAAAATTTAAGAGTCAATGTATAAACTAAATAATTAAAGGAGACAAACTATTAACCAATAAGAGTAAAATCATTTTTCCATATTGTTTCACCCCTTTTATAATTATTTTGTAGGGTTAACTTAGTTCTTTGACTTATGTACCTTGCATACTATCAATTATTTGTTTTATACTTCTATGTTACCAAATTTTATTATTATTTTAAAAATAGGTTTTAGAGGGACCTAAAACCCTTTACAATTTAATTACAAAAAGATATTTCAATGCTCTAGCACCAAGAAACCAACCAAAAAAATAACCAAGCAGAATAAAACCAACCCATCCCTAGTAGGCTCATCAAAAAGTCATCCCAAAGCCAATACCACAAAATAAACAACTAAAAATAGAACTAGCCCAAAGTATTTACTATCAAAGTGACCTCTTCTTCTAGTTGGATCAATCTCTAAGCCATTTCCTTCAAATCCTAAATATCCTTGGTCAGAGAAGCAAGCTTCTTCTTTATACATATCTGGGTTCTCTTTACATTCCCCTCAAAATATACAAAAGTGCCCCCTTCTCCTAACCAATATCAATAATATCCTTCTCCTAATGTGTGCCTTCCATTTTGGTTATACTTTCATGTTCTCAGTGGTAAATTTTAAAGTTTTATGGTTATTATCCATAATTTTCTAAAGGGTAGTGTAGACACCTAAATTTGATTACACCGCTTTGGTAATCTAATTTAGCCATCTCTAAGGGCATCATTAATTAAATTCTTATTTAATTAATCTTTTGCCATCCTCTAGCTGATTAATTTAATTAATCATCTATAGTCCTAATTGATAAATCAAATAACCTATCATTTATCAATTAAATCCTATTCACCTATATAATTCCAAAATCTCCTTTTATTAAATAAATCTATTTGATAAATAAATCCCTCAAATCTAAAAATCCCTAACTTATCCCTAATCCCCCATTTAGCCTAATCCACCCCATCCACCCATACTAACCAAGCTTAGCCACTAACTCACCCAACCTCATTAATGCCATCCACTTGCACATCTCTAACATCCCTAATCTAATCTTAAACTCAAGCCTAATCCACCCCCTAATGTTGTCACATTCCCTAAACAAGTTTAAGACTTTCCTAAACCAAACCAAAGTCTCCCCTCAAAATATCCCAACCAAAAACTTGATGAACAAACCCTTAAATGCTCTTACAAGCCCACTCATGACTCTTACATCCCTCTTACATACTCAACCTCCCTCATCAAGCCTTTAACCAACCCCTTATCCCATTGGTGCTAAACAAGCACAATCCATGTGCTCACCTTTGAGTGCATCCTAGCCCTCCTTAAGCTTTCATCTCTCCTTGCATCTAAGCCATCCATCCCTCTACCTCTTGACCTATAAATTGAATCCCCTCCCAAGCCATTACATTACAATTTTTTTAGTAAAGTCATAATGCTATTTTGAGAGCCCAATCTATACCCATACCCTTATAATGCCAAATTGAGAGCTCATAAAGCTACCAATTTTCCATTACCCATCTCCATCCATTGAAGCCATCTTGAGCATTTGAGCACATATACCAAATCTAAGCAAATAGATTCATCCCCAAAACTAGAAAGGCATTCATTGAGAGAAACTCTTAATGGTTTATATTCTCAATTGAGGGCTTATCTTAATCTCTCTTATATGTTATGGTGGTTTAATGTGTGAATGCTTTTGTTTTCATTAAATTAGTGTTCTTAGTATATTAGATTAGTGTATACATTTTGGCATGCCTGGTGGGACCCCACTATGGGTCATTTAATCATCCATTTCTATCTATATGTTATTTTTTCTAATAATCTAATGTTTCTTGTTGTTTGTGTGAGTTGTAGGGTGTTTTACTTATTTTTGAAGGTTGAAGAACGCACTTGGGAAGAAAACATACCCTCTAAAACTCGAAAATAATCAAAAAAATAAATTTTTATAGAAAAACCCGTGCATTTCAGTTCTTTTCTCGTAGTGTCATCTCTGCAACCTCAACTGTCATCTCCGAGAATTAGTGTATGTGCCTGGTGAACTGTCGTCTCTGCAACCTCAACTGTTGTCTTTGCAAATTGGTGTCTGCGCTTGGTGAATTATCGTCTCTGCTGCCGCCAAACTAAACTGTTGTCTCTGCCTGGCTTCCTATTTTCTACACCGCCAAACTGAACTGTCATCTCTGCCTCTTTCTCTGTTGTCTTCGCAAATTGGCATCTCTGCATTTCAGCTGTAGACACCTAAATTTGATTACACTGCTTTGGTAATCTAATTTATCCATCTCTAAAGGCATCATTAATTAAATTCTTATTTAATTAATCCTTTGCCATCCCTAGTTGATTAATTTAATTAATCATCTATAGTCCTAATTGATAAATCAAATAATCTATTATTTATCAATTAAATCATTTTCTCCTATCTAATTCCAAAAATCCCCATTTATTAAATAAATCTATTTGATAAATGAAATCCTCAAATTCAAAAACCCCTAACCTATCTCTAATCCTCCATTTAGCCTAATCCACCCCATCCACCCATACTAACCAAGCTTAACCACTAACTCACCCACCCTCATTAATGTCATCCACTTGCACATCTCTAACATCCCTAATATAATCCTAAACCCAAGCCTAATCCACCCCCTAATGTTGTCACATTCCTTAAACAAGTTTAAGACTTTCCTAATCCAAACCAAAGTCTCCCCTCAAAAAATCCAACCACTAAGTCATGAGTGCTCTTACAAAACATAAAAGACTCTTACAAGCCCACTCATGAATCTTACACCCATCTTCCACACTCTTCCCTCTTCCACACTCATTCCTCTTACATCCCTCTTACATACTCAACCCCACTCATCATGCCTTTAACCAACCCTTTACCCTACCCTCTCATACTCATCCTGCTTGTGACAAGTGTCACCTTCCCATTAGTGCTAAACAAGCACAATCCATGTGCTCTCCTTTGAGTGCATCCTAGCCCTCCTTAAGCCTTCATCCATCCTTGCATCTAAGCCCTCCATCCCTCTACCCCTTAGCCTATAAATTGAATCCCATCCCAAGCCATTTCATCAACAATCTTTGAGCTAAAGTCACCATGCCCTTTTGAGAGCCAAAAGCCATACCCATACCCTTATAATGCCAAATTGAGAGCTCACAAAGCTACCAATTTTCCATTACCCATCTCCATTGAAGCAACTTTTGAGCATCTTGAGCATACATCCACAGCAAAAGGACACATCTACAGAATCAAGAAAGCATGGAGTGTTTTCTCTTGTGAGGTTTGCACTTATTGTTTGCTTTCTTTGTCTAAGCATATATGTGAATTTAGTTTTTGGTTTGTGAATGTTTACTTTATTTGTTAATGTTCTTAGCATACTAATTCTTGTTCTACATTTTGGCATGCTCGGTGGGACCCCACTATGGGTCATTTAATCATCTATTTTCATCTATATGTCAGTTTTTCTAACCATCTAATGTTTGTTGTTGTTTGAGTGTATTGTAGGGTGTTTTGCTTATTTTTGCAGGTTAAAGAACACACTTAGGAAGAAGAAATACCATCTAAAAATCCAAAAATAGCAAAAAATTTAAAAAGTTCTGAAAAAAAATTGCGTTTTTCAACTTTTTTCGTGCAGTGTCATCTCTGCAGTTTTGGCGTCTGCAACCTGTTTTATCGTCTGCAAAAATCCGCGTCTGCGCGAATCGACGTCTTCGCCACCGCCAATCCAAATCGTTGTCTGCAAAAATCCACATCTACGCAAATCGGCATCTCTGCTTGTCACCTGTTTTCTGCACCGCAAATATGTTTTGTCATCTCTGAATACTAGCGTCTCTATATTTCAGCGTCTTCGTATTTTGGTGTCTCTGCTTGATAGACTGTTGTTAAAATTAAATTTTTTTCCCCCATAGTTAAGCTCTCCTTTTTGAAAATTTTGGCTAACTAACTAAATTTCTTTTTTTTTGTCTCATTGTAGGTTGGAGCACATATGGAACCACTAACCATGTTTCTTGCAGGTTTTCATGTTGCTAAAAAATGAACTTGAATGTTTAACCATTTGTCTTTAAATGCATGTTGCTAAAAAAAAAATGAACTTGAATGGTTAAACACATTTTCTATTGAATGAATGTTACTCAAAAAACACTCTTGAATGTCATGGATTAAAATCAACTTTCCTTGGAATGCATACTTAAAACAACAAATCCAATCTTGAATGCCAAGGATCAATTAACCATTGCAATATCAAACACTTCATTTGGAGCTTCTAAAATTGAACAAAAAAAATCTCTTTTCCACATGCAATCTAGGTAAAGTTTGATTTTTGAACATTTAAGAAACTTTGTTAAGTTAAAATACAAATTTAAAAAAATCAATTTGAGTAGTTCCTTGGACTCACCTCTTTTCTAATCACCCATCAAATATTAACCATTGGTTGCAATCTTAGCGCCATTTATGGGGATGGGTCTACTTGAAAAAGGTGTTAAATGTTCCACAATCTAACTCACTCACTTGGTCTTTGAACGTTTGCTTTAACTTTATCAAAATTCTTAAATGGCCAAAAATCTAGATTAAATTGATCACACTTCAAGTTTGGGCACTAAAATTGAACAACAACTGACATGGAGAGCCTCCGGGTGCGCACTTGAAATTGAATCTCACACACTTTTGTTTTGGGCTTAAAACAAACTCACACTCAATCTTGAATGCCTTAAAGAAAATTAATCGATACTTGACGTGGAGGGCCTCCGGGCACGCGAGTTTGCTTTTGTTGACCCTAACTCTTCTTATTGTTTTCTTTCTTCGATCGATTTAATTTTGTTGGCGCTTCAAGTTGGAATTGAACATTGTCTCTTAAACATGAGTGCTTGCAAAGTCTAGATTAGCACACATAAGAGTCAGTTGGTAAAAGAACAAGCGTGTTTTTTAGCCCAAGGTCATCCAAGTCTTCTCTCCCCTTGTCGTCTTTCAGGGCCATCTTGGGTGCATAAGATTAGGATCCAAAACCTTGTTTCTTTTTAGGAGGCCTGCTTGGGGATTTCATCACCCCTTGGACGACCTCAACTCCAGCGTTCTAACGGAGTATAAGAATTGGGAGGTGAATCGAAAGACACCTCTCTTGGGATCAAGATTTTGTCATTCGGGCTAAGCCTCAAGGAACTTTATACCCTTGAGAAGTGAAAGAGGAGAAGTGGGTTACCGCTCCTCTTGACTGTGTGACATCCTTTTGGTCTCATCTACGGATTTGGGCCTCACGTACCTTGCATATATCGAGGACTCCCTAGCTAAACCAATTGTTAGCCTTGCAAAAAACCATCTAGGATGTTAATGTGTTTGGAGTGACTGATCGAAACATTTGTAGAACATACACACTCCTCGGCACAGGTATCACATTCTAAGAACCATAAACTTCTATCTGGGTGTTCCTATCTATTGCTTGTTTTTATTTATTGAATGAATGTTTGCCAAACTTGGTCAATCCTAGCTTAGGGCACACTTAGCGTAGTCACTGCCTATTTTAGAAGTTGAACAGGTTGAAGCAAAACAACCAGAATCTCCCAAAGCCAAGCAAATTCAGGAATTTATGTCGGAACAACCCCAACCCAAACAAAAGTTTCACAAAGTCAAATTCAAGCCATCTCTAGCATACCAAGAACTTTCAGCCAAGAGAAAAGAAATAAAACCAAGCCCACGAATTGCCAAACTCCACAAAGCAGAAGACAAAGCTACCGACGAAGCACTTCCAGAGGCCTGGTTAGAGCGCACCATCAAATTTAGCCAACATCTAGGAGTTAATACTGCTTATGCCTTACCTACTAGGCATGATTTCTATGATTAGACACCCTTGTTTCTCCACATCTTCTTGGATAAGCTTCACTTTAGAGTCATCTTTGTAGAAAAGCCAGCCATCTTAGGTTATCCCCTTAAGCATTATTAGCTCATCCATCTCATTTAGAATCAAACCATCTAGCCAGCAATCAAAAATCTGCACATCTAAACTTTCAAAATTGTTGTCACCTTGCTAAAAGTTTGCCATTCCTAAAATCTTCCAAATCCACCAATCTCACCAAGGTTATCCCTTTGACAAAGCTTTGTCTAGGGTAATCTAGCTTTGTCACTTGTTATCCCTCATCACCTTGAGCTAAAGGTTGGGATCCGCAAGTGGTCAATCTCATGTTCTTCCTAAAGGATCATCAGTCTATCCTTAAGTTGACACAATCACCACCAAGCTTGCACATAGGAAAGTAGACCTTTTGTGCTTTGATAACATATCTTTGAAGTTAGAATCCCCAACCCAATCCTCCTTAGGTTTTTTCATATAGCTTTGCCTCAACCTAGGAAATCATTTGCATAGAAAAGCCTTCCCCCTTTTGCATCCATCGGCATTATTGCATCTCATCCCTAGGAGCATTTTTCATGCCACCCGTCACTCGCTTAGCCAAGAAGAAAGAAACAATGGAGCCCTATCATTTGGATCGAACAACCTCACCCCCCTTGAGCACTCAGCCATCCTTCAGCGTAGAGCAAGCTATGCCATCACCTACTGACATTGAAGCTTTCATAAATCAACCAGGAAATGCAGTATTGGTAAACACCATTATAGACAAAAACAAAGAGACAATCATGGCTAATTTTTGAAGGGACAATGTAGGAACCTTTGACTTTGGAAGACCCCCTCCATTATCAGATCCATCTCACCCGTTGTTTGGGCAGCTGCCACCACCCATAGGCTCTTATGATCCAAATTATCCTCAATATATTCCAAAAGAAGAGCCTCCAGCCAATCCATATGACCCAACAGATCCAAACATACCATCATCCACCCAAGTTGAAATCTCCATGCCGCAAGCCAACCCAGCCACCACCACTCCATCCTTGGTTCATACCTCTCCGCTCCAAACCCCCTTTACCCAAAACACCTCACCATTCACTCCCTTCACTATTGCTGCTGCTCCCCAACCCAGCCTTCCAAATCCACCCATCTCCCAAATCAGTGCTAGCATCTTTGGCCAACCTCAACAATATACAACAAGGATGTCACCCATGGGGCCAAGTAATCAAACTTTCATCGCCCCTAGCTTGTTCACCACAGCCCAAAGCACAATCCCATCATTTCCATTAGGTCTCGGGAGCTCAATACCACCAGCCACAAATCCACAAGCTAATACCTTCACTCCACAAAGCTATCAAACCCCACAAGCCCTCCGATCCTTCCCCCAAGCCTCACAACAATCTTATACCTTACCTCCACAAAGAAATCCATTTATCCCATAGCCAACTTATGTTCCTCAATCCCAACCTCAAATCCCATATCAACAGCAAGCCTCGCAGCACATGCAGCAATATGTGCCACCTCCCCCTCAACAACCCGTCATCCACCATATAGCTGCCCAAACAATGTACAATCCCTATCAACAAATCCCTCACAGCCATACATATTTAATGGTCCCATCTAGCACATACCTACCTCAAGGCACTCCTACATTGGGGGCACCCCAACCATCACCTATCAATTCAGAGTGGGAGCAAATGAAGACAGCTCTGAAAGCCATCCAAGAAGGGAATGATCCAAAGACATTCAAGTTTGAGAATGTGTGTCCTTACCCATTTGACAGAGCCATTACCATGACACCATTTCCCAAACACTTTGAAGTACCTAAATTTGACAAATTCAAAGGAAAAGGAGACCCTGTCACATATATCAAAGAATTTTACATGCATTGCCAGAACGTGGCATACAATGATGTCTTCCTCTTGCACCTTTTTCCCAAAAGCTTGGCTAGACCAGCTCTTGAATGGTTTTATAGAATCCCCTATGGCATAATTAAAAACTTTTTTGAATTATCTGAGGCATTTGTAGCCCAATATGCCCATCTTGTTGAAACAGAGCTATCAATAGTTGATCTTGTCCACACCAAGCAAAAAGGTGGAGAAAGCCTTACCAAATACCTGCAAAGATGGCAAACCCTTACCACCCGCATATCCTGCACCTTGCCAGAACGCCATGTGGTGAAAATGTTTATTGATAATGCACATCCCAGCTTGGCTCACCACATGACCATGAACTGTTTGCAGACCTATAAGGATATCAAAGAGAAAGAAATGATCCTGGAGAAAGGACTCATCAAAGATGGTGTGGTAAAAATTTACAAACAGGCCAACCAAAATTATTCACATTCCAATGACAGGTCTAGGTATTGGAACAAAAACAAGCATGTTGCAACAGATGGGGTTACTGACACCAGACATGTGAATATTGTTGGTCCTTCTCAAAACTAGTCTAACCCACCATATCAAACAAACAACCAACAAGCTATCAATTACCAACAACGAAATAACCAAAGCTATCAAAACCACAATACAAGACCCAACTTTCAAGGGTCTAACAATCAAGCTAATGCCATCAATATAGCTGCAGGGCAAAAGCCCAGATTCCAACTTGCACCTAGAAACTATACACCCCTTGGTGAGCCATTGGATGTTATTTTTGAGAAATTGGCTAAGGAAAACCTCATCAAATTTCCTCCTACCCAAAAAATTGATCCAAGCCAATCCAAAGCTGGATGGTACAAGGACAATGAGTATTGCAAGTTCCATAGGGTAAACGGTCACACCACCCTCAGATGCATGAAACTGAAAGACTATGTACAAGACCTTATTGATCGAAAGGAAATCACTGTTGGTGCCCAAACCTCTCCCAATGCAGGCTTACAGATTTATCAAAATGATTTTCCTCCACACAACAACCAAAATCCTGGAAAAGCACCTATCCAAAACAACACCAACAACCGCCAACCAAACCAACAGCATGGGAAGAACAATGACCACACTTCATCCTATATAGACTATGGTAACCTTATAGGTTGTATATCTGAGAAAGAGCCTTCTGTCAATGTTATCAATATCCGAGGACCAGACAATGAGTGTGCGGTCACCACTCGAAGAGCACGATTTAACATCGCAGGGCCACCAGTTTCATCAGCACCATCAGCTCCATCAAAAAGCTGGTATAATATCTTGGAACACCTTGGGAACATGCCAGCCCAAATCTCCATTTTAGACCTTCTTTGCACTAGTCCTGTGTACAAAGACATCCTTGACAGTGCTTTCATAGAATCCTATGTCCCTTCTGATATCAATGCTACTGATTTTCATAATCTTGTTGGACACCTTTCATCCTCATGTGCCCTATCTTTCAAACCCATCGACATACCCGCGGTTGAGCCAGATCACACCTTTCCGCTTTGCATAGCCATCATGGTATCCAATTTTTCTGTGAAAAGAGTAATGATAGATAATGGATCAGCCTTGAACATTTGCACCCTAAAATTCATAAAACAAGCTGGGTATACTGAGGCAGATATGATCAGTGAGGTTATCACCATCAAAGCTTATGACAACTTGGAAAGGACCACAGAAGGGACTATTTTGCTACCAATGAAGGTTGGGCCGGTCATCCAAGAGACAGTTTTCCATGTTGTTGATCTAAACCTACCATTTAACATCCTCCTCGATCGCCCATGGATTCATGCTATGAAGGCCGTTCCATCCACCTACCATCAGTGCATCAAATTCTCGCATCAAGGCACTTAGGTAACCATCCATGCCGATCCAAAACCCTTTGCTTACTGCAATGTGGTTGAAGCTTCATATACAAACCATTGCCCTGGAATAGACATTGGCACAGCCATCACTAGCTCATCCCACACTTATAATGATGTAGAAACCATCCTTGCCTCCACCCTATCTACTGTAAAGATCAACAACAAAGGCTATGGAGAATATATTCTATCAGATGCATTTGCTGTCGGAGCAATCCCACTTGATCCACATACCCATGGATGGACAACATATCACAAAGCTAAGGAGATTCCACCTCCTCGATACAAATGGTTTGGCCCAACCACCTATGTGTCCTCAAAAATGCCTCTTCATGAGGAGCTCACTCCAGATATCAACAATTGGTTACATAAGGATGCACCTCCAAGAAATCAAGCACGCCTTGATCACTTCATCCAGAAGTATCCCCAACAACATAAGCTCATCACTAAAAAATGGAACTATCAAGGAGGTGGACTAGGACCAGAAGAAAGGGGCATGCAATGTCCCATTGAAGCACATAATTGGGAAACGAAGTCAGGTCTTGGCTTTGGCATACCCACAACTGGGGGCACCAACGAGAACGATCACGCTTTTTCAAACATCCACCGCGACCTTGTCGAAATCAAAGACATTCCTGAGGAAGTTGAAAAGAGAGCCTACGACGATATCCTAGACCAAATCTTCCTAGGAGACTCTATTCTCCGAGAACTATCCATCCATCTCATTGACCTACCACTTGCTCATCCACAACTCATAGATTGGGACCAAGTGTCATACATATTGATGAGTTCACATCAGAGGAAGTACTTCTAAGATTCATGGGAGCCCTAACTCCTCATAAGAAGACAAAGCCAGATTCTGCCTACATCTACAAGCTAGATCCCAAGGGGTATTTTGGAGAAAATCCCCATCCTAGTTTCGATACACCCAAAACTGAAACTAAGGTAAATTTGGGACTTGCTAAGGCAGCAAAGAGAACCCCTCAGCAAGAAAATCCAGAGCCACAAGCAGAACATGAGGATTTAGTATTGCCTCCTCAAGATAATCGACCAGAGGTGTCTTCTATTCTAATAGAGGATACTAGAGAAGTCAACATTGGTTCTTCAGAGATCCCTAGAATTGTTCACATTGCTGCATCCCTATCACAAGACCAAGCTGACCTCCTCTTTGAGGTTTTACGAGAGAACATTGGCCGATTTGCATGGTCATATCAGGACATGCCAGGACTTGATCCAAAGCTTGTAGTTCATCATCTTGCAGTCGATCCAAAGATCAAGCCCGTAAGACAAAAGCTTAGAAAAATGCACCCCAAGGTGGCCTTACTAGTCAAAGCTGAACTAGAAAGAATGTTAGCTGCTAAGGTTATCCGACCTATCGACTACTCAGAATGGATCTCCAACATGGTCCCTATCACTAAGCCTTCCGGTGACATCAGAATCTACACTGATTTTAGGGATCTTAACAAAGCTTGTCCAAAGGATGATTTTCCCTTGCCCAACATAGATATGATTGTAGATCTTACAGCTGGACATGAAATTCTGTCCCTTATGGATGGATTTTCTGGGTATAATCAGATCAAGATTGCAGAAGAGGACCAACATAAGACAACATTCACTACCCCTTGGGGAACCTTTTGCTACACCATGATGCCTTTTGGCCTAAAGAATGCTGGGGCTACCTATCAAAGAGCTATGACAACCATTTTTAATGATCTTATCCATAGCATTTTGGAGGATTATGTGGACGATATCCTAGTCAAATCTCACACCTTCATGGATCATCTTGCTGACCTGGAGAAAGTCTTTGATAGGTTGGCCCAATATCATCTCATGCTAAATCCCAAGAAGTGTGTCTTTGGGGTCACATCTGGCAAGCTTCTAGCCTTCATAGTTTCTAAACAAGGTATAGAGATCAACCCCAAAAAGGTCAAGGCTATCTTAAACATGCCTCCTCCCCAGACACTGCGACAGCTTCGCTCTCTTCAGGGAAAACTTCAATTTGTCCGGCGCTTCATCTCCCAACTTTCAGATAAGTGTACATCATTTTCACACTTGCTAAAGAAGAATGAGAACTTCAAGTGGGATCTTTTATGTCAGCGCAGCTTCGATCAGCTCAAGCAGTATCTCACCAATCCCCCTATCTTGGTTCCACCAGTTCCTGATCGTCCCTTGATCTTGTATATATCAGCAACACCTACTGCTCTAGGGGCACTTCTAGCACAACATGATGATTATAGTAGAGAGAGAGCCATCTACTATATCAGTAGAACCCTAGTTGGTTATGAACTCAATTACACTCCTATGGAAAAAGCTTGTTTGGCAGTTGTTTTCTCAACTCAAAAGCTTCGCCACTACATGCTAAGTCATACCATCCAACTAGTCTCTAAGATTGATCCTCTCAAGTATATGCTCTCTAGAATAGCACTCACAGGTTGTCTAGAAAAGTGGGTTATGTTACTAAGTGAGTTTGACATCCAGTATGTGGACAGAAAGGCAATCAAAGGGAAAGCTATAGCAGATCACCTAGCTGATGCACCTCTAGTAGATGCATATCCTTTGCTCACAAAATTTCTAGATGAGCATATCTACCCAATTGAAGAATAGCCCCCATGGAAGCTTTATTTTGATGGCTCATACACCTCTCATGGATCAGGGGCAGGAATATTATTAGTTACACCTCAAGGAGATTACATTCCAAAAGCCTTTAAGCTACAATTCCCTAGCACCAACAATATAGCAGAATATGAAGCTCTTGTAGCAGGATTAAAGATACCTACAGAATGGAATATCACTGAGTTAGAAATCTTTGGCAATTCCTAGCTCATCATCAAACAAGTCTTAAATGAATATCAAACCAAAGATGAAAAGCTATTACCCTACAAAGAGCTAGTTGATTAGCTGACCCAACATTTTACAAAGCTTCAGTTTACACAAGTGCCTCGAATGCAGAATAAGGTAGTAGCTACCATGGCCACTATCAGTTCACTCTTGGAAATTCCCCAAGATGCTACGCAGTATGAATTTTTAGTTGAGCAGCTCCTCACACCCACTTATGTGAATGAGGATTCAAACCATGTTTATATCTTGGTTGGTCCCCAATCCCCTTGGTACCATGCAATTCACACTTACCTTAATGATGGTATCATATCCCCTCACCTCACACACACCCAATGCCAGAACCTTATTCGAAAATCATCTCGCTATGTTATCATAGCCAATACCCTATATTGTCAGGGTTATCACGATACTCTCTCTCAATGTTTAGATGAAAATGAGGCTGCGATGGCATTAAAAGAAGTACATTCCGAACTTTACGGTGCCCACACAAGTGGTATTCTCCTAGCACAAAAAATCCTTAGAGCAAGCTACTATTGGCCTACCATTGAAGAAGACTCTTGTGACTTTGTCAGAAAGTGTCTCCCATGTCAGCAGCATGCAAATCTTGTGCACGCTCCAGCACAATATCTATAGCCTATTGCACCACCTTGGCCTTTCGCTTGTTGGGGCCTTGATCTAGTTGGAACTATCACCCCTCTCTCATCTGATGGACATAAATGGATAATAACAGCTACAAACTATTTCACTAAGTGGGTGGAAGCAGTCCCCCTAGTCTCAGCTACAGGAGTTCAAGTCTCCAAGTTCATCTTGTACCACATTGTTTTCCGCTTCGGCATCCCATCCACCATCTTCACTGACCACGGAGGTAACTTTGAAAATCTCAACATGAAAGAATTATGCACTTCCCTCCGCATCCATCACCACTTTTCTAGCCCATATTTCCCACAAGGTAACGGCCAGGCAGAGGCAATTAACAAAACCCTCCTCAAAATCCTAAAGAAAGTTGTCAATGATTCCGGCCGTGATTGGCACCTTCAAATAAATCCAGCTTTATGGGCCTATCGAACTTCCTTTCATACATCCATAGGCACAAATCCATACTCCCTAGTCTATGGTGCTGAAGCAGTATTACCTATAGAAGTTGAACTTCCCTCACTACGCATATCTTTGTGAGGGAAAATCTCAGATGAAGAATATAGAGTAGCTTGACTCACCCAGCTAGATCTCTTAGACGAGAAGAGACAACAAGCCTATGACCATCTCACAGTCTACCAAACTCATCTCAAAAGGAATTTCAACAAGAAGGTGCTCCCACAACACTTTCAGCCAGGTGATATGGTCCTCAAAGAAAATATGAAAATCCAAGCAGATCGAGAAAAGAAAGGCAAGTTTGAACCTACATGGCTTGGTCCCTATGTGGTTACTGCCTCCTTTGGCTCCAGAGCCTATCAATTATCTACACCAGAAGGAGAACTCTTGAATGATCCCACTAGCATCATTCATCTCAAGAAGTTCTATGCTTGAAGATCTTTGGTATACCCAGCTTTTGAAAAATACAAAAAAATAGTAAAGAGAAATAAGCATCCAATGGTGAAAACTTGGCAATTCAAGCGCCTTGGATAGGTACCTTGGTGAAAACCTAATAATTTAGGTGCCTTGTGTGCTGAAGACTAATCCATTATCTATCACTATCTTATCCCTCATCCATCCACCCACCATCCCATAAAACACTTGCTTGTTCCCTTGGTGTTCCAATCAAATATCCAAAATCTGATGGAGCTTATCAATACCTCCTGTACAGCTTGTAAATCTTGTACCAAAGCTTGTATTATACCTTGTAAATCTTGTACCATACCTTGTATATATCCGAATCTCTTCCAAAGCTTGTACCATATTCCAGCTTGTAAATAATCTTGTATCCTAGCCTGTATCCTATCACATGCACACACAGAATCCCATTTTCCTTAAGCTTTTCACAACCATCTACCTATCCACCTATCAAATATTATAGACATCCCATCCTTCACAAACATTTCCATCTCACAAAAAACCAAAACATGAACAAACTTGTACATTTGTAACATATCTTGGTCTGTCAGCTTGTACATCCTCTTTAGCTTAGTATCATTGTATCTATCCGGCTTTCGTGTTAGTTCATCCTTGGTCAACATCTTGCACACATCGCACACCTTGGTTAGATATTCCAATGCATCCTTTAGCTAGATCTCTTGTCACCAAAGTGTTATCCTTCTTAGTTCAGCTTGCCAGATGCATCACTCATCCAGATCCATCAGCTTAGGTGCTCTCTGATAGATCCTTGCAGGATATAGCTTTCCTCATGTCTGATCTTGGTCCGTTAGTACCTCGTCCTACCCATCTCATTGGCAAATAGTCCTCTTTTGGATTTTCGCTTTCTTTTGATTTGGGATCTTCCCTTTTGGGTCTTGAAATATCTTTTCCAAGCAATCTCCTTGTACCCTCCTCAAGGTTGCCACGATCTTCCATATCATGGTATGCTGCGAATGGGGCAATTAGAGCATAAGGTCTTGATAAGGTCTTTTGCTTGTTTTCTTTTTCTTCTTGTGGGTTACCTAGTGTCATTTCCACGCTGCTTCCTCTGGGATTCATGTGTGATACTGGGGCAATCCTTGTGTGTTTGTTTTGAGTCAGTTCGTCAGTCCTCTGAACAGTTGGTAAAAAGGCCTTGATGTTCTTGGTAACCCTGGCAATTAACCAACAGTCCTATAGAAAATCTAGTGCTCAACTACATGGTGGTACTTCTCTTTGAAGTATCCCCACGCTCCAAAAAGCTTCAATGGATTCCCTTCATCTCCATTATCCCCCATCCATATCCTACATCTGTCACTCCTACCCTAGCTTATGCATCAGTATCTTTTTGAATCACTCCTCACGCTTAGCTTTAGGTATCCACAATCCTAGTCTTGGGGATCCACCAATCAAATTAATCCACCAAGCCTCATCTTTCGAGATCCACAATCCTAGTCCTAGGGATCTCCGAAACCCATCTTCCACCAATCTGACTCTTTGAAATCCTGTTGCATCAGCTTTATCATTCTATCATCCATCTCCCTACCATGGATTCCTTTTATAGCGCTCCGCTCCTCCATCTCCCCCCCCCCCCCCCCCAATCTTGGAAAGTCTTAAGCTTGCTTTACTATTGTGCCTCTGATTTCCCTTTATTATTCTCCCGTAGTGAGAGTTTGAGCTAATTCAGCCCCTTCTCTTCGCCAAACCTACGTCTCAGCTTGTCTCAATTTCTTGTACTTTTCAAGAAGTCATCGAGCCTCATTTCTCTCCCCGCTGCCTTCTTGAGGGGGCATCATCTAAGTCTAGTCTCTCCTCTTCTTATCCGAGACTGGGGCAACCTTGTTGCTAAAACATCTTCCTCATGTCGTCTTCATTCGAACTTCTTTGAAATAGTGTTGTCTCAACACTATGTCAAAGAGGGGCAAAATGTAGACACCTAAATTTGATTACACTGCTTTAGTAATCTAATTTAGCCATCTCTAAAGGCATCATTAATTAAATTCTTATTTAATTAATCCTTTGCCATCCCTAGTTGATTAATTTAATTAATCATCTATAGTCCTAATTGATAAATCAAATAATCTATTATTTATCAATTAAATCCTTTTCTCCTATCTAATTCCAAAAATCCCCATTTATTAAATAAATCTATTTGATAAATGAAATCCTCAAATTCAAAAACCCCTAACCTATCTTTAATCCTCCATTTAGCCTAATCCACCCCATCCACCCATACTAACCAAGCTTAGCCACTAACTCACCCACCCTTATTAATGTCATCCACTTGCACATCTCTAACATCCCTAATCTAATCCTAAACCCAAGCCTAATCCACCCCCTAATGTTGTCACATTCCTTAAACAAGTTTAAGACTTTCCTAATCCAAACCAAAGTCTCCCCTCAAAAAATCCAACCACTAAGTCATGAGTGCTCTTACAAAACATAAAAGACTCTTACAAGCCCACTCATGAATCTTACACCCATCTTCCACACTCTTCCCTCTTCCACACTCATTCCTCTTACATCCCTCTTACATACTCAACCCCACTCATCATGCCTTTAACCAACCCTTTACCCTACCCTCTCACACTCATCCTGCTTGTGACAAGTGTCACCTTCCCATTAGTGCTAAACAAGCACAATCCATGTGCTCTCCTTTGAGTGCATCCTAGCCCTCCTTAAGCCTTCATCCATCCTTGCATCTAAGCCCTCCATCCCTCTACCCCTTAGCCTATAAATTGAATCCCATCCCAAGCCATTTCATCAACAATCTTTGAGCTAAAGTTACCATGCCCTTTTGAGAGCCAAAAGCCATACCCATACCCTTATAATGCCAAATTGAGAGCTCACAAAGCTACCAATTTGCCATTACCCATCTCCATTGAAGCAGCTTTTGAGCATCTTGAGCATACATCCACAGCAAAAGGACACATCTATAGAATCAAGAAAGCATGGAGTGTTTTCTCTTGTGAGGTTTGCACTTATTGTTTGTTTTCTTTGTCTAAGCATATATGTGAATTTAGTTTTTGGTTTGTGAATGTTTACTTTATTTGTTAATGTTCTTAGCATACTAATTCTTGTTCTACATCAGCGTCTCCACAGTTCAACATCTCCATAGATTGGCATCTCCACATTTCAGTGTCTCTGTAGTTCAGCGTCTCTGCAGTTTGACGTCTCTGCCTGATGAACTATCGTCTCTGCCTGTTATTATTGCATTTTTATTTTAGCATCAAATTTTAACTTTTGGTAGTTTCATAGAGTAGAGGTTTTTTTAAGCATTTTTACGCCTAGGAAAAAGAACAAAAAAAGTTGATTTCATTTTCCCCATAGTTAAGGTTCAAATTTTGAGATTTTTGGAAGACTAATCACATTGGCTTTTGTAACTTTGTAGGTTGGAGCGTCTATGAAACCACTAACCATGTTTTTTTGCAAGTTCTCCTTACATGGTTTAATGCTCTTGAAAAATGAATTTGAATGTTTAAACACTTGTCTTTGAATGCATTTTGCTAAAATGAACTTGCATGCTTAAACATATTTTTCTTTGAATGAATGTTGCTCAAACACAATCTTGAATGCAATGGATTAAAATTAATCTTCCTTGAATGCATGATTAAAACAACAAATCCAATCTTGAATGCAAAGGGTCAATTAATCATTACAATACATCACACTTCAATTTTAGGCATAAAAAGAATCCACATAGTAGAAAATTCTTAAGTTACAAAAACTAATTAAAGACGCTTTGAGTGAGTTTGTAGTTGGACTCACCCTCTTTAATCACCCATCAATTTAACCATTGGGTTCAATCTCAATGCCATCTATGGGGATGGGTCAACCTAAGAGGGTGTTAAGTGCTCCACACAAATTAAACTCCACTCACTTGGGTTTTTAGTAGATTTTTTAAGTTAAAAAATCTCTTGAATGAGCATTAGCCTCGCTAACACTTCATTTGGATATAAAAATTGAACAAAGCAGTTGACATGGAAGGCCTCCGGGCGCACGCTTGAAATCAAGTTTCACACATCTTTGTTTTGGGCTTAAAACAAACTCACACTCAATCTTGAATGCCTTAAAGAAAATCAATCAGAACTTGACGTGGAGGGCCTTTGAGCGTGCGAGTTTGCTTTTTGTTGACCCTAACTCTTCTTCTTGCTTGCATTCTTCAATCAATTTTACTTTTGTTGGCATATTTCAAGTTGGAATTGAATATTTGCATCTTAAACATGAGTGCTTGCAACATCTAGATCAAAATACTTAAGCGTCAGTTGGAAAAGAATTATGTCCTTTAGCCCAAGATCATCCAAGTCTTCTCTCCCCTTGTCGTCTTTCAAGGCCATCTTGGGTGCATAAGATTAGGATCCAAAATCTTGTTTAAATTTTTAGGAGGCTTGCTTGGGGATTTCATCACCCCTTGGGATGACCTCAACTCTAGCATTCTGATAGAGTATAAGAATCGGGAGGTGAATCGAAAGATGCCTCTCTTGGGATCAAGATTTTGTCACTCGAGCTAAGCCTCAAGAAACTTTATACCCTTGAGAAGTGAAAGAGGAGAAGTGGGTTACCGCTCCTCTCAGCTATGTGACATCTTTTTGGTTTCATCTACGGATTTGGGCCTCACGTACCTTAGGTATATCGAGGACTCCCTAGCTAAACCAACTATCAGCCTTGTAGACAACCATATAGGATGTTAATGTGTTTGAAGTGACTAATCAAAACATTTATAAAACATACACACTCCTTGGTGCAAGTATCACATTCTGAGAATCAAAAACTTCTATTTGGTTGTTCCTATCTATTGCTTGATTTTGTTTTACTTGTTGAATGAATGTTTGCCAAAATTGGTCAATCCTAGCTTAGGACATACTTACCATAGTCACTGCATGTTCCAGAGTTGAACAAGTTGAAGTAAAACAACCAAAATCTCTCCAAAGCCAAGCAGATTTAGGAATTCATGTCAGAACAACCCAAACCCAAATAGAAGTTTCACAAAGTCAAACTCAAGCCATCTCAGGCATACCAAGAACTTTGAGCCAAGAGAAAGGAAATAACACCAAGCCCTCGAATTTCCAAACTCCACAAAGTAGAAGACAAAGCTGCCGACGAAGCCCTTCAAGAAGCCTGGTTAGATCACACTATCAAATTTAGCCAACATCCAGGAGTTAACCCTGCTTATGCCTTACCAAGTAGGCATGATTTCTATGATTAGACCCATTTGTTTTTCCATATCTTCTTGCATAAGCTGCACTTCAGAGTCATCTTTGTAGGAAAGCCAGCCATTCTAGGTCATCCCCTTAAGCATTTTAGCTCATCCATCTTATTTAGAACCAAACCATCTAGCCAAAAATAAAAAAAAACTTCACATCCAAGCCTTCAAAATTGTTGTCACCTTGCCAAAAGTTTGCCATTTCTAACATCTTCCAAATCCACCAATCTCACCAAGATTATCCCTTTGACAGAGCTTTGTCACTTGTTATCCCTCATCACCTTGAGCTAAAGGTTGGGACCCACAAGTGGTCAATCTCGTGTTGTTTCTATAGGATCATCAGTCTATCCTTAAGTTGACATAATCACCACCAAGCTTGCACATAGAAAAGCAAACCTTTCATACTTTGGCAACATATCTTTTAAGTTAGAATCCCCAACCCAATCCTCCTTAGGTTTGTCATATAGCTTTGTGTTAACCTAGGAGATCATTTGCATAGAAATGCCCCCCCCCCCCCCCCCCCCCCCTTTTTGCATCCACCAGCATTGTTGCATCTCATCCCTAGGAACATTTTCATGCCACCCGTCACTCACTTAGCCAAGAAGAAGAAGGAAAACATGGAGCCCTATTATTTGGATCAAATAGCATCGCTCCCCTTGAGCACTCAACCATCCTCCAGCCCAAAGAATGCTATACCATCATCTACTAACATTGAAGCTTTTATGAACCAACCAAGAAATGCAGTATTTGTGAATGCCATTATAGACAAGAACAAAGAAACAATCATGGCTAACTTTCAAAGGGACAATATAGGAGCCTTCTACTTTGGAAGACCTCCTCCATTATCATATCCATCTCACTTGTTGTTTGGGTAGTTGCCACCACCCATAGGCTCTTATGATTCAAATTATCCTCAATATGTGCCAAAAGAAGAGCCTCAAGCCAATCCTTTTGATCCAACAAACCCAAACATACCATCCTCCATCCAAGTTGAAATCTCCATTCCGCAAGCCAACCCAACCACCACCACTCCATCCTTGGTTCATACCTCTCCACTCCAAACTATCTTTTCCCAAAACACCTCACCATTCACTCCCTTCACTATTGTTGCTACTGCTCTCCAACCCAGCCTTCCAAATCCACCCATCTCCCAAATCAGTGCTAGCATCTTTGGCCAACCTCAGCAATATAAAAGAGGAATGCCACCTATGGGGCCAAGTAATCAACCTTTCATCACCCCCATCTTGTTCACCACAACCCAAAGCACAATTCCATCATTTCCATTAGGTCCTTGGAGCTCAGTGCCATCAGCCACAAATCCACAAGCTACTCCCCTCACTCCACATAGCTATCAAACCCTATAAGCTACTACCAATGTTCTGCCAAGCTCTCAAGTGACCCAAGCTCCTGCCACCACTCTACCAAGCTTTCAAATCCAACCACCAAGCTATCAAAGCCCATCAGTTTCATTTCCAAGCTTTCAATTCCCACCACCTCCACCACCAACTAATCCATTACCTCCTATTACCAACTATTTTTCTATGCCACTTCTAGGAAGAAATCCACCACCACCAACCACCAATTACTTGGCCTCTTTTTCCATACAGATACCTTCCCAAATGGGGGCACAACCCACATATATTGGTCAAACTTCTCAAATCCAAAGTCAAGTTCCACAAGCTCCCCGATCCTTTCTCCAATCTTCACAACCATCTTATACCTTACCTCCACAAAGCAATCCATTTATCCCATAGCCAGCTTACATTCCTCAATCCCAACCTCAAATCCAATATCAGTAGCAAGCCTCACATGACATGCAGAAATATGTGCCACCTCCACCTCAACAACTCGTCATCCACCATGCAACTGCCCAAACAATGTACAATCCCTACCAGCCTATACCTCAAAGCCATCCATATTCCATTGCCCCATCTAGCACATACCTACCTCAGGGCACTCCTACATTGGGGGCATCCCAGCCATCACCCATTAATTTAGAATGGGAAGCCATGAAGATAGCTTTGAAGAACATCCAAGAGGGAAATGATCCAAAAACCTTCAAATTTGAGAATGTGTGTCCTTACCTATTTGACAGAGCCATTACCATGACACCATTTCCCAAGCATTTTGAGACACCCAAATTTGACAAATTTAGAGGAAAAGGATACCTTGTCACACATATCAAAGAATTTTACATGCACTACCAAGAAGTGGCATACAATGACATCTTCCTCTTGCATCTCTTTCTTAAAAGCTTGGCCGGACCAGCTCTTGAATGGTTTTATAGAATACCATATGGCACAATTAAAAACTTTGCTGAATTGTCTGAGGAATTTGTAGCCCAATATGCCCATCTTGTTGAAATAGAGTTATCAATAGTTGACCTTGTCCACACTAAGCAAAAAGGTGGAGAAAGCCTTGCCGAATACCTACAAAGATGGCAAACCCTTACCACCTGCATATCTTGCACCTTGCCAGAGCGCCATGTGGTGATATCAAAGAGAAAGGAATGATCCTTGAGCAAGGACTCATTAAAGATGGTGTGGTCAAGATTTACAAGGAGGCCAACCAAAATCAATCACATTCCAATGACAATTCTAGGTATTGGAACAAAAACAAGCACGTTGCAAGAGATGGGGTTACTGATACAAGACATGTGAATATTGTTGGGCCTTCCCAAAATCAGCCCAACCCACCATATCAACCAAACAACCAACAAGCTATCAACTACCAAATATAGAATCACCAAAGCTATCAAAGCCACAATCTAGGACCCAACTTTCAAGGGTTTAGCAATCAAGCTAATGCCATCAATGTAGCTACAGGGAAAAAGCCCATATTCCAACTTGCACCTAGAAACTATACACCCCTTGGTGAGCCATTGGATGTCATTTTTGAGAAATTAGTCAAGGAAAACCTCATCAAATTTCCTCCTACCCAACAAATCGACCCAAGCCAATCCAAAGTTGCATGGTGCAAATATAATGAGTACTGCAAATTTCATAGGGTAAAAGGTCACACTACCCTCAGATGCATGAAACTAAAAGATTATGTGCAGGACTTGATTGATCAAAAAGAAATCACCATTGGTGCCCAAACCTCTCCCAATGCAGGCTTACAGATCTATCAAAATGATTTTTCTCCTCACAACAACCAAAATCCTAGACAAGAACCTATCCAAAACAACAACAACAACACCAACAACCACCAGCCAAACCAACAGCATGGGAAGAACAATGACCACACTTCATCTTATGTAGACTATGGTAGCCTTATAGGTTGTATATCTGAGAAAGAGCCTTCTGTCAATGTTATCAATATCCAAGGACTAGACAATGAATGTGCAGTCACCACTCGAAGAGCACAATTTAACATTGCAGGCCCACTAGTTTCACCATCACCATCAACTCCATCAAAAAGCTAGTACAATATCTTGGAACACGTTGGGAACATGCCAGCCCAAATCTCCATTTTAGACCTTCTCTGCACTAGTCCTGTGTACAAAGACATCCTTGACAGTGCTCTCATAGAATGTCATGTCCCTTTAGATATCAACGCTACTAATTTTTGTAATCTTGTTGGACACCTTTCATCCTCATGTGCCCTATCTTTCAAACCCACTGACATACCCGTGGTCGAGCCAGATCACACACTTCTGCTTCGCATAGCTGTCATGGTATCCAATTTTTCTGTAAAAAGAGTAATGATAGATAATGGATCAGCCTTGAATATTTGCACCCTAAAATTCATAAAAAAGGCTGGGTATACTAAGGCAGATATCATCAGTGAGGTTATCACCATCAAAGCTTACGAAAACTTGGAAAGAACCACAAAAGGAACTATTTTGCTGCCAATCAAGGTTGGGCTAGTCATCGAAGAAACACTCTGCCATGTTATTGATCTAAACCTACCATTTAACATCCTCCTCGGTTGCCCATGGATTCATGCCATGAAAGCCGTTCCATCCACTTACCATCAATGCGTCAAATTTCTGCATCAGGGCACTGAGGTAACCATCTATGTTGATCCAGAACCCTTTGCTTACTGCAATGCGGTTGAAGCTTCATATACAAACCATTTTGCTGGAATTGATATTGGCACAGCCATCGCCAGCTCATCCCACACTTGTAATGACCCAAAAACCATCCTCGCCTCCACCCTATCTACCATGAAGATCAATAACAAAGGTTGTGGAGAGTATAGTCTGTCAGATGCATTTGCTGTTAGGGCACTCCCACTTGATCCACACGCCCATGGACGATCGACATATCACAAAGCTAAGGAGATTCCACCTCCTCGATACAAAAAATTTGGCCCAACAACCTTTGTATCCTCAAAAATCCCTCTTCATGAGGAGCTCACTCCAAATATCAACAATTGGTTACATAAGGATACACCTCCAAGAAATCAAGCACACCTTGATCACTTCAGCCAGAAGTATCCCCAATAACATAATCTCATCACTGAAAAATGGAACTATCAAGGTGGTGGTCTAGGACCAGAAGAAAGAGGCATGCAATGCCCCATCGAAGCACACAAGTTGGAATCAAAGTCAGGTCTTGGCTTTGGCATACCCACAACTGGGGGCACTAATACAAACGATCACGCTTTTTCAAACATTCATCGTGACCTTGTCGAAATTGAAGACATTCCTGAGGAAGTTGAAAAGAAAGCCTACAATGATATCCTAGACCAAATCTTCCTCAAAGACTCTGTTCTCCAAGAACTATCCATCCATTTCATTGACCTACCACTCACCCATCCACAACTCATAGATTGGGACCAACCAAGCGTCATACACATTGATGAGTTCACATCAAAGGAAGTGCTTCTGAAATTTATGGGAGTCAAAACTCCTCACAAGAAAACAAAGCTAGATTTTGCCTATATCTATAAGCTAGATCCCAAGGGGTATTATGGAGAAAATCCCCAACCTAGTTCCGATACTCCCAAAACTGGAACTACAGTGAATCTGAGACTAGCTAAGGCAGCGAAGAGAACCCCTCAGCAAGAAAATCTAGAGTCACAAGCAGAACATGAGGATTTAGCATTGCCTCCTCAAGATAATCGACCAGAGGCATCTTCTATTCTAATTGAGGATACTAGAGAAGTCAACATTGGTTCTTGAGAGATCCCCAGATGTGTTAACATTGCTACATCCCTATCACAAGACCAAGCTAACCTCCTCTTTGAGGTCTTAAGAGAGAACATTGGCCAATTTGCATGGTCATATCAGGACATGCCAGGACTTGATCCAAAGCTTGTAGTTCATCATCTTGCAGTCGATCCAAAGATCAAGCCCGTTAGACAAAAGCTTAGAAAAATGCACCCCAAGGTGGCATTACTGGCCAAAGCTGAATTAGAAAGAATGTTAGCTGCTAAGGTTATCTGACCTATCGACTACTTAGAGTGGATCTCCAACATGGTCCCCATCACTAAACCTTTCAGTGACATCAAAATCTGCATGAATTTCAGAGATCTTAACAAAGCTTGTCCAAAGGATCATTTTCCCTTGCCCAACATAGATATGATTGTAGATCTTACAGTTGGACATGAAATTTTGTCCCTCATGGATCAGTTTTCCAAGTATAATCAAATCAAGATTGCATAAGAGGATCAACATAAGACAACATTCACTACCCCTTAGGGAACCTTTTGCTACAACATGATGCCTTTTGACCTAAAGAATGCAGGGGCTACCTATCAAAGAGCTATGACAACCATTTTCCATGATCTTACCCATAGCATTTTGGAGGATTATGTGGATGATATCTTGGTCGAATCTCATACCTTCATAGATCATCTTGCTGACTTGGAGAAAGTATTTGATAGGTTAGCCAAATATCATCTCATGTTGAATCCCAAGAAGTGTGTCTTTAGGGTCACATATGGAAAGCTTCTAGGCTTTATAGTTTCTAAACGAGGTATAGAGATTGACCCCAAGAAGGTCAAGGCTATCTTAGATATGCCTCCTCCCCAAAAATTGCAACAGCTTCGCTCTCTTCTGGGAAAGCTTCAATCCATCCGACGCTTCATCTCCTAGCTTGTAGATAAGTGTACGCCATTTGCACATTTACTGAAGAAGGATGAGAACTTCAAGTGGGATCCTTTATGTCAGTGTAGTTTCAATCAGCTCAAGAAGTATCTCACCAATCCCCCTCTCTTGGTTCCACCAGTTCTTGGTCATCCCATGATCTTGTACATATCAGCAATGCCTACTACTCTAGGGGCACTTCTAGCATGGCTTGATGACTACGACAGAGAAAGATCCATCTACTACATCAGTAAAACCCTAGTTGGTTATGAACTCAATTATACTCCTATGGAAAAAGCTTGTTTGGCAGTTGTTTTCTCAACTCAAAAGCTTTGCCACTACATGCTAAGTCATACCATCCAAATAGTCTCCAAGATTGACCCTCTCAAGTATATGCTCTCTAGAACAACACTTACAGGCCATTTGGCCAAATGGGTTATGCTCCTTAGCGAATTTGACATCTAGTATGTAGAAAGAAAGGAAATCAAAGGGCAAGCTATAGCAAATCACCTAGCTGATGCACCTCTAATAGATGCATATCCTTTGATCACAAAATTTTTAGATGAACATATCTGTCTAATTGAAGAACAACCCCCATGGAAACTTTATTTTGATGGCTCATACACATCTCATGGATCAGGGGTAGAAATATTGTTGGTCACACCTCAAGGATATTACATTCCAAAAGCCTTCAAGCTACAATTCCCTAACACCAACAATATAGCTGAATATGAAGCTCTCGTAGCAGGATTAAAGATAGCTATAGAATGGAACATCACTAAGTTACAAATCTTTGGCAATTCTTAGCTTATCATCAAGTAAGTCCTAAATGAATATCAAACCAAAGATGAAAAGCTATTACCATACAAAGAGCTAGTTGATAAGCGAACCCAGCATTTTATAAAGCTTTAGTTTACACAAGTGCCTTGAATGTAGAACAAAGCAACAGACACTATGGCTACTATCGGCTCGCTCTTAGAAATTCCCCAAGTAGCTACACAGTATGAGTTTTTAGTCAAGCAGCTCCTCACACCCACCTATGTGAATTAGGATTCAAATCGTGTTTGTATCTTGGTTGGTCACCAATCCCCTTGGTACCATGAGATTCACGCTTACCTTAACAATGGTATCATATTCCCCTCACCTCACATGCACCCAATGCTAGAACCTCATCCAAAAATCATCCCGCTATGTTATCATAGCCAATACCCTATATCGTCAGGGTTATCATGATACTCTCTCTCGATGTTTAGACCAAAATGAGGCCGCGATGGTGTTAAAAGAAGTACACTCTGAACTTTGCGATGCCCACATGAGTGGTATTGTCCTAGTGAGACAAATCCTTAGAGCAGGCTACTATTGGCCTACTATTGAAGAAGACTCATGTGACTTTGTTAGAAAGTGTCTCCCATGTCAGTAGCACACAAATCTTGTGCACGCTCTAGCACAAGATCTATAGCCTATTGCACCACCTTGGCCTTTCACTTGTTGGGGCCTTGATCTAGTTGGAACTATCACACCTCTCTCATCTGATAGACATAAATGGATAATAACAACTATAGACTATTTCGCTAAGTGGGTGGAAGCAGTCCCCCTAGTCTCAGCTATAGGAGTTCATGTCTCCAAGTTCATCTTGTACCACATTGTTTGTCGCTTCAGCATCCCATCCACCATCTTCACCGACCATGAAGGTAACTTTGAAAATCTCAACATAAAAGAATTATACACTTCCCTCCACATCCATCACCACTTTTCTAGCCCATATTTCCCACAAGGTAACGGTCAAGCAGAGGCAACTAACAAAACCCTTCTCAAAATCCTAAAGAAAGTTGTCAATGATTTCGATCGTGATTGGCACCTACAAATAAATCCAGCCCTATGGGCCTATCGAACTTCCTTCTGTACATCCACAAGCACAACTCCATACTCCTTAGTCTATGGTGTCGTAGCAGTACTACCCATAGAGGTTGAACTTCCCTCCTTGTGCATATCTTTGTGAGGGAAAATATCAAATGAAGAATACAGAGTAGCTTGACTCACCTAGCTAGATCTCTTAGATGAGAAGTGACAACAAGCCTATGATCATCTCATAGTCTATCAAACTCATCTCAAAAGGAATTTCAACAAGAAGGTGCTTCCATGACACTTTCAGCTGGGAGACATGGTCCTCAAAGAAAATATGAAAGTCCAAGCTGATCGAGAAAAGAAAGGCAAGTTTGAACCTACATGGCTTGTTCCTTATGTTGTCACTACATCCTTTGGCTCCAGAGCCTATCAGCTATCTACACTGAAAGGAGAACTCTTGAATGATTCTACTAACATCATTCATCTCAAGAAGTTCTATGCTTGAAGATCCTTGGTATACCCTGCTTTTGAAAAATACAAAAAAAATAGTAAAGAGAACTAAGCGTCCAATGGTGAAAACTTGGCAATTCAAGCACCTTGGATAGGTACCTTGGTAAAAGCTTGGTAATTCAGGCACCTTGTGTACTAGGACTAATCCATTATCTATCACTATCCTATCCCTCATCCATCCATTCACCATCCCATAACACACCTGCTTGTTCCTTTGGTGTTCCAACCAAATATCCAAAATCTAATGGAGCTTGTAAATCTTGTACAACTTGTAAATCTTGTACCTCAGCTTGTAAATCTTATACCAAAGCTTGTAAATCTTGTACCAAAGCTTGTAAATCTTATATCCCCCCTTGTATCATATCTTGTATATCCGAATCTTGTCCAAAGCTTGTACCATATTCCAGCTTGTATTATATACCAAAGCTTGTATCCTAGTTGGTATCCTATCACATGCACACAAAGAACCCCATTTTCACTTAAGCTTTTCGCAAACCATCTACCTATCTGCCTATCAACTACTACAGACATCCCATGTTTCACAAACATTTCCATCTCACAAAACCAAAACATGAACAACCTTGTACATTTGTAACATATCTGAGTCTGTCAACTTGTACATCCTCTTTAGCTTAATACCATTGTATCTATCCAGCTTTCATGTCAGTTCCTCCTTGATCAACATCTTGCACACATCACACAAATCTTGGTTAGCTATTCCAATGTATCCTTTAGCTAGATCTCCTGTCACCAAAGTGTTATCCTTCTTAGTTCAGCTTGCCAGATGCATCACTCATCCAGATCCATCAGCTTAGGTGCTCTCCAATAGATTCTTGTAGGATATAGCTTTCCTCATATTTTATCTTGGTTTTTTAGTACCTCATCCCACCCATCTCGTTGGCAAATGGTTCTCTTTTGGATTTTTGCTTTCTTTTGATTTGGAATCTTTCCTTTTGGGTCTTGAAGTATCTTTTCCAAGCAATCTTTTTGTTCCCTCCTTAAGGTTGCCACGATCTTCCATATCATGGTATACTGCGAATGGGGCAATCTGAGCGTAAGGTCTTGATCATGTCTTTTTCTTATTTTCTTTTCTGCTTGTGGGTTACCCAGTGTCGTTTCCACGCTGCTTCCTCTGGTATTCATGTGTGATACTGGGGCAATCCTTGCGTATTTGTTTTGAGTCAGTTCATCAGTCCTCTGGATGGTTGGTGAAAAGGCCTTGATGTTCTTGGTAGCCTTGGCAATTAACCAACAGTCCTATAGCAAATCTAGTGCTCAACTGCATAGTGGTACTTCTCTTTGAAGTATCCCCTCGCTCAAAAAAGCTTCAATGGATTCCCTTCATCTCCATTATCCCCCATCCATCTCTAGCATTTGTCACTCCTCCCCCAGCTTATGCATCAGTGTCTCTTTGAATCACTCCTCACCTTTAGCGTTAGGGATCCACCAATCCAATCAATCCACCAAGCCTCATCTTTCGAGACCCACAATCCTAGTCCTAGGGATCTCCGAAACCCATCTTTTGCCAAACTGACTGTTTGAAATCCTATTGCATCAGCTTTATCATCCCATCATCCATCTCCCTATCCTAGATTCCTTTTTTATAGCACTCCGCTCCTTCATCCCCCCCCCCCCCCCCCCCCCAAATCTTGGAAATTCTTAAGCTTGTGCATCTGATTTTCCTTTATCATTCTCTCGTAGTGAGAGTTTGAGCTAATTCAGCCCCTTCTCTTTGCCAACCTGTGTCTTAGCTTGTCTCAATTTTTTGTACTTTTCAAGAAATCGTCAAGCCTCATTTCTCTCCCCACCGCCTTCTTGAGGGGGCATCATCTAAGTCTAGTCTCTCCTCTTCTTATCCGAGACTGGGGCAACCTTGTTGCTAAAAACATCTTCCTCGTGTCGTCTCCATTTGAACTTCTTTGAAATAGTGTTGTCTCAACACTATGTCAAAGAGGGGCAAAATGTAGACACCTAGATTTGATTACACCACTTTGGTAATCTAATTTTAGCCATCTCTAAAAGCATCATTAATTAAATTCTTATTTAATTAATCATTTGCCATCCCCTAGCTAATTAATTTAATTAATCATCTATAGTCCTAATTGATAAATCAAATAACCTATCATTTATCAATTAAATCCTATTCTCCTATATAATTCCAAAATCCCCATTTATTAAATAAATCTATTTGATAAATAAATCCCTCAAATCTAAAAACCCCTAACTTATCCCTAATCCTCCATTTAGCCTAATCCACCCCATCCACCCATACTAACCAAGCTGAGCCACTAACTCACCCAACCTCATTAATGCCATCCACTTGCACATCTCCAACATCCCTAATCTAATCCTAAACCCAAGCCTAATCCACCCCCTAATGTTTTCACATTCCCTAAACAAGTTTAAGACTTTCCTAAACCAAACCAAAGTCTCCCCTCAAAATATCCCAACCACAAACTTGATGAAGCCCACAAACCCTTAAATGCTCTTACAAGCCCACTCATGACTCTTACACCTCTCCCGCTCATGACTCTTACATCCCTCTTACATACTCAACATCCCTCATCAAGCCTTTAACCAACCCCTTATCCTATCCTCTCACACTCATCCTCCTTGTGACAAGTGTCACCTTCCCATTGGTGCTAAACAAGCACAATCCATGTGTTCTCCTTTGAGTGCATCTTAGCCCTCCTTAAGCTTTCATCTCTCCTTGCATCTAAGCCATCCATCCCTCTACCTCTTGGCCTATAAATTGAATCCCCTCCCAAGCCATTACATCACAATCCTTTTAGTAAAGTCATAATGCTATTTTGAGAGCCAAATCCATACCCATACCCTTATAATGCCAAATTGAGAGCTCACAAAGCTACCAATTTTCCATTACCCATCTCCATCCATTGAAGCTGTCTTGAGCATTTGAGCACACATACCAAATCTAAGAAAATAGACTCATCCTCAAAACAAGAAAGGCATTCATTGAGAGAACCTCTTAATGGTTCATATTCTCAATTGAGGGCTTATCTTAGTCTCTCTTATATGTTATGGTGGTTTAATGTGTGAATGCTTTTGTTTTCATTAAATTAGTGTTCTTAGCATATTAGATTAGTGTATACAAGTAGTATCATTTTTGTCTACCCTCTTGCTTAAATCTACCAATTTTTCTTCATTCATTTCCCTAGAATTTCCTTCAACCTCAACATTATCCATTAAAAACCCATTCTCAATAGAAGACTAGAGAGCATAATAATAAAGATTAGGAATGGACTGGACAATGTTGTGCTCACCTTTATGTTGCATTTCCTCAAATGTTATACAAAGGGAATGGTATTTAAGTTGAGGCTCTTAATTTCATGTAAGGATTATCTCATAAGCCTAGAGAAATATCATGAACCAGCCTTAACGGTGTATACAAAACCAAAAGTCACTTCCCTCTTATCTTAAAAAATAGCAAGATATTACTCTTGTGTTGAGGTAAGGAATTAGTCTCCCAATAATCAAAAGAAAGATGTGCACATCATGATCGATTGACCTCTCATAGTCTAGTACCTTACTCTTACTAGAAACATCTTATCCATTCCTATCAATCTTAGAAAAGGTCCCTTTGAGAATCTTATGCCTTTTACCCTCTTTAATTTTGACCATCAAAGTAGAACCCAAACTAACATAAGTGGATTTACCTTTGTTTCCCTCAATAGTAATATTTTTTAAAACAAATTGTCCTTTATTTATAATGGCTAAGGCAAGAGTGGGATCAACTCTCTCCCCCATCCTATTTAGTCTTCATCCCTATTCTTCCACAACTTTCTTATCCTTAAGGACATTATCCATTAAATTTCTAATATAAACCTTTGATGTTTTAGTAGGATTGGAGGGTGGGGGGTGGAATCATCATCCATCCCTATCCTTTCGAGAATTGTCCTCCTCAAAATCACCAATAATTTCTATAGACTTTGGAGGATTTCTTACAACCTTAGTATGAAAGTGCTAAAAATTTAGTAGAATAAAATCTTAGGGAAACACTAGTTTTTAGAGTTCTTCCTATATATATATATATTGGAACTATGAGTATAGAGAAAATAATATCCCTATGCCTAAAATGACTCAACATCACAAAATGGTAACCATGAATCCTATTGAATCTATCATCTAGGGTGAAATATTCCATGATAGGTTTCAAAACCTCCCTCCAAATAGTTTTGACTTGTTTATGTTCACACTATTTCTATCACCTAAAACATAATGCTAATAAATAATAGAAAATTAAAGTATTCAAAAAAATAAATAGATTATCACTCAATATTAGACCATAAATAAAGACTTGAAACCAATATTAAAGAGTGAAAAACTTGTAGAACCCTAATGTGAAGCCTCCTTTTGTTGAATAGATTTTCTCCAATAGAGGGATGCATGCTCAATCTTTAATAGAAAAGAGATTGGTTAACATGGGAATTAATAAGGATTGGTGGATGGATTGTGGTGTAATAATGGTAGTTTGATAGATTTGAGCTCTCAAACTAGCACTATAACTTTACTTCTTTATGGTGTATAAATTGTAAAGGGGGAAGGGTTCAATTGACAGGCAAAGGGAAAGTGAAATGGATGGTTGGGATGCAATCTTGACAAAATCTCAACAGTAGCTAGGATGCATTTGAGAGAGATCATACAAATTATGTTTTCTAAAATGGATCTCATTGTGACAAGTGTCATAGGAAGAGAGGCTTGGAAAGATGAGGAAACATGAGCATTTTGAGAGATGTGAGAGGGGATAAAGGTGTAAGAGGTTTGTAAGCACATTTAAGTTTGAAATTTAATGTACTCTATTAGAGAGTGGGAGGATTTGACATGAGAGTTTACTTGGTTGGATTACAATTTCTTAATAGTCATGCTTAAGGTTGTGTATGTGATAAGAGTGAGACTAGATTTGGATTAGGGTGCAAATGAGAACTTATGGATAATTCAAGTGAGTCACTTAATTAAGTAGGATTAATTATTTAATTAAGTGGTATTAGAATTGGTGAATAGGTTAGGTTGAGGGTTAGTCTATGGTTAAAGATGATTAAATAGAAATAATTTAATTAAAAGGGGAATTTGGGAATTAAATTAAATAAGATTGTACATTTTTTAAATTTAATAGAGGAAGGGAGATTTAATTAATTATTAGACTATGGGTTTTACTTTAGATAATTAACTAGAATATAGTTGATTAATTGAATTAATTAACTAGGGGGATGATATAGATTTATTCAATATTAAATATTTGATTAATAATGTCCTATAAGAGAACTAAATGAGATTATGAATCATGTGACTAGTCTTGGGTTTCTATACTTTTCCCCTCTTTGACATAGTGTTAGAATAAAATTATTTCAAAGATGTTTAAAATAATAGATGATATAAAGAATTTTAAGAGAAAAAGTTGCCTCAAATTATTGGAGAGAGAGAGAGAGAGAGAGAGAGAGAGAGAGAGAGAGAGAGATTATACTGGTTGATGTCCCTTGAGAAGTTGATGGGGAGAGAAAATGAGACCCCATGGCATCTTGGAAAGAGAAATTCCTTGATAAGAGGGGATGGCATATTGGGGATATAGGATTAAACTTGCAATCAATATGAAACAATATTTAGGGAGGTTGAAAATTGGGTTTTGGAGGAAAAATAAAGAGGAAGGATTGTAAAGGGGTCCTATATAAGCGTCAAGAGGGATAGAAAGGACTGAATTTTTCACATTTGAGCTAGGATAATTTTACAAAAAGGAGATTTGATAGAGGATTTGGTGATGGCTAGAGGATGACAACTGATGTACCAAGTAGAAATCATGATGAGTGCATGGTAGCATCGAGCTCCAGATAGATAACTAGGATCACAAACTCATATTTGTACTTTCAACATTTATTTCTATTTTTATTTTTGTAATTTTAGTTTGTGATTCCATCAGGTATGAATTGATAAGAATAACCTTAGGATTTCTATCTCATAGGAAATTCAAGGGGTGTGTAGGGATAGAAATTTTTGGCAAGATTGTCAATTTTGTGAGGAACTTTTTAGTAATGGATTATATTGGGGGGGGGGGGGGGTGAATTAATATTCTACAATTTTTTTCCCACAACTAGATATTATTAATTACTTTACAACATGCATATAAAATTAAAAGAATAATTCTGAATAGGAAATAAAACCATACACAAAGAGAACTCATAAAACCATATTTTGTTAACTAGGGAAACCTTGGCCAAGGGAGAACCCTAACAAGGATGGTACTCACAAAATGATCCACTAAACAAAAGAATCATGTTAGGGATATTGACCATGTTAGGAGTCTGTGAATTACATATAGTGTCTCGATCCTTGTTAGAGGATTAGGCCCTTAAAAGCCTCAACCCTGTTAGGAGTTGGTATTACAATTACAACTATATGCAAGAAGAGCCTACTATCCTACCATGAAATTATACAATATAGTGCCTTTATACAAAATGAGATAGATACAAAAACCTCTTTATTGCCAACTATTGTACTTCACATAGCTATGGTTTGACATTAGAATTTGCATCATAGATCTTTCATACAAGTTTCCATCTCATTTACATAGTTTTCATACTCATCATAAAATTTGCATTCACGTTACATTACATATATCACACATCTTCTTACTTCACATATAATAACTCTTTACTTATACTCTTTGCTTTCACAAAAGATGTTATGTAGTTGGCTTGATGCAATCACATGTTATGCTGACTTAGTGTAAACATCTAGGATGCCGTCCCTATTGGAAATAATTGATTAATTATTTATTGTCTTTTATGTAACACAAAATTTCATATCATTGTGAGTTAGTCTATGCCGAGCTCACTTGGGCATTAAAGATAGTTTCCCGTGTCTGCCAAGCATTCTAGAGTTTGGCTAGTTTAGATAACAATGTCTACTGAGTTCACTCGGGTGACAAAAGAAAGTTTGTAGAAGTTGAGTGTTAACTGAGCTCACTCAGTTACTAAGGGAATTTTGTGTATATGTAGTGTTAACTGAGTTCCCTTAGTTAACACAAGAAATTTTTTTTGTGTTAGTATCTACCAAGCAAGGTTGGTTAATGAGGGATTTTCTTCTTTTGGCATATTGAGTTTAATTGAATTGTTTGTTGGTTCTAGTAGATTGAGGAGATGAATATTAATTATTCTAAGTTGTATTCAAGCTAAATTGACAATGTTTAAGGTATAAATATAAGGTCAAGTTAAGGATTGAATGTGTGGAACATAATTGAAGATTTTGATGATGTTTAGAGGAAGCAAATTAGAAGGATAAGTAGAATATCCTTGGTGAGATACAAAGATACATTTGATTAGGAAGGATCAATTATGCAAGCCAAAATTGAAATCTATAGTCAACAATTCAGTTGCATTAGAAACCATGTCATCTCATTCTTACTCTCTAACCATTGTAGCAGTGATTTAAATCTCTTAACAAACCTAGCTTAACAACTATTTATAAATCCTCTAACAAGGTGGCATTTCTATTGAAGTGTCTAAAGACCTCTAACAATGCCACTACTAATAGGGTGATTAAATCCTCTAATTTTTCACACCTAATAGTGTATTTTGTAACCTTTAATAGGATTGGCTCCTGACAGGGCTCACTTCAGAAGAGTGAAAATCAATAACTAGTTGCAATTGGTGGTTTTTCCCAAATTGGGTTTCCACATTAAATCTTGGTGTCACTTATGTTCATGATATTTATTTTATGTGTATGAAAATAAGTTAAAGTAAGATTAATCATAGATAATATCTTAAGATTTTCAAGATAAACATTTGTTAAATTATTTCAATGTTTATCGAGTTACAACATTTGTTAGTATTTACCGAGTGCCTGTGTGTTTTTTGAGATACAACAAAGTTTAGTTTAATTAGAGTTTTGATTTTTACTAACATCTAAGGGATCTAGGATTTATTTTTGTAGTGAATGATTCACCCCTCCCCTCTCAGTTACTCCTCTATATTTCTAGGAGTCCCTACATAATTAAGTAATTATTTCATGACCAAAATAATTTCTTATCACTTTATCCTCTATTTGTGTTGTACTCTATTCTATTGTGCACACTTTCTTTACTGGTATTTTACCTATAGCTTTGTTTGTACTAATCTTCACACTTAGTTACATCATTATGAGACTCTATTATACCTTCACTTAACTTCACACATGCTAAATATTTTTGTAGCCTTAGCATTACCAAAAACTATCTCTGCGTTGCTAGAGAAACTATCTAACACTTATCTCTAACTATAGGATCTTCAATAATATATTTTTCCATCTCATCCTAAGATATATGTTACCATAAATGATAACCCCAACTCATCCTACCTAGCTATATTGCCAATAGGACCAAGGATAATCATGAGAATACATTCCCATAAAGAATTTATGATGAAAATGTGTTCTGAGAGAAAATTAGGCTTGAAGAGAGTAAATTTTGTGACCCTACATGGGACTACATTGGTTAGGTCAAGGTCATCACAAGATTACACTCCTATGGCCAAAAGGACTGGGATTAGGTTAAGTGATCCCACACCTATGGGATTATAGAAACTTTGGGGTTTGTAGGAATGTAAGGACTAATTGACAATAATTCAAGATTTTAGAGTAAACTTAGATTAAAAAGGGAATCAAGGATAAGGGAAATCAAAGGGATGGTTCAAGCTAGAGTAATGACTATTGACGCAACTTGGTTTGACTAGTTGTAGTGGTCCATAGATATAATTACTTCTTGAAAGAGGTATGCATCTTGGGTACCTGACTTGGATGTTGTATAATAGAACATACATAGAAATGATGTTATGCAAGAGATGGAATTTTTAGATGACCACATTCTATGTCATAACATGGGAGATGAAGGTCATAATAGAGGATGTGTACTAGATTTTGTGGTTACCCATATTAGGAATGGTGATGAACCATGGAGATACAACCCACTAATAGGTAGGGCAGACAATGTTTGAACTAAGTATCACACCTATTTTTTGACATGGACAACTAACACTTTACAAGCACTTGGATGTGACACAAGAAAAACATGCTTACTTCTTTATATGTGGGCTAGTTTTGAGGTATATTTCTCTTGATACTGAAGGGACTAACATGACCCTGACACTCATCCTAGTGATTGTGTAGATCATTGATGCAAAAACACTTGTAGTCTAGGATACATTCATATTAGCTAATATGAATTTAAATTTACATTAAATAACATGTCACAAAGAACATGATTAGAGGAGGAATATCAAATTTTGTACTTTACTCTAGGTGTTGACATGGGACCACATTGTCATGCTTAGACTAGTGGGTAGACATGATAGATGGGTTGATCAACCTATAGTATATAGTCAAGCATGACCTTTAACATAACGTGATGTTGATGATATAGGCTATTGTAGGGAGGAAATTTATGACATTAGAAGTGGGATTACCTAGAGGCCCTACATGGAAGTAGGTCCATGGATAGAGGATCAATAGCACCTACCATTTGTGATCCCACATTTTTCAATGACCAATGGGAGTATTTCATGGAGTAGTACAAGCTTAATAGAGTGGCATGATAGTTTAAGTACACATAAGGAGTGCCAAATATTGATAAGTGGTACCAAAGAACCACTAGGGAGAGACAGTCCAAGTTTTGACTAGCTCTTGATTGATAGACATTGATTATAGTATAGATTGATTTTTAGATATTGCACTGGGAGTGACAAGGAAGAAATGCTAATGCTAGTATTACACAAGAGTATTGTGCTTGGTTTAAGAGGTCACATGTAGTTAGAAGGATGTGGTTATTGATACAATTAGTGGGTGAGGAAAGCAATACGATAGGTTACAAGGGGGAGCAAAGGTGGTGGAGTTAGGGTTGTAGGTAAAAGAGCATAGGTATCCTAGTAGGTTAGGTTTTTGGTAAGAGTGACAGTGATGTAGAAGCATCCTAGGGTATTTGACAATCCTACATGTTGGAATGATTTGAGCTCGAGGTTAGAGAGTTTGGTCAAAGAAGAAGTTTTCTTAGTTGCTATTGAGTAGTTCTTGGTTATAGTGTTGGTTGAGGGGCTCAGTCTCTAAAATATATTGGTGTATATTGGGCTCAACATATACTATGTTGCTCAACTTATTTTGCATTGATTGACTTATATTGTATTTCTTGGCTTATACTATGTTTTTTTTTCCTTGTACTATGTTGCTAATATTATACTACATTGCTCAACATGTATTATTTCTTGGCAATGCTTGGAGTTTTGCTAATGCTTGATAATTTAGTGTGCTAATTAGTATTCTTGTGGATTTGCTTGGATGACTTGGTGGATTTAATATGTGTAGAGTATGATCATGATGTGGAGTGAATGTATGGATACGTGTGGATCTATTTGGGTCTTGGATCTTTATCCTAGGTGCATTTAATGGGTGTTGTAAGATGACTAAGGCATTTTGTATTTAATATCTATTGTAGGCTAACTTGTGGCTCAAATAAAGATTTAATGTAAGTGTTTATTTAATTTTTATTTTTTTAGGTCAAATTGTGGCTTAGTTGGGTATAGGTAGAGGGTCTTGTGGAGTCTTGAGTCATTATTCATTTTAGCATGGAGTAACTAAGAGGAGAAAAGTTGAAAAGAGTTAGTAGCTAAGTGCGGACTTGGGAAACAAGAAGGTTGCTTGGTGGTTTGTAAACACACATTTAGATTATTCTTGAGGTTTCTACTAGATTATGGATATGGGATAGCTAGATCTTTGGATCTTGCAAATCTATTATTATAATTACATTGTATTTGGCTATAACCTAGAAGGCCTTATAGCCAAACATGTTGTATGTAAATCTAATTATTATATTATGAGAGTTGGCATTATCTTGGATCTAAATATCTATGTTATTATTTATATTCTATTGTGTGGTTAATTATTGGGGGCTAGGACATCTCCTTTAGGGATTCTCCTGCCTAGTATAGTATCAAAATGTTGGGAGACAAACACCAAGGAGGAGGAATTCATAGAGAGAGAATGTAGAGTAGAAGATTTCTCATGAGGATTATATTAGGATGGAGGTGGATAGAGGAGGGGATAATGAGGAAAGAGGGAAGGGACCATTGACACTATCTGCACTACATGCACTAGGGCCAGGGTCAAGATGTTGCAAAGGGTGATCATCATTTAGGGATGGTGAAGGTGACTTGATTGTGCAATTACTGTCACTCTAGGAGGAATATTCTATAATGAATAAGTTATTATAGGCTATATAGAGGGAATGAGATACTGTCTATTAGGATATGGATAAAATCTAGAGGGAGAGGGACCAAATGACCTAGGAGAGGGACCCAACAATGGTTGAGCATGTATAAGTTTTAATTCAACTTCATATAGCCAAGATGAACCACATGAAAGATTATACTAATAGATCAAAAAAAATTAATAAAGTATACAGTGATCAATCCTTATAAAGGAGATCTAGTAACCTAAGATAAGAAAACCTAAACAGAAATTATTTAACAATAAATACAATTATTAAATGTCACTAATGTATAAAGTGTTATCTTAAGAGACATGTAAAGGTAACTTAATGATAAAGTGAAGATGACTTAATAATCAAGTTATTTCTTTATGTTGACAACCCCCCTAAAAATGATTGACAATGCAACTACAAACAAGGCATGAAAAGTAAAGGAAGCTAAAAAGCATATAGAAAACTTGGGTCCCAACAACATGGCCTGATGATATACCCAATCACAACTAAATATTATAAAGTGGAGGAATACAGAAATCATCATGGGAAAAAACCTACTCCAAGAAGAAATGGAAAGAATGCTCAAAAACTAGTGAAGGATTGCAAAAACCTCTAAACTAGAGAATGTCCTAGAAAATAGGAACAAAAGAATGATCACAAAGGACACCATTGAAGCATGAAGTTGTAAAGATGTGTAAAAAGTAGCTATTTATTAGAGGAACCTCTACTAAAATAGAATGTGTGATTGGGTAGAGAATACTATAATTTTCATGAGTGCCCTAAAATGACACTACTTGAATAATGAGAAAATAACTGAAACTAAAGATACAAACAACATAAAACACTAAAGCTTGAAGAGATAATCAATGAACATGGAAGACTACCTCCAAAATAGGAATGAAAAAAGTGTGCTTATGGTAAATGATCCATCTCACTAAAATGCACATGTACCCAAGAAGACAATAATCTGTATGAGTGCCCTAAAATGACACTACTTGAATCAGGAGGCAAAATAAAGGCAAACAACTAAAGTCAAAGATATATATGTAGACACAAATCATGAGGCTAATGTCATAGAAGGAACACTCACTCAACAAAGTTATATAGAAAAAAAAACATCAACCCCTCCATGGCACTTTATTGGTAGTATATTTGTATAAATTCTTACAAAATATTTTAACAAAGATTAGAAGAGCCATAAGGATGCTAAAATAGGGAGAACAACCCAAGTTGAGTCATCCCATACAACAAAAATAATCCCTAGACTTGAAACAACCAAGATATTCACCATAGTGAAAAAATGCAATAAAAATAAAAATAAAATGTATCTAGAGTAGTATCACTAGAAAGAGAACATAAACATCTTTCAAATGACATAAAATTATCAAAAAATAGAGCTCGGGAGCTCAAGATATAACTACTAAAGTGAAAAATAGAATCTATACCTTTCATTGCAAAAATAGGAAACCAAACAACATCAAAAAATAAAACAATTTCCATCATTGTAGTGAGCTTGGAACTAGATTTTTGGTGATATAATATTTGTCAAAAAATACCTCTATATGCCCAAGATATGACTAAAAATCATCAACTACTTTTTTGAAAAAATAAATCAAATACATGATGGTTTAAATGTCATCAAAATTTGGCTGTGATTTAGATGACATCATGACTTGCACATGTAGGCATACCTACCTTTATTAGTACCTTTGGTGATGCATGATGTATCTTATTAGTGGACCCAAAGTGCTTTAATAAAAAAACACTTTTTTGAAAGGTTAAGTGCCTTTTTAACATAAGCATACACTTTTTACTCAGTGAGTATTTTTCATTAAAAAATTAATTTATTTTTTTTAGAAATTTTTTTTATCATCACCTTGAGATTCATGCCCAAGACCATAAGGCATTGGGCTAAAGTTGTTTCACCTCAAATTATAATTATGTCCAAATTTGATGTACCTTATATGAAAAGAAGGGTTTTTGAGTGCTACAAACCCAACAGTGAGGTCTATTTGGGCTTTAAATGCACCAAAAAAAGTGACCCCTTATTTCATAAAAAATAAATTAAAATCATGATCCATCTGATCAAACCCTGATTATGCTAAGATTTCATTAGAAAATTGGAACAAGATGTAGCAGGTCAATGCTTTGATGACATGTAGAAGTTTCAATCCAAATTTATGAAGCCAAGATCACCTAAATTCAAAGATAACCTATCACCAGGAAGAATGAAATAACAAAGGGTTGGGCTCTAAAAATATAATAGATTATATTATCAAATCAAAATGAATCAATAAAGTATGCAATGATCAATCCTTACTATCAAAATTCTAAGGGACTAGATCGATGAATGTATTGATGTGATTAGTTATGACTAAGTTGTCATTGATGTCAAGGTGGATATAAAACATTGATTGGTATGAATTCCTGACTAGTGAAGCATTGTGATCACATGAGTGTGACTTTAGTTCACAAGTGTGGACAAAGAAGTAAGATGGACAAGCGAAGATGAGGTAGTAAAAAGATGAATCACACTTATAAAAATCACACTAAGTACATATGGACTGAAAGGAATATTTTCAAGCAAGAAGATATGTTAGTATAATAGACCAATATGAAGAAAGGATGAAGTAGTCCAATATGATGGTTGTGTAAAGGAAAGGTACTTACTATGCATGACTGCCATGTTAGAAAACACGTGGATTACAATGATATTACATTTAATGGTGATGGTGTTGTCACAATTGTGGATAGATGAAAGAATTAGAGTTAGAACTATTTTCATTAGTGCATGCCATTAATGAAAGAGAACATCCACATTCTATTCGTACAAGGTACATCTGACAAGAGAAGTGCAAGATAGAGACAAGTGTAAAAGCTAGACATAGGTTAGAGAATTCAAATTTTAAGTTATGTATTAAGTTTTACAACTGAGCATATGAAGATGATGTAAAATACTTTCATTTTGAAAGAACAACTTATATTGTGGAATGTAAAGGAAAGAAGCCATAGAGCCAAGCTAACTATAATCTTGCAATGATAAAGTTGACTAAGAAGAGTCAATAATAATGTGTGAGAAAAAAGTGTGTTTGAAGAGAGACAATATGTCATTCAACATAGTGAAGGAGAGTTCTACATCTAGTAGAGCCAAGCACATTGGAATCATGTCTGAGGTGTACAACTAAGGGAGGGTAGAGCAAGGTATACATAAGCTTGAGTGTATCCAAGTGATCTATATCCAACTTAATCTAGTAGCTACTTTATTTAGATCAAAATCTCTATTGTTTTATAATTAGTACAACAACAAGTCTCATTGAGGGAAAAATTTAAAAAGTTCTTTGTAATCAAATATCCTATTAGGGTGAAACATTAATTTGTGTTCTAAATTACTTTAACTAGGATTCTTCTAGTCTACAAGACTCTCACAAGTCTTAACTTAATCCTTCAACTGAGTGACATTGAAAGTGTCCTTGTAATCTTCTAATAGAGATAAGCTCTTGACTGGGTGCATTTTAGGAAAGTGCAAATTTTGTGAGGGTCATCTCATGCACCATGGTTTTCACCATAGTTATGTTTCCACAAGATAAATACTTGTGTTATTTGATGCTACATTAATCTTAACTTTTTTTTAGTCTTAATTGCTTGATTTATAGTTATCACTAGTTGTACACTAGTGCAAGGGAATAAATGGTAGAAGAATTTGAAGTTAAGTGTAATATACTAATTCACCCCCCTCTTAGTATATTTACGTATAAATGGATCTAAAATTAGTATAAGATCCAAGGAACTCTAACGGAAGGATTCTAACAACTTGAGGTAAAATAAATTGAGATGATAAAAAAAGAGAATCATCAAAGCTTTTGAAAGAAAACTACAATATATGGTGTAGAAAGATAAGACTACATGTAAGAACCCTTGGAGAAGGATAATAGAATTAAATTGATATCAAGTATGTGGAGCCTACCACTCCACTTAGTTTTGATTAGATAAAGGACAAAGATAGCCATTTGGCTACAATAGATATGTTGTTCGATACCCTGTCGTACACTAAGTATTTAAATGTATGCTAAGTATTAAAATGTAGAGAATCTTGAAACTACTTATTAGATTTAAGAAAATATCAAGATTGTCTATGGGGGAGACAAAAATGTCTAGAAGGCTAGAGATGATACCCTAAGAGGGAAATATGATGAGATGAGAATGAAAGAGGGAGAAGGCATCAAACAATATGACAAGAGGGTAAAGGATGTGATGCTAGCCATGAGAGCTATTAGAGACACACTATAAGAATATGATGCAATGACTAAGATACATAGAACCTTTCTATCCAAGTATACTATAAGAGTCTTATTCATTTAGGAATTGAGATTAATAAAGAAGGTCAAGGTATCTCTTGATGCCTTGATAGGAAAGTTAATTGTATTTGAACTAAGCAACTGCAACAAGAGTCAACCAAAGGGTGAAAATACATTCAAAGCCTTAGTTGCATCTACTGGACCCCCAAAAGAAAAGCAAGTGGAAATTAATTCTAAATATCGAAGAGACCTTGAGAGTCTCTATGGTAAATAAGCTAAACAAGAAGAGTTGGAGGCTCTATTCATAAAAAAGATTACCAAGAGGTAAAGGGAAGTATAAGGGATAATTTCCTTTCAAATGTTTTCACTATAAAAAGATATAAATTTTTGCTACTATATGTCTTGATCCTATCAAAAAAGAAAGAAATATAATATGGATCCTATCAAAAAAGAGAGAAATATAATATGGACAAGCTTCAAAGGCAAGGATAAAAAGCATTGGCACATCATTAAGGAAGTTGTGACTGCTAAGGAGTCAACTAGTTCAAATGATGATGATTATGAAATAACAATTATTTCTATAATGGAGGAAAGGGTGGAAAGATCCCTAATATCAAGAATTATCCACATAAAGGGCTAGTTTATAAACAATGGATTCTCTCATCACATGACTGGTGAAAAGAGCTAGTTCTATGAAGTGGAAGAGTGTGATGGAGGAATGGTAAGATTTGGCAATAACTCTCCATGTACAAAAGTAGGCAAGGTCACTATATCCCTAAATGAGTTCACTAACTATGAATATGTTTATCTTGTAGAAGGTCTCAAATATAACCTACTAAATGCAGCTCAACTAATCAATAAGGGTTATAAGTTTGAGTTTGACAAAGGGTCTTGTAGAATTCTTGATAAGTTAGGTAAGCTACTGGGTACAAGAGACCAAAGTAGAGGTATCTATTCTACCTCAATACCTCTATAGATAGATATTATATAGAAAAATATGATAGTAGTTATTTATGGCATAAGAGGTTATGTCATGTAAATTTTCAAAGTATTGTCAAGGTAGGAAGAATAAATGTGTAAGAAGCTTTAATGTAATAAAAAATCTTGATAATGTCATGTGTAAAGATTGTCAACTAGGAAAGTTGGCTAATTCAAATTTTCCTAGTAATTAACTCACTTCTAAACAAATCTTACAGTTAGTGCACTTTGACCTATGTGGTCTTATGAGGACTAAGAGTGTATCTGGTAATAGTTAAAACCTACAAATAAAAGGTAGAGAGAATGATAAGGTGTTGAATTTCTTAAGATGAAACTAGGGAGGTGACTTAAACTCATAAGAAGTTGAGAGCTACTACAAGGAATAAAGGATTAAGAGGTAGATGCCAACTCACATGACACAACAACAGAATGGTGTTGCAAAGAGAAGAAACAAAACAATTATAGATTGTGCCAAAACCTTTAAGATTCAAAATAATATTGCATACATTTATTGGAGAGAAGTTGAAAGCACAATTATTAACACCTTCAATAGGATATAGGCAAAAAATGGTAAAAACAAGACACCTTGTGAGTTGTGGTTTGGACACTCACCATCAGTGAGTTACTTAAAAGTGTTTGGAAGCAAATTCTACATAAAAAGGGACAAATATCAAAGGAAGTTTTACCAAAAAGTGATGAAGGTATATTTTTTGGATACTCTACAAAGAGTAAGGCATACCAATATTTTAACATCCAAAAAAATAAAATTATGGAATCTACTAGTGTAAATATAGATGGACTCTTTAAGAAGAATGAAGAAGAAAGAAAGAAAAATCAAAGCATTACAAAAAATTTGTATGCAATCCACTAATTTAGTTTGTGTTAGAGGCATCGTTAGAGGTAGCACAAGAATAAGTGACAATACAGATAGAAGTAATACAACATGAGGAACAAAGACTTGAAGCAACTAAAGGAGAACCAATGCTAGCTAAGTATGTAAGAAGAAACCACTTAGGTGATCAAATCATTGGAAACAAGGATGTACATATATAGGATTGATTACTGAGAGGGGTGAGGGGGTGAATCAGTAATCACCAAATATAACTTTTCTCTTTTAGCTTATTCCTTACAATTTACCAATAGAATCTAGTTATGCCTATAGTCATGTTATCAGTTTAAAAAATAGTAAATTCAAAAAATATATTATAAACATCAAAAAATTGTAATGCTAGGATTTATCTCATGGAAACCCAAGTAGGGTGAATACCATGTCACAAGAACAATGGTCACAAAATAAAGTACTCTTTTGGAATACACTATGTTAGGAGCTTTTCCAGTTATGGGTTACAAATACTATTAAGTGTACCTCACTATAGGATTTCCATCTAAATCTGTCACTATCTTTAATTTTCTAGGAGTAACCTTGTTAAAGGATTTCAACACTCTAATCTAAGAATGATACCTTGTTAGAGGCTTTACAATAGAATGATTAAGGTCACCCTCCAAGGGATTTAGACTAGTACTGTTGGAAATATAAGAGGAGTAACTAAGAGGGGAGGGGTGAATTAGTTACTACTAAAATAAATCCTAGATCCCTTAGATGTCAAATAAAATTTAGATTGATAAAACTGATTACTGTTGATACTTGGTAAGTATATAGAAATTGATGTAACTCGGTAAATGTAGAATGTGTTTAACTTAGCAGATCTTAAGATATTGTCAAAAATTTACTTGCAAGCATGAAATAAATAACATGAACACATATGAAACCATGATTTAATGTGGAAAACCCAATTTGGGAAAAACCACCAATTGTAACTAGTTACTATTTTTCACTCTTCTGAAGTGAGCCCTATTAGGAGCCAACCCTATTAAAGGTTACAAAACACACGGTTAGGTGTGACCCTGTTAAAGGATTTGATCACCCTGTTAGGAGTGGCCTTGTAACACATCTTGAAACAATTCAATGGAATTTCCACCTCGTTAGAGGATTTACAAATGGCTATTAAACCAACTCTGTTAAGAGATTTTAGATCACTACTACAATGGTTAGAGAGTAACAATGAAATGACCTAATTCTGATGCAACTGAATTGTTGATTATAAATATTTTTTCTAGCTTATACTTGATCCTTCTTGATCAAATAACACTTTTTTTCTCCACAAGGATTCTTGCTTATCCTTCAAGTTTGCTTCCTCTCTTCTTATCTCTTCCAATTCATTCAACTTGCATACTTTGAAATAAAAAATTGACCTTTTACTTATACCTTCTAGATTGTCAAGTTGGCTCAAATAAAAATTAGAGCAACCAATATTCATTACCATAGTTGACTAGAATTAATAGGTAAAATAATTAAGCTTTACATGCCAAAATAAGAAAATCCTTTAGTAGCTGACCCAACTTGGTAGAAACTAATTCTTATGCAATTTCCTGTGTTAACCAACATGAGCTTGATTAACACTATGAACTTACAAAATTCCTTTGGTAACTGAGTGAACTTAGTTAATACTAGCTTTGTTCAATTTTTCTTTGTTAACCAAGTGAGCTCGATTAACACTCTTATCTACATAAATTCCTTTGACGATCAAGGGAGCTCAATAGATACTACCTTTTGTATAGAGTAGACTTAGGAACACTTGGTAGACAAGGAAAATTATCTTCACTGACCAAGTGAGCTCAATATGCACTGATTGTCAACTGATATGACATTTGTGTAACATCAAATACAACACACAATTATCCAACAATATTCCTCTTTGGCATTGATGGAAACACAATATGTCATAGCACGATGAAATTTTGAGAACAAGACTCCTTCTGTCAGAAAGTTTCTCCCTTTGTGAAGGAACTACTTAACTTTCCTTCTTGGAATTAAATTTTTTTAGAAAGATATGATAGTTAACTTCTTTCTCTTTGACAACACATGTCAGAGACAATAAATCTAATTAGTGTCAATGTACCTTGAGTACAAATTCATCTACGACATCTCCTTTTCAATACTACATCAACTGATTTATCTTCAACTTAGTTCGTATTGATGCATTACTAAACTTTATTTAGTGAGCTTCAGATAAGGGGAATGACCCTAAGGTTACCTGTTAGATACAAAAATGCATCCTTAGGTAATGGCTTGGTGAATATATCTACAATTTGTTCTTTTGTATGCACATATTCCAATATGATTTCCTTGTCCTATACCAATTCTCCTAAAAAGTGATATTTTATAGCAATGTGCTTTGTTTTGGAATGCATCATTGGATTCTTTGATATGCTGATTGTATTGGCGTTATCATAATACATGACTATTGGCTCTTTGATTTCAACTTTCATTCCTTCCAACAATTGTTTGAACCAAACAATGTTAGAGCAATTTACTACTGCAGCCACATATTCTACTTCTACTGTGGATTGAGATATGCAATTTTGCTTCTTACTTGTCTAAGATACCAACCTTTTACCAAGAAATAATGCTCCACCACTAGTGCTTTTTCTATCATCAAGATTTCCTATCCAATTAGCATCAGTAAATATTTTTAAGTCAATTTTCCTCCAAGTTTGTACCATAAGCCATAATCTTCACTATCTTTCAGATATCTCAAGATCCTTTTCATTGCTTTCATGTGGTTTTCTTTGGGTTTTGCTGAGAATCTTGCTACTATCCTAACCGCCAAGGCAATATCAGGCCTTGTATGTACTACATATTGTAATTTCCCAATCATTGATCTATATAAGGTCTGATCTACTTCTTTGGAGTCTTCATCTTTGGTACACATGGGGGTTCCAACTAGTTTTGAATCTTCCATTCCAAATTTTTTGAGTATCTCTTTGATGTACTTAGATTGTGTGATATAGATACCATTTTTGTTCTGCTATATCTACAATCCAAAAAAAAAATTATTTCACCAAACATGGACATCTAATATTCTTTATTCATTTGTTTTAAAAATGCTTTTCATAAGTCATCATTTTCTATAAATAGAGTATCATCCACAAATATTTCTACCAACACAATCTTCTTATCTGGTCCTTCCTTGATATATAGGCAATTGTTATTATTTGTTCTTTGAAAACCAACCAGTATCAAATAGTTATGTAATCTTTCATACTAGGTTCTAGGGCCATGTTTTAGACCATATAGTGCTTTGTGTAATTTGTAGACCATGTCCCTTTTGTCAGGATCAACAAAACCTTATTTCTATTCAATATAGACTTCCTCATCAAGAATTCCATTCAAGAATGTAGATTTAACATCCATTTGATATACTTTGAATCCTTTGTGAGCTACATATGCTAGCAAAGTCCTAACACCTTCTAATCTTGCAATAGGGGCAAAAGTCTCACCATAATCAATACCCTCTTGAGAATAGCCTTTACATACCAACCTTGCTTTGTTTCTTAACACTTTTCCATCTTCATTCAACTTATTTCTAATTACCCATTTTGTACCAATCATATTTTTATCTTTGGGCCTAGGAACAAGAGTCCAAGTTTTATTCTTTTCTATCTATTCTATTTCTTCATTCATAGCCTTAATCCAAATTTCATTCTCCAGTGCATCCTTAAGACTTCTAGGTTCAAATTCAACAAGTAAACATGTACCTTTTAGTTTTCTTCTTGTCATTGTTCCATCTGATTTGTCTCCAATGATCTGATCAGGTGCATGATGCCTTCTAACATATTTAGCCAATACATGTTCTTTGACTTTTGAATGAATTGCATTGTCTTCATTTTGAATCTCAACTTTAGGCTTGGGTCCTTCTATCTGTGGCTTGGGTCCTTTAGACTCAATATGCACTAACTCAATAGCATCTGAATGTGACTCAGGTCCCTGTGACTTGGCTTGCACTTCCTGCAGCTCAAAAATTGTTGAAGACTTAGAGAGCTTGGGAGATGGAATCTCCTTTTTGTAAAATATGTTAACAATGCATTAGGTTCATAGTAAACAAATCTTCTATAATCTTCTAGCTCCTTTTTGCTTTCTTCTTCACTCTTTTTGAAAATTCATCAATTCTCACATGTGCACTTTCTATGATTTTGTGAGTGGACAAACTCAAACATATGTATCCTTTACTTCTACAAGAATATCCTAGAAATATACCTTCATTACCTTTTACATCAAATTTTCCTTTTCTAGATTCTTTCAAGATATAACATTTGCTACCAAACACTTTCAAGTATCTTACATTTGGTTTGTAGCCATACCAAATTTCATAGGGAGTTTCTTTTGAGTCCTTCTTCAACTGAACTTAGTTGAAAGTATGAACTATAGTACTAATAGCTTCCTTCCAGTATTCAATAGCAACATTCTTTTCAATCATTAGTGTTCTTGCACAATCCATGATGGATCTGTTTCTTCTTTCAGCTATTCCATTCTGCTCAGGAGTACTAGGGGCTGATACTTGTCTTTTGATCCCTCTTTCAATGCAGAAATTGTTGAATTCATTTGAGGTGAATTCACCACCTCTTTCTAATCTTAAGAATTTTAATATTTTTCTAGTTTCTTTTTCTACTCTTGCCAGATACCATTTGAATTTCTCAAAAGCTTCTAATTTTTCTTTTAGATACATAACAGCCATCATTCTAGAACACTCATCAACAAAAAGAATGATTTTTTTTTCTCCACCATAACTTTCTATTCCAATGGATCCACATAAATTAGTATGCACAATTTCCAAGACATCTTTTGACTAATAGTTTTTTCTCTTAAAACTAGTCTTTCCCATTTTAGCAATTTGGCAATTTTCGCATAATCCAACATTAGGTTTCTTCAAACTAGGGATACCTCTTACTTTTCTGAGTTTTCTTATCTTGATGATATTATCAAAGTTTACATGACATAGTCTTTTGTGCCATAACCAACTTTCTTCTACTCGAGTAATAATACATGAGCAATCACCAAGATCAAGATAAAATAGGTTACCTTTTGTTTGCTTACCTGATCCAATTAGATTTCCTTTATTATTCAATAGTCTTGCCTTTCTATTCATGAACTCTACCTTGAATCCAATGTTATTCAAATATGTTAGGATAAACCACGGACAAAAATAAAAAATTACATGCAAATATAACCAATAACAGAAAATAATAGATCACGCAAAAAATGAACACAAGGCACCAAGATTTAACATGGTTCACCCAATCCCTGGGCTATGTCCACCAAATAGCAAGTCCAATATTATTACAATCCAGTGATTACAACCTGATTACAATTCATAATTCCTTACAGCTCAATACTGCTGCAAGAAGCAATTTCGCATCACAACATAATGAAAAATACCTAACTCTAAAACCCTTTTATACAAGTATTTTATTCCTGATCAGTCATCATAATCTAACAATCTCCCACTTGGGGACTAATCAGGCTCCACACTAAACAACAATCTCCCACTTGGAGACTGATCCTATAGCAATACCACTACCACATGGGGCTCCCACTAGATCAAACCACCCTAGACTTTGCTATTTTTTGATTCATGTTTAGTCTAAAAGACCAATCAAAACTGAAGAGGAGTTTAGCTTCTCCCTTGTTACAACTTTTGTCAACATATCTACTAGATTTTCATTTGTATGTATCTTCTCCATCTTTAATTGTCCATCCTCCAAAATTGATCTAATGAAATGGTACCACAACTGTATGTGTTTAGTTTTAGAATGCAGAGCTGAATTCTTTGCAAGATGAATGGCACTCTAACTATCTATGAACAAATAATTATCCTTCTAAGGATGTCCCAATTCTTCCAAGAAGAATTGAAGTCATATCATCTCTTTGGCTACCTCTATAGCAGAAAAATACTCTGCCTCTATAGTGGATAGAGCATTAATCTTCTGTAACCTAGAAACCCAGCTGACAGCTGCCCCACCAACAGTAAAGACATAACCTGTAGTACTCTACCTAGTATCAATATCCCCTACCAAATCTGAATCAACATAGCCCTGTAAATCAATAGTAAAGCCCCCAAAGTGTAAACACTTATTGGATGTTCCTCTCAAATATCTAAGAATCCACTTGACAGCATTCCAATGCTCAAATCTTGGATGGCTCATATACCTACTAATGACTCCCACTACATGGGCAATATCTGGCCTAGTGCATACCATAGCATACATCAAGCTTCCTACAGTTGAAGCATAGGGTACCTTGGACATCTTATCCTCCTCTTCTTGTGTCTTAGGACACATCTCCTTAGTCAATTTCAAATGACCAAGTAAAGGTGTGCTGACAGCTTTAGCATTCTCCATAGAGAAACGTTGCAACACCTTCTTAACATAATCAGCCTAAGATAGCGTCAATGTTCTATTCTTCCTATCTCTGCAAATCTTCATACCAAGGATTTGTTTTGCTGCCCCCAAATCCTTCATAGAAAATGCATGTGCTAACTGGCATTTTATCCTCTTAATATGATCCATGTTAGACCCAGCTACAAGCATATCATCAACGTATAAACATAAAATAATGTAGCTATCATCATCCAACCTCTTAAAATAAACACAGTAATCTGAATGACACCTATTATAGCCAAGGTCATGCATAAACCTATCAAATTTCAGATACCATTGGCGAGGTTCTTGCTTCAAGCCATATAAACATCTTCTTCAATTTATACACTAAATTCTCCTTACCTTTGACCTCAAATCCCCGTGGCTGAGCCATATATATTTTTTCATACAAATCACCATGAAGAAAGGCTATTTTAACATCCAACTGCTCTAAATGCAAATCTTCAGTAGCCACAAGACTTAAAACAGTACAGATAGAAGTCATTTTAACAATAGGAGAAAATATCTCATCAAAATTAATTCCCTTTTTCTATGCAAATCCTTTTACAACTAACCTAGCCTTAAATCTTTTCTTACCTCCTTCCTCTTCTTTCAACCTATAAACCCACTTATTCTGTAAACCCTTTTTACCTGCAGGCAACTTGCATAGATCCCATGTCTTGTTCTTCAGTAAAGAGTCCATTTCATCTTTCATTGCAAACTCCCACTAAATCTTAGTATCCACTTGCACAACTTCATCATAACTTTCAGGTTCACTAGCATCAGTAATTAAAATAGAATACAAAGAGGGAGAAAATCTTTGTGAAGATCTAATTTACCTTGTTGATTGTCTAACATTCACTGGTGTGTGTGGTATTTGTTGTTGTGGTTGTTGCACATCATGAGTGTAAACACCTAAAAATCCTTTAGAAAATAATATTTTTATTTTTTGAAAAAAAAGTCCCTAATGACATCATCATTAATTAATTAATTAATTAATTAATTAATTAATTTATTTATTTATTTTTTTGCCATTAAATCCCTTTATCTTAATTAAAAATATTTAATTAAGGAATCCCTCCCAAAAATGTTTAAATCTTATTTAAACATTATTTCCTTATTTATTAATTATTTAATTAATAAATTGACCAAAAAACCCAAAATAAATAAAAAATTTATTTTTTGCCCAAAACTTGGCCAATTTCCTTAAGACCACTAACCTCTTCCAAAATCTTCTAATCCTTCTTTAATTTTGATTAAAGGCTAATCCCATTATTTCCTACCCCTAATCCCAACTCAAAATATTTAATTAAGATTAAATATTAATCCTCATGTTTATTAAAAAAGTTTTAATAAATATCTCCTCCTTCACCCACCCTCATTAAATGCCATCCACTTGCCTATCCCTAAGCTAATCCTAATCCATCCTAATCCATCCTCTAATCATTTGCACAATCCTAGGCAAGCTTAAAACCCTCCTAATAGCGCCCAAGTTGAAATTGCTCTCATCTCCCTCAAAATATCTCAACCATAAAACTTTTTGAAGCCCACTAGGCCATAAATGACTCTTCCAAGCCCTTTTATTGCTCTTACAGGTCATTATGAGGGTCTTTATGAAGATTTTATCCCTTGAGCCTCCTTTGTTGACTCATCCTTCCCCTTTCCTCCATCCTCTCACTTTGTGACATGTGTCACTCCCTGATTGGTTGTAAGGAAGCACAACCCATGTGCTCTCCTCTCATGCAATCTGAGCCCTCCATGAGCTTTTTCCCATTCTTGCATCTTAGCCCTCAATCCCTCAAGCCTCTTGCCTATAAATTGGATCCTTCCCCTTTGCAAAATAACACAATCCATGAAGTAAAGTCATAATGCCATTTTAAGAAGCCATTTTACATCAAAACCATACACTCACACAAAAATTCCAACTCCATTTGAAGCCCTTTTTGAAGCATAAGCTTGAGCATACATCCTATCTATTTAGACAAAGCTACTCAACAAGAGAGCTTCTTATTGAGAGAGTCCATTAATGGCTCATATTCTCAATTGAGAGCTCATCTTAGTCTATCTTGAAGTTTATGAATTTTGTTTAGTTTGTAGAAGCTTTATTTAAATTTGGTTTCTATTAGCATACTAACATTGCTTATATACAATAAGGAATGGTTAGAACATCAACTTTTGGAGTATCATCTAGCACTACATAATCATCTTCTTTATTCTCATGTTGCTACAACAGATCTTTGTACAACACTTTCTCATTGAATATGACATCCTGACTTCTAACAATTTTATGATTTTCAAAATTCCAAAGCCTATAACCAAATTTATTAATGCCATATCCAACAAAGACACATTTCTTTGATTTAGCTTCTAGCTTGGTTCTATTTTTAGATACTATATGAGAAAAAGCTTCACAACCAAAGGTCTTGAGAAAAGAATAACTCACCTTCTTACCAGTCCATGCCTCCTCTGGGATACCATAGCCCAAAGGAGTAAAGGGACCTCTATTAATCAAATATACTATAGTATTGACAACCTTTGCCCACATGTGTAAGGGCAACCCAACATGCAACCTCATGCTCCTTGCGCACTCCATCATAGTCGTGTTCATGCATTCAACCACTTCATTTTCTTGTGGATTCCTTGGAACAATTTTCTATCTACAAATACCATTAGTGGAGCAATAATCTTCAAATTCATGACTGCAATACTCACCACCACTATCAAATCTGAGATATTTTAATTTCTTACTAGTCTCATTTTCAACCAAGCATTTCCATTTCTTAAAAGTTTGAAATACATCAGATTTTTGTCTAAGGAAATAAACCCATACCTTTCTAGTTGCATCATCAATAAATGTAACATAATAATGAGATCCACCAAGGGAAGATACCTGAGCTGGTCCTCATACATCTGTATGCACAAGCTCTAATTTTTCCTTTTTGTTTTCCTTCCTAGTCTTTACAAAACTCACTCTCTTTTGTTTTCCATACACAATTTTCACAAAAATGCATATTAACACATTTTAGACCTGGTAAAACTTTCTTTGAATGAAGTACTTTCATACCTTTCTCACTCATGTGCCCAAGTCTGTTGTGCCATAGCACTGTATCAAAATCTACAATAGCTATTTGTTCTCCCTGCTTAACTGCAACAATTGTTCCTAACATTCATTTTTCTCTGAAACAATCAAAGTAGAAGGAACAATATGACCTGTACAAATATATAAGGTTCCTATTTTCACACCTTTTGCTACTATGAGGGAACCTTTTGAAACCTTCCAATTTTTATCATTAAAAGTAACTACACAACCCTCATCACGAGTTGCCCCACTGAAATTAAATTTTTACTCAGCCTTGGAACATGCCTTACCTCATGTAGTAGCCAATGATTCCCATTCTACAACTTAATCTTAATTTTGCCCTTTCCACAATTTGATAGGATTCATTATCCCCCAAATAAACAAGCCCAAAATCCTCTTGGACATAATCAATGAAATAACCTCTATGAGGTGTAGCATGAAATGAAGCACCAGAATCTAAAACCATGAATCATCAACACTTTCTAAAGAAAAAAGCAAAGCATCCTCTTCGGATTTGTTACTTACCACATTTGCCTCCTTGTCTCCATCTGATTTATCTCCTTCATTTTCCTTTCAATTCCAATAATCTTTCTTTTTGTGCCCTAGTTTCCCATAGTACCAGCAATCATTTGGCTCTCTCAATTGAGACCTCTTCCCCTTTGACTTTCCTCTTGATTTCCCATGATTTCTAGAGTTACTTCCTCTGTCAGTCATTCTGCCCTTGCTTTGTGCATTCAAAGCACTCCCTGATGTAGATCCACCTAAGGATTTCCTATGAGTTTTCTCACTCAAAACAACACTGATCACATCATCATATTTTAGGGTACTAGATCCAGGAATAGAACTACTCACCACCATTACCAAGCCATTCTAGCTTTCAGGCAAAGAACACAAAATCAAGAGAGCCCTAATTTCTTCATCAAAATTGATACCCACAAAAGATAACTGACTAGTAATAGTATTAAATGCATTTAAATGATCTGCAACAGATCCACCTTCTACCATTTTCATATTAAATAAACACTTCATGAGAAATACCTTGTTTGAAGCGCAGGGCTTTTCATATAGTGTCGCTATGGTTTTCATCAAATCTTCTGTCATCTTTGCTTTTGTAATATTAAATGCCACCGATGGTGCCAAGCATAACCAAATGCTTCCAAGTGTCTTTCTATCCAAAAGATCCCATTCAGCTTCTGACATAGTTCCTTAATTCTTGGCTTTTCCTTCCAACGGCTTCCATAAATCCTTCTGATATAGATAGTCTTCCATTTGCATCCTCCATAATTGGAAGTTCTACCCATTAAACCTATCAACCCTCAGCTTACCCTCATTTTCCATCGCTCTCACTCAATCGTGAGACTCCCACTCAATCATGAGACTCCCACTTAACCGTGAGACTTTCCTACAGAGGATAACTGAAAGACAACTAGGTTCTGATACCACTTGTTAGGATAAAACATGGACAAAAATAAAAAACTACATGCAAATATAACCAATAATAGAAAATAATAGATCACGCAAAAAATGAACACAAGGCACCAAGATTTAACGTGGTTCACCCAATCCCTAGGCTACATCCACCAAACAACAAGTCCAATATTATTACAATCCAATGATTACAATTTGATTACAATCCGTAATCCCTTACAGCTCAATACCACCGCAAGAAGCAATTTTGCATCACAACATAATGAAAAATACCTAACCCTAAAACCCTTTTATACGAGTATTTTATCCATTTTAGGGTTACAACATGTCGACCATAATATGTCAGCTACAACGTCAGCCACGGCTCAAAAATTATGAATTATGTACAATACTTTCCTAATCAGTCACCACAATCTAACAAAATGTGCCACACTTAGTAAATTATGTTTTAGTTCTTCAACCCAATAGGCATTGTCACATACAAGTTCATTTGTTAATGAGATATGACCTTTTCCTTTTATGCAACAAGGTTCATTGTTTCCAAACCTTACACTACCTCCATCATAGTGTTCAAAATGTTAAAACTTAGTTTTATCTCCAATCATATGGTGAGAACATTCACTATCTATGATCTATGTGTCATTTTTACTAACATGAGAGACAAGTGCCATCTTATCTCCTTCATCATTAGATTCATCTTTTACAATAATATACACTATTTCATCCTCACTGATATCAGAATCTTTAGCCATAAAAACAAGTTTTCTTACCCTTGTCTTTGTAGGATTTGTGACCTTTGAATTCCTTCTTGCATTTGTACTTGTGGCTTTTCTTCTCTTCATTGCTTTCTTTGTTTGGACACCTAGTAGCAATATGACCAATTTCTTCACAAGAAAAATAGATTAGAGGAATTTTACCTTTGTACTTCCCTCTACTCATGGAATATTTCTATGTAAGTAGGGCTTCAACAATTTCAAGATCACTATCAAAAATTTCTTCAGTTTCTTCCTCACTTTTTGATTGATTATCTTTTATTTTCTTGCCCTTTTCTTTGAGTGAGAGTATAGCTTCAAATGTAGACTCAATATTCTTGGAAGCAGAAACATAGTTGTCAAAGTTATCTAGTTTAAAACCTATCAATCTTCCTACTAGGCATCTAAGCCTATCTTTTTATTTGGATCACATCTCTTTTCTTGAATAGCAGACACTCTGATTACATAGATCAGAATCAGAGTTCTGAGTATTTTTCTTACAATAATTTCCTCTTTGATTTCTCCTCCAAATGCTCTGATTGCACTGACATTGGCCTTAATTCTTTCCACATTTTTTGCAACATTTCCATCTTCTCTCATTCTCATTTGATCAAACTGTCCTCTAAGGCTTTCTACTTTGGCTCTTCTTACATTGTCATCTCCTCCATAGATTTCTTTTAGTTTGTTCTATTGATCTCAGAATGGTTTTGACAATTGAGTGTCAACACACTTAAGCTATTTGCTAAGTTCATGCCGAGCTAGCAACATATGTTGAGTATAATATATACAAGTGCCAAGTTGTAATAGGTTTCAAGCCAGAAATATAGTAAGTGTCGAGTCACTTAGGTGCCAAGAAAATAGACAGTGTTGAGCGAGTACATGTGCCAAATAGATGTCGAGCATGTTTAGTTGCCCAATAAGACAAAATTTTAGTAAGTTTTGAGCAACACAGAATCAACATAAGATTTTGTGCCTTCACAAACTAAGATGTAAATCATTTTGCATGACAGCTAATGGATATTTATCAAATCGTAGAGATAAGATCAAATCTATTTGATTCCCTATGTAATCAACATGCAACCAATCAAATAATTGGAATGCTAAAGAGGCAAAATGGATGAATCTAAGCCATAGATTCATGCCTAACCCTAAGTCATGAAATATTTTTAAGGAGATCAAAGCCCCATAATTTGTATGTACTAAATGATGAGAGTGTGATGCATGTGAGCGAAGAAGAGAACGAGTAAAAGGGGTGAAGTGATAAGAGGACATTCAAGGTGACTTAGCAAAGCAGGAGTATTACAAGATTAGTTAGTAGAATAGGGAATCAACATTGTAAGAGCTTCATATCATATTAGTGAGGAACGGATCAGATAGAACAAGGATCTAAAATCAGCAATATTAGATTGTAAGTGATTAGGTCAAACATTCTACTGTACTCTCTAAAAATTGTTGTAGTAGAATGAAATCCTATGGACTTAGGTTGGTTTAACAACCATTGTATACATCCTTTAATAGGGTGGCATTCCAAGTGAATGTCTTGTAAATCCTTTAGATAGGTGCACTTCTAACAAGGTGTAAAAGCCTTTAATAGGGCACGCCTCTCATAGGGTAGACCATTGCTAATGGTGAAATATTGTAACCTTGACAAGTTACATTATTGTTGTAGTAGTAAGTTGTGGGTGTCATCCCCACCCCAATTTTACCTTCTCATTTTGGAGGGTTTTTGGGTGATCAAATCTGGTGTCAAATATTTTTCATGCATGCTTTTACTTTCATGTTATTTCAATATGTTTTCATGCATGTATTGATTTAAGTTAAAAGTTTTAAAGGTTAAAGTTTAGTACTTGTGATTCACCCCCCCTCTCAGAAGTATACTTCCCACTTGTAAATTCCAACAATTGGTATCAAAGCTAAGTTCTCATTAGGGGAAGCCTTATATCTTGGAGAAAAGATCTTGAGATGGAAGTCTACAAGTTGGGAAAGACCATTGAGAATTAGGAGATTGAGATACATCTCTTACTACAACAAAATAAAGCTCCATTTGACATATAGTGCACTTTCTAAAAGAAAAAATCTTCACCTCATTCTAATTTGTCCTCATCCCATCTCCATAGTCTTCTATCATTCATCTCTTCATCCAACACCATTATCATGTATTCCATTACACCAAATCATCTTCATCTTGCATTCCTACATTCCTACATCATCCTACACTATTTGTCAACCTTCTATGGCTTTCCACCCAATCTAGCCTCAATCTGACCTTTGTTTGAACAAGTTTGACCAAATTTTACCATTTGTTACTAATTTCACCCATATTATGACCTCTTTATATCATTTTTGTCATGCACACAAAGTTTTGGGTCATTCCAAGTCCAGTCAGGCTAATTCTGGCCCCCAAAGCCTTCTAGGGCACAATCTACACTTTTTGAGTGCACTTGGGCTTCTCAAGTGCACTGTGGGAACACTTGGTATTGTCATAGTGCACTTGGGTGCATTTTGGGTGCACTTGAGGTAGTAATATGCCCAAAATTACTCCTGGAGCTCCTATATTGCACTTTGGAGCCCATAACTTTTGTGTTTCAACTCCAATTTTCAATCCATCAGTTGTGTTAGATTTGTATCTTTATTGTGAACTAAATAATCTATAATTTTCATCATTTTGTTACTATCTTGAGTGGTAACCCTTGAAACTACTCTAAGGCTCCTAATCAATGCCCATTCTGCACTCTAGAGCCCATAACTTTCACAGTTGAGCTCAGATTTGTGATCTATCAGTTGCCATGGCTTTTTCTTCTCATTGTCAACAAATTGATTTATCATTTTCTTATCTCATTAAATTTCTCAAGGGGGCACCCATATATATCACCCCTACTGGGGCATGTTGTGGTTTTCTCATTAGTGTTCTTTGACACAATGCTCAAAATCACATTGTATCAAAGAGGGGCAAAATGTAGACACTCAAAAATGGTTTGGATCTACTATTTCATCACATTTTCATACTAACTCATTCCATTTTCTCATTCCACTAACTTTGATCTTTTGGCCAACTTGATCATATCTCAATAGTGTCTGTCATCATTCATATCCTCCTTTACATCGATTTCATATCATTTCAAAACCATTTCAAATCAACTCGAAATCATATCAAATCAACCCAGAATCACCCCAAATCAACCCAAAATCACCCAAAATTAGTCTTAGTCAACCTAGAATGTGTCAAAAATTCCAAATCTATCATCATTCATCCAATCCTAGGCATTTTTGTGGCTTTTAGTGCCCTAGAAACCTATTAATCTATCAAATCTTATCAATCTAACCTTAGTACTATCATGGATCTCAGTGCTAGGTCAAACTATCATTCATGTCATCTGATCTTTGACATTGTCAAGTTTCTCATTATTTGATCATGGCATTATCAACCATTTAATAACATTGACAGTGTCTATCAATGTTATTATGATCAACCCTATCAACCAATATCAATCCTATAGCATTTTACAATGTCAATTAAATGTTATGTGTCCTTAATTCATGTCATGTGTCCTTGGCATGTTATCAATTTCAATCAATAGATCAATTTAACCATGGCTTTAGTCTATCCATCATCATCTTATTCAATCTCCATTATCATCACATTTCACCAAAGGATACTATCACACTTATTTAATCAAATTTGCCAATCATCTACTAATTTTCTCTATAGGATTAAACAACCCATAATTTAATCCTATGTCATTTCACTAATTATTTTTCTTAACTAATAATCTCAATTAATTAATTGATGCATCATTCATAAACCATGGAAATTATCAATTTCCTAAGTCCTGTTTCCACCATTAATTCCATTTTTACTAATTTCTATTTGTGTGGAATAAGGGATTTTTAATTCAAATATTCCACACAATATTGACATCATCATGACACATTGTGGATTCTCCATTTACACTTGTCTAAGATATATCATAATCCATATATTCTTATTCATTATGCACATCCATTTTTGGCTTCCATTGTCATAGATTCTTGGCTTTAAGTGGGTTTGAGGTGTCACATGACATGTCATATATCCTCTTCCATTTTTAGCCACGTTTGACTTCCAACATGTCATACAATCCTACACTTGGAATCTTGTGTCATATGTGTCATGAATTCTCAAAGGAATCTCTTGCCAAGTCACATATCCAAGGTGACAATTCCAATGCTCTCATCTTCCATGTTGATTATAAAATGGGCATTCTTCCTTTCATTTCTAGTCCCTAAAATCTTAAGTCCTTGAGTCCCTAGCTTCTTAGTATTTTTGCTCTTTCTCTCACACTAAAATTACATCTTCTAGTATTCTCATAGAATTATCACTATCTTAGGCTTTTTCTTCCTAATTGTGTGCATTATAGGCAATTTGGAGCTACATTATATGGAGAAGAAAGAAGGACATGGGAGCTACAAATGAAAGAGGGGGTTTTTAGCATTGTGCTACTTCCTTTTTGTTTATTTGGCTTTCATGGTAGACTAGAGGGTGTCAACGTATGTTTATTGAGTTTGTGATTTTCTCATAGTATGTTAGACATTAGCCCATTTTCTAGTCCTACAACTACTATTCAAGCCTTATTACTACCTCATTTAGAAGTTATGTTGAGACATTTATAGACTACAAAAGATCTCATGTAGAGTCCAAAAATATCTACAAAAAATAACATAGTGGATCTTGCTACTAGAATGGATATTGAGACGCAAACTCTTGAGACAATCAAGTAGAATTGGGATAGTACAATATCTGTTATCATGAAATGGAACAAGACATTTTTTTAAGAGTTTGGTATACTCCCCATGCCCCAATCACATAACACTACTTGAAATTCATGATAAAAACAAGGGAAAAATATGAATAAGTATAAAAGAGGAGATGTATGCATATTTTGAATATTTTGACATATTATGTATGTTATATGTATATTATGTCTAGTGGAAAAGGAGTAATAAGGAGATTGAACCAGAGCTGCAAACCAAAACAAAATATTTTGGAAAAGAGTTTTTGAAAAATATGATGATCGACCTATAGGTAAGAAGTGTAGACACCTAAAAATCCTTTAGAAAATAAAGTATTTTTGTTTTCTGAAAAAGTCCTGATGACATCATCATTTATTAATTAATTATTAATTAATTAATTAATTTTTATGCCATTAAATCCCTTTATCTTAATTAAAAATATTTAATTAAGGAATCCCTCCCAAAAATGTTTAAATCTTATTTAAACATTATTTCTTTATTTATTAATTATTTAATTAATAAATTGACCAAAAATCCTTTAGAAAATAAAGTATTTTTATTTTTTGAAAAAATCCCTAATGACATCATCATTTATTAGTTAATTAATTATTTAATTAATTTATTTATTTTTATGCCATTAAATCCCTTTATCTTAATTAAAAATATTTAATTAAGAAATCCCTCCCAAAAATGTTTAAATCTTATTTAAACATTATTTCCTTATTTATTAATTATTTAATTAATAAATTGACCAAAAATCCCAAAATAAATAATTTATTTATTTTTTTTCCCAAAAGTTGGCCAATTTCCTTAAGATCAATAACCTCTTCCAAAATTTTCTAATCCTTCTTTAATTTCGATTAAAGGCTAATCTCATCATTTCCTACCCCTAATCCCAACTCAAAATATTTAATCAAGATTAAATATTAATACTCATGTTTATTAAAAATATTTTAATAAATATCTCCTCAACCCAAACCATTGAAATAAATAAAACTTTATTTATTTCATAAAATCTTATCCTAGAAAGTTCTAGACTCTTCTAGAAAGTCTTCATCCTCATCCAAAGCCTAGACTCTTCTAGAAGATGTCTTTAACCCTAATCCTAATCCCCTTCTAACCTTGTCACATTCCCTAAACATGGGTTAAGAATTGCTAACTCAAGGAAAAGTTAACAAATATCTCCTCCTTCACCCACCCTCATTAATTGCAATCCACTTGCCATCCACTTGCCTAGTCCTAAGCCATCTCTAACCCTTCCTCTAATCATTTTTACAACCCTAAGCAAGCTTAAAACCTCCCTAAACCCTCAAATTCGAATTTCACGGTATCTCTCACAAATATCTTCAACCACAAAACTTTATAAAGCTCACAAAGTCATAAATGTTCTTACAAAGCACTTATGAAGGGTCTTTATGAAGATTTTATCCCTTGAGCCTCCTTTGTTGACTCATCCTTCCCCTTTCCTCCATCCTCTCACCATGTGACATGTGTCACTCCTTGATTGGTTGTAAGGAAGCACAATCCATGTGCTCTCCTCTCATGCAATCTAAGCCCTCCATGAGCTTTTTCCCATCCTTGCATCTTAGCCCTCAATCCCTCAAGCCTCTTGCCTATAAATTGGATCCTTCCCCTTTGCAAAATAACACAATCCATGAAGTAAAGTTATAATGCTATTTTGAGAGCCAAATCCATACTAAAGCCATCTATCCACACTAAAAATCCACAATCATCCATTGAAGCCTTTGGAAGCATATTGAGCATACATCCTATCCATTTAGATAAAGCTACTCAACAAGAGAGCTTCTTATTGAGAGAGTCCATTAATGGCTCATATTCTCAATTGAGAGTTCATCTTAGTCTATCTTGAAGTTTATGAATTTTGTTTAGTTTGTAAAAGCTTTATTTAAATTTGGTTTCTATTAGCATACTAACATTGCTCATATACAAGAAGTACATCCTAAGGGGGATCTAATGTCCCCATATTTTTATCCTATTAGTCAATTCTCTATGTTTCAAAAATATGCAAAAAAAATGCAACTTGATTGTTAGATGTTTTGTAGTTCTTTGCAAGCATATTTATTAAAGATTGACATTTAGAAAGAAAAAAAAAATTAGATCTACAATATATCCCTTGTGTGCAAAGTGTTTGATGAAATTATCATATTAAAAATTAGAAAATTAAAATCAGAATTGCAAGTGATATTACATTGGTATCGGAGCTAAATCCTTCAATACTAAAGGTTTAGCAATCACATACAGCCACCTGGGGTTGGCTCTTATAGATTTTACTCATGCAAACAAGCTTTGTTTGACATGGAATAAGAATTTGATAGGAAGAAGAACACCATGGGTGATAAGGAAGAGGTTATCCCACCAAGAAACCATAGGAATGAGGATCATGAAACAAGGGAATTCTTTAGAGTAATGGTTACAAAATAGGAGCAGATGGCTCAGGCTTTGTAGGCACTGACCACCATGGCTGAGCACATGAACCCATAGAATAGATAGAATCAAGAGAAAGGTGATAACAAGAGTGTAGTGGGGTCTCCAAGAGTCATAGGACACTCTCTAGGATAATAGACATGCCTACTCATCCTACATTCATGAGAGATGAGCCAAAGATAGCACCTACAAAAGAAGCAGGAGAGGAGATGTTCACAAATATCCTCATGGTTGAGAATGATGAATGGGATTTATTAGCTCCAAAGTGTGAGGGAGGATGAAATTTGAGTGGTTTTCTAACTAAGATAATTATAAGGTAGAAAGAGAGGATAAGAGACCTTGTGGCAAGGATAATAATTTAAAGCATGCTATAGGGAATCTTTCCTTGACTACATTTGATGGAAGTAGTAAAATGATAGCATAAGCTTGGATTCACAAGCTTGATACCTTCTTAGCACTGAGACCAATGAAAAAGTATAGGCAATAAAATATGAAATTCTACATTTAGAGGGAGTTGTACATGATTGGTGGTACCATGGGATGGTTACCCTTCAGCATAACTAGGTTACTTCATATCAGGACTTCATGGACAAGATGGTAGAGAGGTTTAATAACAAGGATCTAGAAGTCTACTTTAGGGAGTTTGCATAGTTGAGACAGAGACATGGATTAGAGTATTTCATTAGTGACTTTCAAAGGCTATCTATAATGGTGCCAGATATCTCAGATATGAGATTAGTTATTTTGTTCAATGAGGGATTATTTGAACCACTAAAGGGTTGGGTAAAAGCCTTTGATACATTTAATTTGTAAGAAGTGATCAAGAAGACTAGAAGTATGGAAAAAGAAGCCCTAGTAAATAAATTTCAGTTAAAGGGTGCATCATCTAGAAAATACAACAAATCATTCTTCAAGAAACCTAAGAGGAATGAAACAAAGGCCAAAAATAAAGATAAATCTTTTGCTCATTTGGATATAGAGACATTGAATAATTTAAGGAAGAAAAAAATATTGCTTTATTGCAAAGGACCCTATGAAATGAACCATGACTATCCTTTAAGGCCAAAGGGGAAAGCAAAAAGGGTTATGTGCATTTATTATGAGGATTACGATTATAAAAATTCAAACCAGCAATCTGAAAATGAGGAATCAATTGAAGACAAGGCACAAATCATGAAAAGTTGAACAAAATGGCTATAGGTGATGAGAATACTGAGGATAGGCTTAAAGAGGCTCATTTCACTAGTATACAACAAGAGAGATCATTCAGGATGAGAGGGGTATTGGCTGGTGACTGAGTTATCACTTTTCTTGATATAGGTGTATGCTATCATATTAGTGTACAAAGAATAACATAAACATAAACTTAAAATTCACAAACTAAAACAATTGCAACATATGAAAGGACAAAGGAAATAGAAAAATAGAATGCAAAACAAGTATGGTGAGCTCCTCAAGTGTAACATTGATGCTTAGGTATGTCCAAATGATGGTATGTGTGCCCAAGTGTGCTCAAACTTAAAATTATGGATCATGATGTTTCATTTATAGAACAAGGATATAAGGATGGAGGGCCAAGATGTAAAGATGAAGGAAGGATGAGGTAGGGCTATGATGTAAGGAAATGGGAGTACATGGATTTTGCTTATTCAAATCCATAGCCTTGTGACAAGTGTCACAAGGGGTTTCGATGTGAGGGGATTATAAAATTGGAGGGTCAAAGTGAGTTATGATGGAGAAGGAGTGTTGAGGAGGGATGTAAGATCCCTTAAAGAGATTTCAATTCTTGTAAGAGTCTTTAAGTCATTTGGATAGGAATTTAAGAGGGATAGGATAGAATTTTGACTTTGATTTGGCTTAAGGCTTTATTAACCCTTGGTTAAAGTTGTGCACATGTTTAGGGAAGGGATTAGGGTTATCTTAGGAGGGAATCAATATTCAAGTGGAATTTTAGAGGGATGCAAGTGGGCTAGCACTTATGAGGTAGGTTAATTAGTCAAGTAAGAGAGGTTAGCATGGGTGAATGGGTTGGATTTAGCTAATGATAGGGATTTAGGAGTAGCTGTGGGTTGGAGATTTTGTTTTAAATAATTTATTAAATCAAATGGGATTTTAGGAATTAAATAAAATATATTTTATGTATTTATTTAATTTAATAGGAGAATAGGGATTTAATTGATAATTATACTTTTGTTTGCCATTTGATTTGATAAATTGGGCTATAGTTGATAAATTGAATTAATTAAGGGATGACATTGGATTAATTAAATATTAAATAATTAATCAATGATGCCTTAGGAGATGACTAAATATGATTACTTTAAGTAATGTAATTAGGTTTAGGTGTCTACATTTTTCTCCCCTTTGAGATAGTGTTGGAATAATACTATTTCAAAGAAGTTTGAAGTAGAAGACAAGAAGAATATTTTTAAAGCAAAAAAATTGCACAAATCTTGAATAGAAAGAGGAGAGACTAGACTATGTGATTCCCCCTTGAGAAGGTGGCAAGGAGAGAAGATGAGGCCTAAAAAATTCTTGAAAAGTATGAGAACCTAGGGCAAGAGGGAGGACTTATATTGGCTAAGATATGATCAATAGGGACTCAGACTCCCATTATGGGAGAATGAGAAAAAGGGACTTGGGAAGGACCCTGGGTGGGATTGGCTTTTTAAAAATAAACGTAGGTGTAGGGGATGATGGTGGGATGAAGTGAGTGTGGAAGCTTTGGATTGCTTGATAATGGCTATAGGACTAATTGGATTGGATGCTTGGATAGGTTTTTTGGTTGGATATTGTGGGATTCTAAAAAGTGGCTAGTGTTTCAATAGAGTGGAGGGAAGATGGAATCTATTGAAGCTTGAGTGTGGGGTACTCCAAAGAAGAGCATCACCATGTAGTTGAGCACCAACTTTGATATAGGAATACTGGAGACATGCCAAGGTTATGAAGAATATCAAGGCCTTTTCACCAATATTACATAGGACTGGCATAAAAATAACATGTAAGGATTGCCCCAACATCACATGTGAATCCTAGAGGAATCAGAGTGGAAATGATACTAGGTAACCTGCAGGAAAATGATTTTTCTCAACTACATCATGTAGCGACAAGTGGTCACATGTCAAGAATATGAAAGGGCTACATTTGACTAACTCACAAGTAGGAAACCAAAAGAAAAATACCTGATCAAGACCTTGCTCTTGAATTGCCCCATCCATGGCACACCATGATATAAAATACTATGGAATCTTTGAGGAGAGAACAACTAAATCTCTTGGAAAAGATACTTTAAGAACTAAACTTGAAATCCTGAAAAATAAAATAAAAATAAATAACCTTTTTCCAAAGAGATCAGTAGGACTGGATACTCATGAACCAAGGTTAAACAAGAGGAAGGATCCATCCTGCAAGGACTTATCGGTGGTATATGGAACTATGATGACATGTGATGGGAAATCAAAACCTTTACTATAACACTTTTGATGACAAGGGATCTCACCTGTGAACTCACTAAAATACCTAACCAAGAGAATTGGAATTTGTGACTAAACATGAACTGACATGAAAGACTAGGGTATATACAATTAGACTAATATAAGGACTGACTCTAGAGGATTTACAACTGACTAACCAAGCTATTACAAGGATTACTATAAAAAATATTAGTATGATAGGATAGAAAAATAGATCTAAAATATTACAATGTGAAAAATCTTAGGATGAGGAGATAGTAGATGAAAAGCATAGGATGAGGTGATAATAAATTGAGGGTGGATAGGGTGATGTGGATAAGGGAAAGATATACTTTAATACAAGGAGTGGGAAGGATGCATCCCAATGATGATGATTGGATTGTGACCAAGGCTTGTAATAGGGATGGGTAGAAGATTAAGAATGTGATTGGGTGAGTTGAAAGATTTGTAATGGGATAGTGCATGTGATGGTGGATTTCTAAGAGTAGTAGGATATGAATGGATGAAATTGGGGTACATGGGGATAGCTTAGAGATAGATATTTATGACAAGGGATGTACTAAGTGATTGAAAAATAGAGGCAATGTTGGGAGGTGTAAGGATAGAAAAAAATAGGAATGGTGGATAGAAGGATTTGGGTAGACGAATGCAAAAAGATAGGGATTGGGAGATGAATGGTGTTAGGGATGACTAGATGGAAATGGGGAGATGGAAATTTGAATAGGATATGGTCCCTAGGGAATATGATTCCCCTAGTTATTATATGTCATTCAAGAGGAGGTCTTATGAGAGGTGTGATAGGATAGAAGGTTGGACAATAAGAGGATAATGAGGTAGATGGAAGCTGGGACGTGAAAGGTGAATGAGGTAGAGGGTAACTATGATGGGTGGATGAGGTTGATGGAGGGATTATATGGACAAAATATTGGGTGGATAAAGGATAGGTGGATACAAGCTATGATGGGGAAATGAATGCCAAAGAGGTGACCAAAATCATGTATCTAGTGGTGGCCCTTAATTTTTATCAAGATGCAAAGGAGGGAGGAGGTAAAATGGATAAGATGTTGGTATGGTGAGTATTGGAACTTTCCCTCAAGTGTGTAGATAGTTTGGATGGATGGATTACACATGATGCTTGTTTTCTAAGTTTTCATCATGGTACTTGTCCAAGGTGCTTGAATTGCCAAGTTTTCACTAGTGGATGGCTTATTTTTTCTTCACTTTCTTTTTTGCATTTTTGATGGATTTTTACTCATAGATGTTGGTAGGATAGGTGGAGAATGAAAAATTTTGGATTAAATGAGTGGAATGGTGGGTGGGATTTGGTAGATAATGGATGGGAAGACATTAAAATTGTGGGTAAATGGATGAAGAAATTGGGAATTTCATCATTGCCACACACTCTAAAAGGGGATGAAGTAGTGAGTAAGATGGTTTTGGAAAAGAGTAAGGAGGAAATGGAGTAGGAGAAATATAAGGACCAATAGTAAACTTGGAAGATGAAAGAGTGGAAATGTAGGATAAGAAGCATAAGGACTAAAAGTGAATTACTAGGATGGAGGATATGTATATGGAGATTTGGAAAAAGTATGAAAATATGAGGCTTTTTGAGTAGTGGGAATGGATACCAATTGATATTTTTCTTTGAGATGAATTTATTTTATGAGAATCCTAGATATCTACATGATTTTTGACTTTTTCAGGTTTGGCCTTGGTGGCCTCTAGACTTTTTCTTTTGTTTGGATCAAATATTTTTCTTCTTGAACATGTATTTTATATGGGACATGTTGATACTTGGATTTTGTGGATGTTTGGATTTATGCTTTTTAATTTTTGCATCCAATTTTCTTCTATTAGCCATGGTATGGGAATAAGAGCATAGAAGATATGTAGGAACTATGGATGGAATGATAGAGGTTGAAGGTTGGGAGGGATTCAAGGATGTGTGCCTTTTATTATTTAGCTTGTGAATTTGAGGGGATGGGGTGATGGAATGGAATATGGGATATGGATGCATGTAATTTCCCAAAATGGATGGAGGGAATGAAGGATAAGGACCTAAAATAGATGGAGGCGAGGAAGGAGTAGGTCCCAAAATAAATGGAGGAGATAAAGGATTCAGATTAGTTATATAAGGACCCAAAATGGATGGAAAGGATGGAAGATTTAGATAAGCGATATAAAAACCCAAAATGGAGGGATGGAAAGAAGTAGTAGGATAAAGGCTCAAAATTGATGTGGAATAAGATGGATGGGAATTTTGGGGTGAAGATGGACAAATTTGGGATGATGAAAGGATAGAAGGGATACCAAAATATAGAGACAATTTATTTATTACTTCAATATGATGCTTATTATTTGGAACACAAGATTTGAGTCTATTAGTAGATGAAGGAGTCAAAGTTTTGGATATGATAGTTTGTTCTTCTTTTGTAGATCTATCTTCATGGAGTATAGGGGATGTAGGATCATGACGTAGTGTGGATGGAAGGATATGATCTTGATATGGATGGGTGGAGGATAATAACTCTTGAGATGGATTAGGGATAATGGTAGGATCATGACTTAAGCTAGTGGATTGGGTGCTATTATAGGAGATGTATTGATGATTTCTTTAAGTGAGATAAATGGATGGGTGGGAGGTTATTCAATTGGTTTGAGTTAATGGGGGAGGGACTCATTAGGGTCATTACATGAGAATTTTGGTAATGCTAGGAGGAGGAGATGTGGATGTGATTTGGAGGAATTTGATATATGGGAGGTAGGAGAAGGAAGGTGATTGATAAGTGGGATGGATGAAATAGGGATGATAGAGATGGGATTATGGAAGAGAAATGATTGGTGTGGTAGATGGATTTTCTTTTGGTTCCCTTGTAATACTCCTTGGAGATGTGCATGTTGGATTGGGAAGAGTAAGGGGATTAGGATTATGCATTGTATAACTAGGATTGATCGGAGTCTTTGGAAAATAGTTTGGAGATATTGAGGTTGTAGAATTGGACTAGGGATGTAGCTAGTAGCATTGTTGTGGAAGGGTAGAGATTGGGATATGAAGGTGAAGGAAGATGGAGACATGATTTATGTATGAGGGAAATATGTGGGTGTGATATTGGAATGGGGTGTGGATGAGTGCAATAATGGATTTCCCTTGTCAAAGGTATGATAAGGAGTAGTAGTGGGTATGGATGGAGGCATGGTGGAGTAGTTTGGAGGAATGTTTGGATTTTGGGGGATGTTTGGAGGAATTTTGGGACTTTGGAGGATGTTTGGAGGAATATCTCCAAGGATTTAAATATTCCCATCATGGTCAACAAGACCTTCATCATCATTAGAATAGGATGGACTGGGAGAATTGGTGAGGTGACTAAACTCATCATAATAGAGTTGTGATGTCATATTTTGATGATGAACTAGGTAGGGATGAAGGATGAATATGGATAAACACTAAAGCTCATATTAGGATTTGGATTAAGCTCATAATGGGATTTATATTAATCTCATAATAGGAGGAAGGAAGGAATCCAAGGAAGATGGAAATGGGGTGGGAAATGACAAAGAAAAATCTTCTAGTTAGGATATGGAAAGGAAAGGAAGACTTGATGGAAGACTTTAGAAATGATGATACTTTGAGGAAAACAAAATAGATAACAAAATGGGTGTGATTGAGGATGACAATGTTTTGGAAGCTTGGATGAAATCTTTGATGGAGTAGTGACTATGCTAAGTATGCCCTATTTTGACTTTGAGACAATGTTTTCGGATCAATTGAACAAGCAATCCCTCAAAGGATAAAGCAACTTTGAGGGAGGTAAATAATGGATCTCTTTTTGGAAAGGACATTTGATAACCAACTTTGACAGATGTGTATGTTCAACAAAGTTTTCTATGAGGTTATTTCACAAATAAGATAGTTGAAGCATGCTTTATCCCTATGTTCAATTTGGATTTGATGTAAGGTTAAAAGGGTATTTGCTAATTGGTTTGTAATTAGATTCATGGAGTCATTTCAAATGGTTGTTACACATGTAATTCATTAAGAATCTATTCCAACCATGCTAAAATCATGCAAAAAATTTCCCACCTCAAGCTACACCAAAAACACATCCCCTAAACTTGTCTATATGGAGAATATTTTTTACCTTTCTTCTCATTTATATATTGGTCGAAGGGGTTTACTAGTTTGAGCTTCTACCCAAAGGGGACACACTTGCCAAATGATGAAGAACTCACTAGAAGCACTCCTAGGTTGTTACAAATGATATTGCTAACAACTTTTGGTACATGTTTTGTGTATTTTAAGGGTTCTATTTTGTAATAAATAAAAGATAACTCAAAGATGTGTTAAAAGACACAATCTTAAGACACGAAAGACACTTTGTTCATTCTAATTTTGAAGCTTTTAGGTTTTTTTCTATCTATGACTTTGAAGACACTCATGATTAATATGTAAGGTTCTCTCCAACTTTAGAGTGATGGTCAACAAAATGAATTGAGTCAACAAAAGGAAATCATGTGTGAAAGCTTTGAAAAGGATGGGAATAAGAGCATGTTACTTTAAGAACATACAATAGTTTATAATTTTGCCTTAAAATTGAAGTGTTTGGAATGTTTAGTTTAAGCCCAAAATGAGATGTGTGGTTCTTTTATCCTTTTAAGCATTCAAGAATTACTTGATAAAGGCATTGTTCATTTTACTTCCAAATTCAAGGTGTGAAGCATAGCATTAGTTTATTGACCTTTTAACATTTAAGATTTGATGAAATTTATTTTATATCCAAAATTAAAGTGTCATTTAGTGGGATAATGATTAGAACATGCAATTTTAATTCCCAAAACATAACTTAAATTCAAGAAACCTATAGATAATAGTTAGAGAAAATATCAATTTCTCAAGCTACTTTACTTGCAAAATAGTCTTGAAACAAATAAGTCTAAGAGACAGCAATCCCATGGTAGTCAATAGGTGATCCCATAATGTAGGAATGCAGTCAAATTGGTAGGAATATTGTCTAAAAATTGACAAGAAAAATAATAAAACTGAGCCACAAAAAAAATACTTACAGAGAAAACCCATGAAGATGTGATCTCATGAGAAGAATGATCATTCCCGCTAACATGTTTCATTGTGGGTTCAAGGGGATAAATATATCTTTTAAATGTTGGTGGATAGATTTTCAAAGAGTGATCCTACTATCTGTATACACAAATTGGAAATGACATACAAGAGTTCCCATGAATGTGAGGGTGAAAGAGGGATTTTTGGGGATGGGACCAGACATTTAAACATGTGTCACAAAGGGGTTTTTTGTTTAGTGGTGTTCCCACAAATGTGGGTTCAGATTCTCACCATTAGAGGTCATCAATCTCACAGTTGTGGGATCACAAAGTAAAGGTGTTTGTGGGTTTTTTTATGTGAAAACCATTTGGATGGATAGGACCACATTGGGCCTATTTTCACTTATGACCTAAAAACATAGTAAAAAAAAAGGAGCACAAAATGTTTGGTTTTGGAATTAGTTAAAAGTAAGCATAGAGGATTAAAAATGACCCATATGTGAGCTCCCATCAAACATGCCAAAATGTATGCTATTACATTAGTGTGCAAATAACATCAACATAAAATTAACATTCACAAACCAAAACAATAAAAATGTATGAAAGGAAAAAGAAAACAAAAAAGGAGTATGCAAACCAAGTATGGTGAGCTCCCCAAGTGTAACCTTGATGCATAGATATGTCCAAATGATGGTATGTGTGCTCAAGTATGTTCAAAATTTAAATGGTAGATCATGATCAGGCATGGATATAGATGCAGGTTTCAAAAATGAAGGTGTAAATGGATTTTGACATGGTAAGGGTGCAATGGATAACTTTGGTGGTTAATGGAGCATTATGAGCTTGCATGAAAAGTGGATTATGAATTGTGAAGGGAGAAGGTTTCATTAGGCCAAGGATGTAAGGATGGAGGGTCAAGATGCAAAGATGAAGGAAGGATGAGAAAGGGTTAGGATGCAAGGAAAGGTGAGCATACAGATTGTGCTTCTTCAAATCCATAACCTTATGACAAGTGTCACAAGGGGATTGGATGTGAGGGGATGGTAAAAGTGGAGGGTCAAAGGGAGTTATGAGGGAGAAGGGGTGGTGGAAGAGGGATGTAAGAGGCCTTAAAAAGATTTCAAGTCATTTAAGATTCTTTAAGTCATATGGGTAGGAATGTAACAAGAGATGGAATAGAAGTTTGACTTTGGTTTGGCTTAGGACTTCTTAACCCTTGGTTAAAGTTGTGCACATATTTAGGGAAGGTATTAGGCTTAGCTTAGGAGGAGATTAGGATGCAAATGGCATGTTAAAGGGATACATGTGGGATAGCACTTATGAGGTGGGTTACTTAGTTGGCTAAGAGAGGGTAGCATGGGTGAATGGGTTGGATGTCATGTCCCCTTTTCAAATAATTAAAAATAATAATCTTTGCTAAGGTAGGCAGGCCCAAAAGGGTGAAGTTTCGGAAAAAGGGGATAATCTTCAAAAGCTAATGGACTAATAAATGAAAATTATTATTAAAATATGTTTTATTAACCCCTCTTGGACGTGAGTTAGGGTTATGCCCTCTTTTAAGGGGTTTGGAGGCATTATGGGCTCATTCTAGAACTTGATTTTTGCGCATTGCTTTGTTGTTCTTCAGAGGCTGCCAAACCTATGGAGAAGGAGACCCAAGAATGGGAGTTTGCAGGTTTCTAGGAAGGCTAAAGATGGGAGTTTGAAGCCATTCCATGTGCATGCTCATGCAGAGTTTTCCTTTGTGCTGAATAGTGCAGATTTGTGGGTTTTTGGGTGTGTTTTTTGTAAGAGTTTGGTGTTTCCAATTTATTAATAATATGTGAAGCTGTGAAGTCTTTGGCACTATTTCTAGCATACCTGATTTGGGGTTTATTGAGAAATTGGTGGATCTTTGAAATATTGGTTGTTTGATCTTAAAGATATGATTAGAGGCTTGAAATATCATATAAAATCAGTAAAGGGACATTTCAGTGGTATCAGAGCTATGATCTTGCTAGCCTGAGGGTTTGTAGAAGTTTGCATGTCAGTTTTGACAACTACCCAAATCTTGCATGTCAAAATTTATGGTTGCATGCTACTTCTAATCATTTGCATGTTAGTTCTTGGTGAATTTGGTGGTTGTGGTTGCATGCCAAAATCTATGGTTGCATGCTACTTCTAATCATTTGCATGTTAGTTCTTGGTGAATTTGGTGGTTGCATGTTGCTTCTAATTAGCTGCATGTCAAAATCTATGGTTGCATGCTACTTCTAATCAATTGCATGTTAGTTCTTGGTGTTTGAAGAAGTTATAACCTATTGTAGTTACACTCTACTTTATCCAGACTGGATAGGTATAGTAAAGAGTCTCAGAGGACACGATCTGGGACAATTGATATCCAAAGTCAGAACAGTAGAAAGGATGGTTATTTATACATTCGAGATAAACTTAGGAAAATAAGCCATGACATGTCTGAATAGTTGGTTGAGCACCACTGTATAATGAATGACATGTTGTCTGACCCAGCTAAGGTGGATAAGTTGACTGGATTTCTATTTGGAAGATTTTCTCACAAGGCAGATGACACAATTACCAAGAGTTTGCATGAGGAGTTTGAGAAACTAGCTTATAGACAGGCTGAGGTCTCAGATTCTACTCCACCACAGGAGGTAGTGAGAAAGGATATTACACAGATTGATAGTAATGGTCAACTTGATACTCAAATTGAAATAATTGTATATAGGTCATCAAAGGGTGATGTCACAGGTATTCAGGATGGTATAGTTACAACAGGTAGTGACTACAGCGTAGTGGGTTCAGATGATGATTATGAGGATGTTGTTGTGCATGATGGTGAGATACCTGGTAGAGATGAGTAGACATTGAGCATTCATGACTTTGCTAAGAAAGAGTACCAGGCACATTTAGATGCTTCGACACATGAGGTTGAGGCTGGTAGTACTTCACATGATTTGTCCAACCAGCTGAAAGTGAACAAAGACAATATTGTGACTTCATTATCTCATCATGACAAGTATGTGGAGTTAGTTGGTATTGGTCATATTACTCAGGTGAGGAGTTTTCTTGAGTTACCAGCTGATTCTAGTTTAAAGATATGGACTCGAGATTATTATATTGGCATTTGGGATTCAATTGACTAGAGATCTTTAACACTTTTTGGTAGCAGTGTTTGTTTGGGTGCTATCATGGATTTGATTAGCAGATTGCACGATGTTGTCTTTTCTTGTGCCAGTAGCTTGTCTGATGTTGGTATTAGTTTTTATACACCGGTGTTGGGCTTTGTTCATATATCCAGTCGACCATACTTGCTGGAATGTGTTGATGATCTTTCATATTTGGCAGTGTGTACAGATGAGTTCCAGGATCATATTGGCATTGATGACATCTAGGAGGATGCAGTGGGTAGTTTTGAAGACTTAGTTTCCTTGGTAGTTTCTTTTGGTACAAAGGAGTTAGACATCAGTGCTACAGTTTTTGATACTCCATATGTTGATATGAGCTTTGGAGTTGATTCATAGGATATGGATGGTAATACTCTAGAGACTAGTAACTTTGAGGATACTCCTTTAGACAGTACATCAAAGGAGGTTTGTAGGAGATAGTCTAGCCAGTGTCATCATGTGTCTAATCAGTTGAGAGTTAGTGAGCAAGACATTGCTATCACTTGCCAGCATTTTGATGCTGCTCGTCAGTTGTTAGCAGTTTATGGATGGGGTTCTCCTACTAGTGATGAGCAGGGAGGCAGTTATCTTTCCTTGACAGAGTTCCACTCTTTATGGGAGGCTATCTAGATTCTAAGACAAGATTATATGCAGTTGGTAGCCAATAGAGATTATCTTATGGAGTGGGGCAATATAGCATACGATGCATTGTTGGCCAAGGAAGATGAGGTGAGTGAGCTTACTCAGCAGCTTGAGGTGACTTCTGAGACTCTTCAGAGTACACAGTTGGCTTTCAAGGAGTCACAATTTTATTTGGCTAAGGTGACCATGGAGTTAGAGCAAGTACAATATTTACTAGATTATATACAGTCACAAGCTATGGTGTCTGATGATCCGAGGATGTCCATGGTCAAGATTGTAAAAGATAGTGGAGATGGGGATGCATCCATCCTTGATACTAACATTGGCATATCAGGTTTTTCCCCACTAGAGTTAGGTTCAGTTGAGTTGGGTGCTGCAAAAAATTTTTGTGGTATGCCTAACATGGTGGTGACCTCTAGTACTAATGGCATGAAGACTAGAGATGATGTATCAAAGACATTGTGTGATGTTGGTGAGCCGACAGTTAGCATGGTTCCTGCTAGTAATACTACTCCCTTGGTGATGTCTTTAGAGGTAGTAGTCAGTTCCAACTTGGTTAGTGATCCATTGCAGTTAGTTACATCTGGATTGTAGTCAGAGTCATTGATTGAGATTGGTGCATTCTGTCGACATTACATTGTGAGGTATGCTCATCAATTCACTTTTGATGACCATGTTGACGAGATGATGATACAGAGATGTACTTTGGTTCCTAGTGCTTATCATTAGTTATGGGATAGTTTGATGCCTCGGGATGAGAGTTGTGATGGGAACAACATGGCGATAGGTCCTACAGTTGATAGCTTGATAATACATGACTTAGAGCAGGAGTTTTGGAGTGATGCTTTAGGAGGTGTTGTTATTGATTCTACTCCTTTGGCTATGACATCTCCTGACTTAGCTAGTGATCAGTCACAGTGGGTTGTATCACTTGTTCATGGTGAGCTGTTCACTGAGGTTGGTTTTTTTTATCAACATTATATTGCAGGGTATGTACATCAATTAGCATTTGATCCTTGTGCTAAGGAGTTGATGGCAGACAAACTTGGTTTGGGTTCCATTTCTTGTTGTTTATCTTGTGATGGCTTTTCACCATTAGGGGTGCATGGGAGTTATGGTTATGAGACAGTGGCTAGTGATCTGCAGAGTTGTGTTGACTGCACGAGTTGTACAGTGTGTGGATTCTCCATACTTGGTATAGTTTCATTCGGGAGCGTTCACCATTGTTGCAGAGTTGGATTGTACATTCCATATAGGCCAGTGGGATGTGTTGATGGTATTTACTATGTTGGCAATTTGATTTGTCCACTTTACTTGAGTTTTGATGTTCTAAGAGTTTGTGTCTTGTGGGTTTCTGACTGTGGAAGTTGTGACTTTGGAGTTTGGTTGAGCAGTAATTGTTAGTTTGATTATGGGTTCCTCTTGGTTATATTGCAGAGGATATTGTAGGAGCCTGTGTTAATTAACAATAGTATAGTTCATGACTACATTTGGGATCCAGGTGGATCGATTGGTCTATTTTTCAGCCATTTCTTGAGGACAAGCAATATCTGGAAGGGGAGGACTTGTCATGTCCCCTTTTCAAATAATTAAAAATAATAATCTTTGCTAAGGCGGGCAAGCCCAAAAGGGTGAATTTTTGGAAAAAGGGGATAATCTTTGAAAGCTAATGGACTAATAAATGAAAATTATTATTAAAATATGTTTTATCAACCCCTCTTGGACGTGAGTTAGGGTTATGCCCTCTTTTAAGGGGTTTGGAGGCATTTTGGGCTCATTCCAGAACTTGATTTTTGTGCATTGCTTTGTTGTTCTTCAAAGGCTTCCAAACCTGTGGAGAAGGAGACCCAAGAACGGGAGTTTGTAGGTTTTGAGGAAGGCTAAAGATGGGAGTTTGAAGCCATTCCATGTGCATGCTCATGCAGAGTTTGCCTTTGTGCTAAATAGTGCAGATTTGTGGGTTTTCGGGTGTGTTTTTTGTAAGAGTTTGGTGTTTTCAATTTATTAATAATATGTGAAGCTGTGAAGTTTTTGGCACTATTTCTAGCATACCTGATTTGGGGTTTATTGAGAAATTGGTGGATCTTTGAAATATTGGTTGTTTGATCTTAAAGATCTGATTAGAGGCTTGAAATATCATATAAAATTAGTAAAGGGACATTTCATTGGATTTAGCTAATGGTAGTGTTTTAAGAATAGTTAGGGGTTGGGGATTTTATTTTAAATGATTTATTAAACCAAAGGAGATTTTAGGAATTAAATTAAATATATTTTATGCATTAATTTAATTTAATAGGAGAATAGGGATTCAATTGATGATTAGACTTTTGGTTGTCATTTGATTTGACCAATTGGGATATAGTTGATTAACTGAATTAATTAGCTAGGGGATAGCATTGGATTAATTAAATATTAAATACTTAATCAATGATTCCTTTGAAGATGAATAAATAAGATTAATTAAGTGATGTAATCATATTTAGGTGTCTACAACAAGTGCTACTCACAATTTTATTTACAATAATATTATAGGTCTTCGCCTAAAGATCAACGACTTTGATTTTAAATCATATTTTTATATTAGCATGGGTGATACATATTCAATTCTTGGCATGACTTGGCTACATGATATTGGAGAGTTCACTCTCTATTTGAGAGATATGGAGATGAAGTTTCAATCAAAATGGAAGACCCATATACTTAAGGTCATTCATGACAATGGATTTAGGATGATGTCTTGTAGATTCATGGAAAGCTTGTTGAGACATGACCAAGCTGAGTGGGAAGCCTATTGCACTTTAATGCCATCATAGGGGCAAAAAGAATTAGAATACCAACTAAACATATAGGAACTAATAATCAAGCACTACAAGGCTTTTAGTGGCATACCACTAGGTAGACCTACAGATAGAATTATTGAGCATATTATTTAGTTAGAGGATGGTGCTAAACACATCATGATCACACCCTACATGTATCTAAAGAGATTCAAGGATGAGATTGAGAAAACCATCAAGGAACTACTTACTATGGGGCACATTAGACCAAGTTTCCCTTTGCTTCCTCTTAGGATGTGCATAGATTATAGGATCTTGAAAAAGAAGCCTATCAAAAATAGGTACCCATCCCATGGATTGATGAGTTATTAGATGAGATACATGGAGCATGTTTCTTCTCAAAAATTGATATGAAATCAATCAATCATCATATTCAAGTTAGAGAGAAGGATATAGAGAAGATGATATTTAGGTGTCAATGTGGCCATTTTGAGTTTGTATGTATGCCATTTGGACTAACTAATACTCTAGCTACTTTTCAGTTCACAATGAATAGGGTCTTTTAGCATTAGTTGAGGAAATTTGTACTAGTCTTTTCTGATGACATCCTAGCATATAGTAGGATATGAGATGAATGTGCAACACTTAAACACTGTGTTGAGCATTTTGAGAAGGGATTCCTTATATGAAAAGGATTCCAAAATGTGATTTAGGATTATTAGAGTTATTGTATCTGGGTCACATTATCATAGCTCAAGGAGTGTGCATGGATCTTGAAAAGATTCATGTTATTATTGAGTGGCCTACTCTAATGAACTAGACATGGTTGAGAGAAATTTTTGGGGTTGTGTGGGTTCTATAGGAGGTTTGTTAGTGGATATTCCAACCATGCAATGCCCTTGACATACTTGATGAGAAAAGGTGGCATTTTTATGGACTCTTGAGGCAAATGAGTGTTTTGATAAATTCAAGGATTTGATGACTTTTTTTCCAATGTAGTATTACCAGATTTTAGCAAACCTTTTGAGTTGCATTGCAATGTATTTGGAAAAGGTGTTAGAGTGGTACATATGCAAGACAAGAACCCAATTTCTTATGAGAGTAGGAAGGTCAAGGGGACTAAGAGTAGCTTCAGCATTTATGATAAGGAAATGTTGGCCATAATGTATGCTTTGGCCAAATTTGGGCAATATTTAATCGGTAGAAAATTTAGCATAAAAACTGACGACAATAGCCTAAAACATTTCTTGGGGCAGTGAGATCTTAATGATAGGCAGCAAAAATGGGCAAGTAAATTACATGCATATGACTTTGATATCACCTATTTCAAGGGGACGTGGAATATAGTACTAGATGTCTTATCATGAAGACCTCACTTGAGCTTGATGGCATATATATCAGAGTATTGGAGACATTTGATCCTTGCAAAGTATGCAAGTGATACGTGGGCATCAAGATTCATAGACAGATTGGTCCAAAATAGTGATTTCACCCTTGTGAATGAGCTCATTATTTGTAAAGGGCATATTTATTTGGTTCTATGGTTAGAGGTGAGGAGGATGGCATTGAGAGTTTATCATGACTCACATATGGTATAATATCCTAGTTTTTACAAAACCTACCAACAGATTCGTGAGCATTTCTTTGAAAAAGCTCAAAGCTGAGGTGTTGTAGTATGTTCAAGAGTGTCCTACTTGCCAGTAGAATAAATAGAAGCACTCTTACCCAATTGGCTAACTCTAGCCACTACTAATTCTTCACAAGAAGTGGGAGTGTTTTTCCACAAACTTCATTACAAGACTACTGAGAGCCCAAAGTAGAGATTGTCTATATGTTGTTGTTGATATAAAGTTTTCCCACTTCTTCCTGATCATTGTCGCATATACTACTATGCATGTGGTGGATTTATTCTTTAGAAAGGTATTCAAGTTGCATGGCTTACCTCAGAGCATCATCAGCAATAGAGACAATAGGTTTATGAGTCATTTTTGGTAGGAGTTGTTCAAATTGTGTAGGGCAGAGCTAACTCCAAGTACTAGCTACAACCCTCAGACAAATGGTTAGATAGAGATAGTGAAAAAATGGGTGGAGGGTACCATAGGAATTACATAGTAGGGAAGAAGAAGGATTGGGTTAAGTGGATATATCTATGTTCGAATTGTTGTAATTCCACTTATCACTTGTCTATCTAGATGTCACCATTCATGGCATTATATGGATATGAGGCACTCAGTTTCATGTATTTGTTGCTATCAAATAGTAGAGTGCCTAGTGTTGGAGAATTATTACTGGAGAGCTAGGACTTTGTAAAGGCTCTTAAGGAGAATACCACTAAGGTAAAGAATCAATAGAATTAGTATGTTGATTAGAAGAGGACTGAGAAGACTTTTGAGGTAGCTCATATGGTATATTTGATGATGTAGCCTTACCGCCAGCCCAATCTCAAAAAGAATGGTGCTAAGAAACTTAAGCCATGTTATTATAGGTCTTTTAGGGTGATCAAGAGAGTTGGAGAGGTGGCTTACGAGTTGTATTTTTTGATAGAGAGTGGAGTCCATAATTTTTTTTATGTGTCATGTCTCAAAAAGGCATTAGGGCACTAGATTATTCCTTCTACAATGCTTCCACCCTTAGACAATGAAGGTAAATTGATTTTAGTACCAAAGGCTATCATTGAGTTCAGGGAGAGAAATTTGAGGATATGTACTATTAAGGAATACTTGGTGAAGTGGAAGGATCTACCAGTAGAGGATGCCACTTGGGAGAGTGAAGACATTTTGTAGCATCTAGAGTTGAGCTTGCTTGGAGACAAGCAATTTCAAGATGGGGAGACTATAATGTCCCCATCCTTTTAGCCTCTTAGTGATGTTCTTATCCTTTACATTATCCAAAGGCTAAGTGGAGGTAAGGAGAAATTGGTTAAATTGTTATTTTTATAAAGTCATTAATTAAATTATAATTAAATGGTGACTTTATATTTGATTAATTTAATTAAAAGTGACCAAAGTTAAATAAATCAATAAAAAGAATCTTCTAGAAGGATAAATTAAATATTATTTTATTTATTCTAGAAGGAGGTCCATCTATTGGAGGAAAATAATAAATAGGGAGGGTGACCTCATTGTTGAGCATTGAATGTGTTGCCATTTACTTTACCTGATAACTTGTGGAGGCAAGGGATTTTGTAGTTGCTACATTTATTATTGGGAATGAACACTCCCATTGATGTATATAAATAAGGTGGTGAAATATGTTCCAAAGGGTTACATTTGTTGGAGAATACAAATCAATCTTTTCATTGTGCCAAATTTGTAGCCTAGGGCTAGATTTGTGGAGTGAGATTGAAGGAATAAGTCAGATATTGTTATAGTATCACTTCTACAGTATCGTCACTACAATAATCTACTACAGTGATTTACTATAGTAATTTTCTACAATGGTATCACTGCTACATCAACTTGCTATAGTATAATCTAAATTTTCTTGAGCAATTTCCAGGTTCCTATCTATTTCATTTTGTATTGTGTAGACGATAGATTTGAATATATTAAAGATTGTGTTAGAATTTAGAAATCATTTTAATATGATTTAGATCAAATTTTTACATCATAATTTGTTTCCCTAATGTCTTATTAATGTAGATGCATATTTTCTCATTTATAGTCAATGCTCTATATTTCAAAAAAATACAAAAAAAATTGCATCTTCATTGTTAGATGTTTTGGAGTTCTTTGCAAGCATATTTATTAAAGTTTGGAATTTAGAAAGAAATCAAAATTTAGATCTACAATATATCCCTTGCATACAAAGTGTTTGACAAAATTCTCAAGTTAGAAATCAAGAAAATAAAATTAGAATTGCAAGGGATATTACAGGGGAGTTAATGTTTTAAAGTTCTAGGAGTTAATGTTTTAAAGTTTTGTTATGACTGATTTTTAGCATTACAAGTGTCTTTTCCACTAATGCCAATGGGTGAGATTTTTTACCCTAAATACAATCTTAGTATTGTTAATTAGTGCAAAAAACTTAGTCATTTACTAGATAGAGTCGGTCGATCAACACTGTGACTAGGCCATAATAGAGGTTGATCCATACAATGCAAAATTTTACAAGTTTAGCATGTGTTGAGGCATACATGGTTATCAAGTAAATAAGAATCATCAAGCATTCAATTGTTATTGAATAGCTTGAGAATAGCACATCATATCAGACAAGCACCATATAAAATAAGAAGCTCTGATTTAAATAGTTCCAATCGAGTGAAGTTCAAACCAAGGGACAATACAAATAAACAAGCATAGTCAAGCGTTAGGAAGTATATGTGTCGAGAAACATAATTTTTTATATTTGAGTTTGGAATGACACTAAATCCTATGTAAATCATTTTTGCTAAGTTGGAAACATGTTTCTATGTTGAAGGAGAGAATCATAGAGATAACTACACCTATGATTACACTTCACTAATCCCTATGTAATGTGATTAACCAATCAAAAAAATGAAAAGGTCAAGTTGAAAAAGGATTAATCCTTATCATTGATCAAGATCTAGAAGCTTTGTCAAACAGTTATAAAAGAAGGGTTTCAAGACATAAATCATTGTTGCAAGCAAAATGAATTCATGCATACAAAGCTGAAGGTGAACCAGTAGAGTTAGGTGTTGTGAAAAAGTAAGGTGACCAAGTAGTGTAGAGAGGAGATATTGCTATCAATCACTTTGGGCTGATTACATTTTGGATGGAAAAGATATATCATGGGCATTTCAGTGTATACCAAAGGATCAAGGTACTGATTACATTTTAACCAATGTATCAGGTGAATCTCTTAACAGAGTGATCCTAACAGGCCTATTTTAAATCTCCTAATAGAGTGCTCACTTTATTGTGATGTAAAAATTTGTTAATCAAAGTAAACTTGATAATCTTATAATCTCTTAGCAGAGGAGACCCCTCACAAGGTAGACTATCATATGTGATCAAAATTGTAGTCCTAACAAGCACACTTTATTGTTGTGATAGTGAAGATTTTGTGGGTGTCATCCCCACTGTAGTTTTACCTTCACTTTGGAGGGTTTTTGTGTTACTAAATCTGGTGTTATGTGTTGATCAATTTTTTATGTTTTTTATTCATGCTATTAGATGTTAGATCTAATTTGATATGATATCACATGATGGTGAATGGTTCAGGGTAATGAGGTGCATGTGGTGAAACAAAATTTATGTGCTTTATCTTTGAAGTTGTAAAAGTTTCAAATATTATGATTCAACTCTACTCTAAACATCTTACTTTCCCATTATATTTTTTTAAAAATCATATTCCCTTAGGTGATGGAGGCATGAGGATTCTTTTCCCACCATTTTCAATCATAATTTAGATGTGTGTCACAAAGTGTTGAATCTCCTTATTTATCCACATCCTCCCCTTCATGATCTAACATGTCTTCTTCTATTAATCAAGAAATAATCTTACCTAAACTTCTTCACATTAAGGTGATTACTAGTGCTACACCCTTAATATTGGTGTATATAGGGCTATGAATAGTCAACTTGTGGCTATCTTAATCCTTAATTAAGTCATGTTATCATTATTATATTATAATTTAGGTAGGTCGGTCAGCCTAGGTGTTATTAAGGGTTGTCTATTCAACCTAAGCATAAATAGGTATATATAGGAGGTTGTGAGTCTTATTTCATCAAGAGATTGTGAAGTGTGTTCTCATTAGAGATATTTGGAGGTTGCCCCCTCAAAGTGGCCTATAAATCTAAACTATTATCAAGTCTTTATATAATATTTCATATTATTTCTTCTATTGTGCAAGTTATTTCATTACAAGTGGTATCAGAGCATGATTTTGGCACTATAGCGGCAATATTTTGTCTCAACATTGAGGAAATTTTGGGAAGAGCGTAACTTTCATATTTTAGAAAAAAATTAAAGGGTTTGTGAAGAACATATTAGAGAAGATATAGTATAAATTTTAGAGGAATTGGAGCATATTTGAGAAAAATATTGCAGAATTATTATTTCTACACAATTTTTTGATATCTTCATATCTCTCACATCCTACTAAATTGGAGTATAACTTGTGTTGGGTTTTTCAATACATATTAGAGAAGCCTAAATTCAAAGCTTGGAGAAATTGAAAAACAAAAATAAGCAAGATATTGTAAAATTAGGAAAATTCTCTCTCAAGGCAGCAAATTTGCTAATGTTTTGGGGATTTTTTTGCAAAAACACTGGTTTCCATCATGACAAGGCCTCCAACAAGAGGTAAAAATTATTCTACCACGTTGGGGAAATCTTCTGAGCAAGATTGGGAAGCAACAGAGGAGAGTAAGCCCAATGAAGAACTTAGTAAGTTCAAGGAAGAGGTTAAGAAGGATATGTGTGACCTATGAGGAGATATATAAGATATATGAAGCATTTTAAGGACCTATATGAATGAAATAAGGAAGGAGCTCTCAAGAAATCAAGGTGAAACCTTCAAGTTGACTAATGATGACACAAATTTTACTAATCCTATGGGATCTAGGAAATTTTTTCCAAAGGTGGATATGCACAAATTTGATGGCAAGGATCCTCTAACATGGATAAATCAAATGGAGAAATTTTTTGAAATACATTAAATCCCATATGGACAAAAGGTTACAATGGATTCCTTATATCTAGAACTAGGTCAATTCATTTGGTATCATTGTCTTTATACTCAGAGGAGGAAAAAGGGTCTCATTGTATCATGGTCAATTTTTACAGAAGGACTCCAAGCACAATATAGCAATAGTATTATAGAAAAATTCTTTAGCCAACTTGCTAAGCTTCAAAAAATAGGATCAATTAAGGATTATATTCAAAAATCCCAAAATATATCCTTGAGAGTGGATACAATGAAAGAGGAGAACTTAAATGATTTATTCTTGGGTGGTCTCAAGGATCACATTCCACATGAGGTATGCATGTTTTGTCCCAGTTTAGTAAATGAGTCTTTTATATTTGCATGTAGGGTAGAGGAGAAGTTCTTGATTTCTAGAAGGCAAGGGGCTAATGTGATAAGAGACAAAGGATATTCAACACCTTATCTTCCTCAACCTACCAAGTTGACTCCACGACAAATTGAGGAGAAAAGAGAAAAAGGGTTGTGTTTCAATTGCAATAACAACTATAGTCGAGGACATAAATGTAGTGAAAAGAAATTTTTCTATACTGAAGGTCCAAGTAAAGAAAAAGAGGATGAGCCCATATCAAAGGAGGACAAGGAGTCAGGTGAGGAATCACATGATTCTCAACCAATCATTTCTTGTCATGCACTTTCAAGTTTCAATGCACCACAAACTCTCAAGGTAGTGGGTTTCTTAAAGAAGCAAAAAGTAACAATGTTGATCAACTCAAGTAGTAGTCATAATTTCATCAAGAAAAAGTTTGCAACTCTTCTAAATTTTTTTATATATCTAGCCCCCAAGTTTTAGGTTTTGATTGTAGATGGGGGCACAGTTAGTTGTTCAAGAAAGTGTCATAGCATCAAATTATCCATGGGAGATTATCAACTTGACATCCCAATGGATGAAATATCCATAGTTATACTAGATATTGTTTTGGGAGTACAATGGCTTACTACATTGGCAACAATTGAGATGAACTTCCAAGAACTATTCATGCAATTTCAATCACAAGGAAAGGTAGTGGAGCAAAGGGGATTGAAGGAAAAATCCCCATAGATGGTAAGCTCTCATCAAATGCAAAAACTTCTTAAGAAAGGTGCAGATGGAATTGTGGCCCAGCTATGTTCATTAGAAGTCTCTCAATCTAATGCTCTTACTCATCTAGATTTACAAGTAATAATTGATCATCACTCAATGATTTTTGGAGATATGCCTAAAGGACTTCCTCCTAAGAGGGATCGTGACCATGCCATACAATAGGTACTTTGAAGACTCAAGGGGAATTTAACTATGGCACAAAATCGAATGAAACAACAAGTGGACCAACATCTTAGTGAAAGAAATCTTGAATTTGGGGTTTGGGTCTTCTTGATATTGCAGCCCTATAAACAAATCTCAATGAAGCAACAAAAAAAAAAAAAGTTGTCTCCAAGATATCATGGACCATACCAAATCATGCAAAAGATTCATAGTGTTGCCTATGAGATTGAGTTTCCACCAGCAATAAAGATAGATCCATTTTTTCATGTTTTTTATTTGAAGAAGGTAATTGGGTAGAATATTCCTACTCAAACAGTACTACCAAAGCTTGATGAAGAAGAAAGAATAATTTTGGAACAAGAGTGCATTCTATAAATGTGCACAAAGAAGCTAAGGAATAGAACCCTCACCCAGTATCTCATCCAATGGAAGAACTTATTATTTGAAGAGACCACATGGGAGCATGAGGAGTTCATTCAAAAGAATCCACACTTGGTTAGCATTGAGGACAATGCTTCTTTCAAGAAAGGGGGCATGCTACACCCTTAATATTGGTGTATATAGGGCTATGAATAGTCAACTTGTGGCTATCTTAATCCTTAATTAAGTCATGTTATCATTATTATATTATAATTGAGGTAGGTAGGTTGACCTAGGTGTTATGAAGGGTTGTGTCTATTCAACCTAAGCATAAATAGGTATATATAAGAGATTGTGAGTCTCATTTCATCAGGAGATTGTGAAGTCTATTCTCATTAGAGATATTTGGAGGTTGGCCTCTTGAACTGGTCTATAACTCTCAGCTATTATCAAGTCTTTATATAATATTTCATATTATTTCTTCTATTGTGCAAGTTATTTCGTTACAACTAGGCCTAAGCATAGAAAGAAACATAGTAAAAAATGTACAAATCTTCCATTTTTCATGTATCATCATTATCATGGTCACTCTACTAATTATTGTCAAGCTTTACATTACAAGATTCAACAACTCATTACTAATAATTTTATTTGTATATCTCCTTGTATATGAGAAATGTTAGTATGCTAATAGAAACCAAATTTAAATAAAGCTTCTACAAACTAAACAAAATTCATAAACTTCAAGATAGACTAAGATGAGCTCTCAATTAAGAATATGAGCCATTAATGGGCTCTCTCAATAAGAAGCTCTCTTGTTGAGTGGCTTTGTCTAAATAGATAGGATGTATGCTCAAGCTTATGCTTCAAAAAGGGCTTCAAATGGAGTTGGAATTTGGGTGTGAGTGTATGGTTTTGATGTAAAATGGCTTCTTAAAATGGCATTATGACTTTACTTCATGGATTGTGTTAAAATGGCTTGGGAGAGGATTCCTTAAATAGGCAAAAGGCTTGAGGGATCAAGGGCTAGGATGCAAGGATGGGAAAAAGTTCATGGAGGGCTCAGATTGCATGATAGGAGAGCACATGGATTGTAGATTTTTTATTTATTTTGGGTTTTTTGGTCAATTTATTAATTAAATAATTAATAAATAAAGAAATAATGTTTAAATAAGATTTAAAAATTTTTGGGAGGGATTCCTTAATTAAATATTTTTAATTAAGATAAAGGGATTTAATGACATAAAAATAAATTAATTAATTAAATAATTAATTAATTAATTAATGATGATGTCATCAGGGACTTTTTTTTCAGAAAATAAAAATATTATTTTCTAAAGGATTTTTAGGTGTCTACATTTTGCCCCTCTTTGACATAGTGTTGAGATAACATTATTTCAAAGAAGTTTGAATATGAATGACATGAGGAAGATGTTTTAGCAACAAAGTTGCCCCAGTCTCGGATAAGAAGAGGAGAGACTAGACTTAGATGCCCCCTCAAGAAGGCAGCGGGGGGAGAAAGCGAGGCTCGATGGCTTCTTGAAAAGTACAAGAATCTGAGATGAGCAAGAAGACTCAGATTGGCTTAAGAGAAGAGGTTTAGTTAGTTCAAACTCTCACTATGGGAGAATGATAAAGGGAGAATTAGAGGCACAAGAGGAAGCAAGCTTAAGATCTCAGGGATTGTAGAGGAGGAAGAAGTAGAGTGCTATAAAAGGAATCCAAGATGGGGAGATGGATGAGGGGATTAAAAAGCTGATGTAAAAGGATTTCAAAGAGTCAGATTGGTGGAAGATGGGTTTTGGAGATCCCTAGGACTAGGATTGTGGATCTCGAAAGATGAGGCTTGGTGGATTGATTTGGATTGGTGGATCCCTAAGACTAGGATTGTGGATCCCTAAACCTAAAGGTGAGGAGTGATTCAAAGAGATACTGATGCATAAGCTGGGGTAGGAGAAACAGATGTTGGATATGGATGGGGGATAATGGAGATGAAGGGAAACCATTGAAGCTTTTTGAGCGGGGGGATACTTCAAAGAGAAGTACCACCATGTAGTTGAGCACTAGATTTGCTATAGGACTGTTGGTTAATTGCCAAAGTTACCAAGAACATCAAGGCCTTTTCACCAACTGTCCAGAGGACTGACGGATTGACTCAAAACAAATACACAAGGATTGCCCCAGCATTACACATGAATCTTGAAAGAATCAAAGTGGAACTGACACTAGGTAACCCACAAGCAGAAAAGAAAAACAAACAAAAGACTTGATCAAGAACTTATTCCTAGATTGCCCCATTCGTAGCATACCATGATATGGAAGATTGTGGTAACCTTGAGGAGGGAATAAAAATATTGCTTGGAAAAGATATTTCAAGACCCAATAGGGAAGAGTCCAAATCAAAAGAAAGCAAAAATATAAAAGAGAATTGTTTTCCAACGAGATGGGTAGGACGAGGTACCAACGGACCAAGATCAAACATGAGGAAAGCTATATCCTACAAGGACCTATTGGAGAGCACCTAAGCTGGTGGGTTTGGATGAGTGATGGCAAGCTAAACTAAGAAAGATAACAATTTGGTGACAGGAAATCTAGCTAAAGGATGCATTGGAATAGCTAACCAAGATGTGTGATGGGTGCAAGATGCTGATCAAGGACGAACTGACATAGAAGCTGGATAGATACAATGGTACTAAGCTAAAGAGAATGTACAAGCTAACAGACCAAGATATTTACAAGTTGAAGCTAACCAAGATAGTTACAAGCAGGCAAAAGCTCAGGATGATAGGATAGCAGGATGGTTCGATGTTGTGCAAGATGCAAAAGCTAAGGGTGGGGTGATAGCAAAAGATATGGATTTGGCAAGATGCATCCAATGATGATGAGAGATTTTGTGACCAAGGATAGCTAGAGGAGCAGGATGAGATGGTTGGATAGGATGGTAGATAGCTAAGATTATGATGGATATAAAGAGATGACATTGGGTTTGCATGAGGATAGCCTAGAGCTAGATACCAATGACAAGGGAGGATGGACAAGACAAGATCTCTAGGGAATGTAGTGCCCCCAATCAAAAGATAACATGCAGAAGGAGGTCTTATGATGTATGTGATAGGATTGAAGCTAGGATGGAAAAAGCTGAAGGGGCTAGGGAGATGGATGATAGCTGGGATGGTTGGCTGAAGCTGCAGGAGATAAGTGGATGGTGTAAGATGGAAGATGGAGGGTGGAGGATAGGTGGATAGATTGGAAGATGGAGTTGGATGTCAAGAGATGAAAAAAAGCATGAGGCTGATAGGCTAAGCTGGGGATCGCAGGATTACGCATGATGCTTGTTTTCCAAGTTTTCATCATGGTACTTGTCCAAGGCACTTGAATTGCCAAGTTTTCACTAGTGGACGCTTTATTTTTCTTTATTATTTTTTGACTTTTTGACTTTTGACTTAGCTAGAATGATTTTGGCTTTCTTCAGCTATTTTTGGCTCATAAATGTTGGTAGGATGGATGAAAAAGGATTGGATTGAACAAGTGGAATGGTGGGTGGGAGTTTGACAAATAATGGATGCGAAGACATAAGGCTTGTGGGTAAATGGATGAGGAAAATGGAAAGATCATCATTGGCACACACCTTGAGAGGTGATAAAGTAGTGGGAAAGATGGTTTTGAGCGAGGTTGAGGAGAAAATGGAGGAAGAGAAAGATAAGGACTAAAAGTAGAGTTGGAAGATGGAGGATGGGAAATTTAGGATAAGAAGCATATGGACTAAAAGTGGATTGTGGGGATGAAGGATGCTTCTATGGGGATTTGGATGAAGGATGGATGGATGAGGCTTTTTGAGTAGCATGAATGGATGCCAATTGAGATTTTTCTTTGAGATGCATTTCTTTTATGAGCATCTTGGGTATCCATATGATTTTTGACTTTTTTAGCTTGGGCTTTTGTGGCCTCTTGAATTTTTCTTTGATTGGGATTAAATGTTTCTTGTTTTGAACATGTATTTTAGAAGGGACATGTTGAGACTTGGATTTTGTGGATTTTTGGATTTATGCTTTTGTATTTTGGCATCCAATATGCTTCTATTGGCCATGGGATGGGAACAAGAGCATGGAGGAGATGGAGGGATAATTGATGGAGTGATAGGTTTTAAAGGTTGGAAGGGATTCAAGGGTGAGTGCCTTTGATGATCTAGCTGGTGGATTTGAGGGGATGGAAGGATAGATTGGAACATAGGATATGGATGGATATAATTGCCCAAAATGGATGGAGGGAAGGAAGGATATGGGCCCAATATAGATGGAAATGGGGAAGGTGCAGGTCCCAAAATAGATGGAGGGGATAAAGGATTCATATTAGGTATGTAAGGACCCAAATGGATGGAAAGGTTGTGGGATTTAGATAAGGGATATATGGACCCAAAATGGAGTGTTGGAGATAAGGAGTAGGATGAGGGCCCAAAATAGATGTGGAATAAGATGGATGGGAACTTTGGGGTGGAGATGGAAGGACTTGGGACCATGCAGGAATAGTAGGGATACCAACATCTAGAAATACATTTTCATTTCTCTTTTCAATATGATGTTCATTATTTGGAACACAAGATGTGAGTCCATTACTAGCTGAAGGAGTTGGAGCTTCAGATATGATAATTAGTTCTTTTTCGATGGATCTATCATCATGGATTATGGGAGATGTATGATCATGAAGCAGAGGAGATGGGAGGATAGGATCTTGAGTTGGGTGGGCTGAGGGAAAGGGATCTTGAGATGGAGTAAGTAAGATGGTAGGATTTAGATATGGAGGGTATGGTAAAAGTGGATCATGTAAGGGAATAAGTGGGATGGCAAGATCTACTATTCTATCGGAGGATATTTCAACATGCTTTTGGACAAGATCTTGATAGGAATGGATGGGAGTGGATGTATGAGGTTCATTATATGGGATTTGGATAATGCTTGGAGGAGGATATGTGGATGGGATTTGGAGCAATTCGATGGGTGGTGGGAATTTGATGCCTGCGGGAAGTGGAAGGATTTTAAGCAACTTGATGGATGGTATGGGGATGATAGCTATGGGAGATGGGGGTGATATTATAGATGGGGAAGCTTCATCACTAACTACTTCACATGGTTGGATTAGATGACATGGCTTATCAACTATTGGAGGTGGCTTTTCTTGTATTTCCTCTAGGAGATTCCTTGGAGACTCGTGTGTCAGAGGTGGAGGTGGTGGATTGATAGGAATAGCTGGTGTGATGAGGTGGAAGATTGGAAGCTTTGTTGATTGGGTGATGGAGGAGAAGCTGGGATATCAGATGGCATGACTAGATAGTTTGGAATAACTCTTGGATTTTGGGGGATGGTTGGTGGAAGGCCTCTAAGGCTCTCAAGATACCCGTCATAGTCAACAAGTTTTTCATCATCATTGGAATAGGATGTAGCAGGAGCAAGGACAATATGACCGAACACATCATGATAGGTTTGGGATTTCATGTTTTGATGATGAGTTGGATGGGGATGGGGTCTTGCATATGGATGAACATGAAAGCTCATGGTTGGATTTGGATTAAGTGCAAATTTTGGATTGGTTGATGAAGGATTTCCTAGGGAGAGTCAAAGTTGTATGATAGACCTAAGGAGGATTGGCTGGAGATTTTTGGCTTTCCTGTGGATGGAAGACTTCAAAGACATGCTGTCAAAAAGTGAGTTTTACTTTCCTATGTGTTGGATTGGTTGAGATTGTGTCAACTTAAGGATAGACTAATGATCCTATGGGCATGCCATGAGATTAACCACTTGTGGATCCCAACCTTTAGCTCAAGGTGATGAGGGATAACAAGTGACAAAGCTAGATTACCCTAGACAAAGCTCTTTCAAAGGGATAACCTTGGTGAGGTTGGTGGATTGGTCGGATTGATTGGATAGCAAATTCTATCAAAATGACAACAACTCTCTAAAGGCTTGGGTGTGATTTTGGATTGGGTTGCTAGCTGGATGGGGGGGATGATTTGGAGAGACTTTGAATTTGGGATTGTTCTAAAGCAAGGAACTAGATAGATTCGGTTGCAGCGGGGGATCTTGGATGATTTTCTAATGAGGTAGTGACTACGCTAAGTATGCCTTGAGCTAGGAGATTTCTGCTTTTTTGGGATTTTGACCAAAGTTGGCAAACATTCATTCAAAAGCTATGAACAAACAAGCAGACAAAAGTTTGGAGCAAGCACGTCAAACACACCAACATCCTAGGAAGCTTTCTACAAGGATGAAATTTCCTTTAGCTAGGAAGTCCTTGATATACGCAAAGTACGTGAGGCCCAAATCTGTAGATGAAAACAAAAAGATGTCACATAGCCGAGAGGAGTGGTAACCCACTTCTCCTCCTTCACTTCTCAAGGGTATAAAGTTCCATGAGGCTTAGCCCGAGTGACAAAATCTTGATCCCAAGAGAGGTGTCTTTGGATTCACCTCTCGATTTTTATACTCCACCAGAACGCTGGAGTTGAGGTCGTCCCAAGGGGTGATGAAATCCCCAAGCAGGCCTCCTAAAAAGTGTAAAATAGGACCACATACATGATCTTAGTTTTAAAAGGCACGCGTTCATTCAAATTGATGATTTAGATTTTGTAAGCTATGATTGAAGACACTTGTGATTATGGCATACAATGTTCATTCCAATTTGACAGCGTCGTCAACATAATGGAAGTCGAGAGATCGTCAACATAAGAAATGCGAGCGTCATTGAAAATGTGTCCAAACCATGCAATGTTCATTGATTGTTAGGCATTAAAGATTGAGTGTGAGTTTGTTTTAAGCCCAAAACAAAGATGTGTGAAACTCGATTGCCAAGCGCATGCCCGGAGGCCCTCCACATCAAGATTTATCCAATTTTTATGCCCAAATGAAGTGTGAGCGAGATTAATGTGCATTCAAGGAATTTTCTAACTTAGAAAAACCACTAAAGACCCAAGTGAGTGGAGTTTGATCTTTGTGGAGCACTTAACACCCTCTTAGGTAGACCCATCCCCATAGATGGCACTGAGATTGCAACAAATGGTTAAATTGATGGGTGATTAAAGAGGGTGAGTCCAACTACAAACTTACTCAAAGTATCTTTATTAGTTTTTATAACTTAGACGATTTAAAAAATGTGGATTTTTTTTTATGCCCCAAAAGATGATTATTTGATCTATGGCATTCAAGATTGAATTTTTTGTTTTAATCATGCTTTCATAAAAAAAAAAAACTTGATTTTAATCCATGGAACTCAAGAGTGATTTTAGCAACATGCATTCAAAGACAAGTGATTAAACATTCAAGTTTTTTCCTTTGAGCATTTAAGATTTGAGATTTTGTGTGTTGTTTTAAGAACTTTGAAGTGATTTGTTTTAACCTTAGATCATTCAATATTGTTTTGAACTCAAAAGTGAAAATGGCTCTTTGGACTTTGGTTTTCGTTCAAGATTTTGTGTTCTAGTTTGCATATTTTAAGCCCAAAAATGATATTCCTAGATTGTTTTGATGCATGAAAAACCTAAGAAACATTCAAGATTTTGCAACAAGACATTTGTTTGGAACAAATAACAAAGCTTTTAGGACAATTTTTGGCAACCATTTAGGACTCTTAGTTTTCATGAGATTTTTAAAAGAACTTTAAAATATTTGCAAATGAGGTTCATTTTATCCTTGATTGATGCTTTGAGTTTGATTTAGATTTTAGTGTGCACTTAGTGTTGATTTTGAACCTTTTGAAATGGAAACTTGAAGTTCTTTTTAAATTTCCAAAAATGAAGTGTTCCTAACTTTGCATGAATGCATCTAAAACCTTGATGTTGCAAGGATGCAAATGATTGGATTGGTTTAGTTTCACTTGTTAAAAGATTTTTTCTTTTTTGCAAATTTTTAATTTTTTAATGGATTTAAGTATGATTTGGGGGTTCATTTTAAGCACTAAAAAGAAGTTTTTATGATTTTTCTTCCTTAAAAAAAAAAAGGCCAAGATCTCCCACAAGAAGAAGAAGAAGAAGTAGATGGAATAAGAAGAATATAGACAAGAAGAGGAAGAAGAATTCCAAGTGCTTTGTCCAACTATAAGCTTGAAAATTTTGAAAATACTATGAGATAGACTATGAGTTCCTTTGTCTTCTTCATGCTCATGTGAACCTACAAAACCAATTTATACAATCCTACCAATCACAAAAACAAGCAAAATTAGCCAAAATTAGCAAATGACATACAAAACCTGACTAAAAAAGCTAATGAAGATTATCCATGCAGGGTCCCACCGGGCGTGCCAAAATGTATATGAGCAATGTTAGTATGCTAATAGAAACCAAATTTAAATAAAGCTTCTACAAACTAAACAAAATTCATAAACTTCAAGATAGACTAAGATGAGCTCTCAATTAAGAATATGAGCCATTAATGGGCTCTCTCAATAAGAAGCTCTCTTGTTGAGTGGCTTTGTCTAAGTAGATAAGATGTATGCTCAAGATTATGCTTCAAAAAGGGCTTCAAATGGAGTTGGAATTTGGGTGTGAGTGTATGGTTTTGATGTAAAATGGCTTCTTAAAATGGCATTATGACTTTACTTCATGGATTGTGTTAAAATGGCTTGGGAGAGGATTCCTTAAATAGGCAAAAGGCTTGAGGGATCAAGGGCTAGGATGCAAGGATGGGAAAAAGTTCATGGAGGGCTAAGATTGCATGATAGGAGAGCACATGGATTGTAGATTTTTTATTTATTTTGGGTTTTTTAGTCAATTTATTAATTAAATCATTAATAAATAAGGAAATAATGTTTAAATAAGATTTAAACATTTTTGGGAGGGTTTCCTTAATTAAATATTTTTAATTAAGATAAAGGGATTTAATGACATAAAAATAAATTAAATAATTAAATAATTAATTAATTAATAAATGATGATGTCATCAGGGACTTTTTTTTCAGAAAATTAAAATATTATTTTCTAAAGGATTTTTAGGTGTCTACACTCCTTATGATTTCCTCTACTTTAATCCTAATTTATTCAAATAAAATCTAAGTCTTTATTATGTTTCTCTATGCCATGCAACATTATTGGCCTTCCTCTTGAGGGTTAATTTTCATACATGGTTTGCTTTCGTGAGTATCATAATAGGTCCTCTTTTATCTTTTTCCTACAACTAAGGTTGGTTTTCTTTTGTCAATAGCATAATAGGTTCTCTTTTATCTTGTTCTTATGCTTGAGGCAGGGGGCAAGGGAACCTTATCCATTTTTTCATTTTTTTGGGGTAATCGATCGAAGCTTGGATTATTTATTATTATTGTTAAGATTAATTATTATTATATGTTAATTTAGAGAATATTTGAATCCAAGACCTCCTTGATGAGAGGCTCACAATTTACCATTGTGTTGTAGGCTATTGCCTCATCTTTCTTATTCTCTCATGAATCCACTATTTCCTTTAGTCGCATGTTATTTTTTTATCGTGTGGCATTAATATTACATCATTCATCATTGGGTTTACAAGGAAGATAAATCAGTTGACTTGGAGCCTCATAATAGTATATTCTCTTTTTGAAGGATTTAATTTTCACTTCTTGCATGGTTCCTTATTTCATTCTACCCTTCCATGACCTCATATGAGTTGTGACCTCTTTGGTTTGGAATGGGTGTTGCATGCGGATATGATCTTGATGCTGAAATTAATTTATCCTTCTCCATCACTTTCTTAAGATGTTAAAATAAGAGATTAGTTTTACAAAAAACATGACCCCTTATTTTCATATGTTTTTATTTTTCAATCACAACATATAGAGTACACTAGCATAAGACAATTTTTTAGGGCTAGCTACTCTCTCTTTTTACATTTCTTGGATTGGTTGAGTAGTATGTAACACACACTTTCTAGACCATTTGACCTATCCTAGTGAATTCATAAATCATTCTCATGATATAGGAGTACTATATCATGGCGATATAAATTCTTTTTAAGGTGAAAATTTGAGGGATTGACTATTGGAAACAAAAACCCTCTAGATCATTCAATGCCCCCTATTTCTTTTCTTTAAGGGATTAACTATCGGGTACTCAAACCCAGTAGACCATTTGATCCTTATTCCTTCTTTTTAGGTTTTATGGGATTGATTACCAAAAACAAAAATTCATTTGACCATTAAATCCTATCTTCTTTCATGTGGTTCACAATAAGGAACACAAAACTTATTAAGCAAGTTGATCACACCCACTTCTCTCTATTTCTTTCTTATCAGTGACATCACTCTTATTGCGATTTTTGGATATGATAAAGACTCAAGTCTCTTAGAGGCAAATAAAAATTCTAAGTATTTCTTGGAGTAATTTATCCTTGACATCTTGGTATTATTTTTGGGTTATCCTCAAATCAATGCATTATTTCTAGCTTTACGGTTTCTTTGTCTCCTAAGTCATGATAAGATCAACTTTTTCTTTTTGATCTACTTTACGATGAGTTTGAGGCAACTCATACTCCCACTAAAGTAGAGGCTAAATGTACCATCTTATAATGGATTTACTTTCCTTGTAAGACCTTTTATTAAATGTTTCATAATGATTTCTTGGACCATGGATGGACCTATTCACAATGCCCCCTTTTCCTTAATTCCTTCCACCTTCTTCCTGAGATCTTTTGCCCTCGACCTAAGATTTATGAGGTTCCCCCATCCCCTTCTCTTAGACTAGGTTGGCCTAGATTGATCAAGGTCAACCCAATTTAACCTTGACTAAGTCAAGAGAAACCAGGTTGACCTTGACGCCATGGATTGTAGGGCCTAGAGCCAAAAAGACTCAAGGGTTTAATTAGTTAACTCGCATTCTCCAATCAATTTATATTATTTTCCTACTTGTAAATTTATATATAATGAGACTTGGAGGATTCATTATTCAATCCATTATCTCATAGAATACTTCCACAAGATCCAAAAAAATTCCTTTATACTTTTCATTCAAGGAGTTCATGCATTCATAGCCTTTCCAAACATTCAAGCAAGGGGGATTTTAACAAACATTGAAGGATCTATTGTGGGGATTTCCTCTTCAAGATATATCACATTATTTCCCATCAAGGGAGGAGATATAAATTGAAGAATTCATCATCTTTTACATTAATGCACACTTACATCCATGACACCATGATGGGATTATAGTAAATCAATTGCAAATTGTGGAGATACCCTACATTCACATATCAAATTCAAGGTCTTCACCACTCTACAAGGAAAATTTATTACTAGAAAAGGGTTTTATAAGCAAGGTGAATCCTAACATTTATCTTGTTTCAATCATTTACATTTACATCTATCATTTCAAGGTTGATTTATTAATCTAGGACTTGACCAAGGAAAGCCCTCATCCACCAAATAACAAAAACCCTTCATTTTCTATGTGTATGAGAAGGATCGTAGAATTAAAATTATGGATATGGAAATAACTCCCTAAGACCTTTCTAGAGAAGTTGGTTCAAATTTTCTATATCTCTCTTGATACATGGTGACCTCACAAAAACATGATTGGTTAGGTTACAACCAAGTTGACTTGGTCCCTACTACTTTTCTAGAAAAATAGTTTCTTGGTTTTATTTGATTCATCATTATATTAAGGAATCCGCAGTCAAACACTCAAAAATAGGCCTAAATTTACTATTTTCAGAGCTTAAATACATCCTTCTTTGTGTATTTTAGGGTGAGTCTTTCATATTTCAAATCCTTCCATACTTTTGGTTTAAATCTATATCTTAATTAGGTTGTGTGTATTGACTTAACATCTAGATCTACATTGATTAACCAATTAGTTCTATTCCCTTGTGTTGCATTACTTTCTACTATTTGAATTGAGTATTGGAATTCCTTCCTTCATTTGGGTATTACTTATCTAATTTGGATCCAAAAAGGAATCATACTTGAAAATTCCCCCACACACATATTATCACATATCTTTGAATGGTTTAGTGGTGAAAAGTAGAGGCCTATATCCTACTAAAGTATTTCCATTTTCCCCCTAAACACAAATGATCACGATGAGGTTATATCTAGATTAAGAAGTGATTATGGTGCAATTGGAAGTTTCTAAAGAATGGAAGTGGCTTGCTTAATTTGTTATGATTAATTAATTAATTAATATTATTATGGATGAATGGATTTGGTTGAGTCTGAAACATGTGTCAAGAATTTGGTTAAGGTTACTTATTCTAGGGTTATAGTTGATTAAATGGGAATTATTTAATCAAAAGGGGAATTTCATAATAAAATTATAAAATTTTAAATTTATTTAATTTGATAGAGGACAAGGGGTTTAATTAATTAGACTATTGGTTGTCATTTAAATAATTAATTGGAATATAGTTAATTAATTAAAGTAATTAACTAGGAAGATGAAATAGATTGATTAAATATTAGATATTAATTAATAATGTCCTAGAAGATGATTAAATGGAATTGTAAATTTTGTAATAAGATTTAGGTGTCTATATTAGTTTTTATTATCTTTACTTGTCAACTCCTCTTCTTCCATCTTAGGGAAATTAATCACGACGTTATCAGAAACCTTCCTATCCTTGAAAATTTGTGATCCCTTTGTAGAAAGACTAGTAATCTCAACAATAAAATCTCCATCAATCACAACTTCGTTACCTAACAAGTTTATCTTGTCATTTGACCACTCCTATAGAAAAATACAGGTGACCCTACTATCATAGCTATGGAGCTTCTCAAGAAAATAGGTTACATCACCTTTTTCTATTCTACACCAAATAGTCTCATCATTCTTCCAATAATTTCAAGTGAGTTGTTCCACCCTTTCAATATCACAACCCATATTCCTATTCTCAAACCCAAACACAAATAGATTGAGGCAATGATAAAGGAGAAACTAAATAATCAACAAACAAAAGACTCTATAAATCTCCCACAAAGTGTGCGAGTAAAATTAGCAATAATGATCTTCCTTTAGGAAGCACACCAACCCCTATAGTGATTCCAATGTCCTTATGTGTCATTTCCACCATTAATCAATATTTTAAAATTATTTCCATTAAAATGGTTGTATATAAGGAAAGATATTATGTCATCATTTAATTTACTTTCCTCTTTTCCATATTTTATTTTCTTTGATTTGGAAATCAAGGTTAGCAAACCTATCCACCACCTTATTAGTCTCTTGATAAGAATGAGAAATATAAAACATATCAAAGATTTTGACTATAGAAATTAAATCCTAAATTATATGATCAACAGTCCATGAAGCTTTGTGTTCCTCTCTTAGGAACTTGATGCTATTATTGGAATTTCTTTCAATCAACGCCTTCTTGTAATTTAGGCTTCTTACGAAGATAAGTGTTTGGAAAGTTCCCAGGGAATATACAAGGTGGTTAGACTAAAGTCCCAAGGGAAGCACCACCCTAGTGATACAAGTGACATTCTCATAACTAACCACTTGCTCACACCCAATTGGCCAAGGATTTCCCTTGGCCATCCCATCAAAGTCAAGTTTAATCCAACCCAATAAAGAGAAAGGCTAGACCAAGCCATCCCTCATCTTCTTAAATTTATCCATGGACTTTGAGATATCAAGGATAAGATTATAGTATTTGAAAATCCTTATATCTTCATCCTTACATTTATTCTTTAAGAGATTGTGCAGAAGACTTGTATTCTCCTCTGTGGCCCTAAATTTTTTATCTATAATAAAATCAAGGTGGAAATTTCTCTCTATAAATTATTTTATCATTTTTTTTCCAAAGACCCCAAATAAGATGAGGAACATTTTGGTCCATAGAGCTTCAAGCACCTAATTAGATGGCAGACAACATAACTACTCAAAGAACTATTAGATTGTATTAGGAAAGACCTAGTAACTTTTCCATCTTTGGAGGAGTATGGACCAAATCTCTCTAGAGAAATTACAATGAGTGAGGATGTAAAAATGAAATTCTTGAGCCTCCACACATAAGTTGTTGGACTTGATGTTCCAATAATAGTAAATAAATGACTATGCACATGTAAAAAACCTTGTTTGATTTGTTGGCAACATAAGTTTAGTTTAGGTGTGAATCAATTTTTTTTAGTTTGAATCAACATCTAATTGTATACGTGTTTGAGTTAGGTTTCCATAAGCTTTAGTTAGATGTCAAGTTTATGTGTGTGTTGTCAATCATGAAGTAGTTTGTTGCCAATCTAATTAGCAGTAATTTAGGAATGTTGGTGGGTCAAGTTATTTTTTCTATTAGAGATAGAGTATTAACTTAACTATAGGAGTAAAACCTCAAAATCATTATAGAGGTTGTCTTCCAATTCAAAAAAATTCTACTACATCCTAAGGCTAAAACTAGTTACATTCTAAGATATATGCAATATCAACATTAAAACACCCAAAATTTTGCCCAAAAGAACAAAAGCTAGTTCCATCCATCATTATGGCTAGTCTTGTAAATGTAATTATCCCAACCATCTCCATAGAAAAATTTATCATCTTGTGTATTGTTGATTCAAATTCATGAGTGCCTCCATACACATCAATAGGAATATCCTAATTATCTTGAATAATTGAATTTTGTTGAGCTCCTTCATGATCTCATTAAAGTTGACTAGGGTCTATTAGGAAGCCTCATTAGGAGAATTGATGTATGAAGCCGTGAGAACAAAATTGGACAATTGAACGTCCTCCTTGAAAATGAGTATATTTCCTTCCCTGAGCAATGATATGAATGTTTCCCTTGGAACCTCCAAAATAGCAATAACCTATTACATTATGTGAGAGAGGGTGAGTTTCATATGAAACCTAGTAAGGTCTCATTGTCTAAGATGAAAGATATCCTCATTCCTTTGCTTCCAAGTGAGCCACCAAATTTCATTAGTAAGGGAAACCCAAAAAATATTGAGTTTAGTATAAAATTTGTCAACAGATCCTAGAAAAGCAGGTTTGTGGTTCCATTTGAGAGGTTGACCAAAAACATAGACCAAATTCTACAAGCAAAAATGCACTAAAAAAAAAGATGCTCAAAAGACTCTAGGTAGTTGCACAAGGAAGACATGATAGGTAGATTGTCCATAGGAGAAAGAAAATGGCCAACAACAAGCTTTTTAATAAGAAACATCCACCTAAAGAAAAAAATGGTTCCACACAAGAATGCCAAAATAGATCTAAGATAAATTGTCATTTAGTGCATGATATTGATAATAGCCACATCATAATTCAACAAGTTATATATTTGCTTGCAATTAGTATCCTTCAATAACTTATGATCATTCCATTTAATTTGATCAATGTACTATATAGAGATACAAACCTTTCCAAGAAAGAAATTACCAACAACCTTGCAGATCAAGGTGTAAGTCTTCTTATGAGAGTAAGAGAGTTGATGCTTATTTTTTAGAGATTCCCAAGATTAACCCAAGTGGTTCTCCATCAAGATATCTTGAAATAGAGAGATTCCCTTGGCCTTCCAAGCCTTAGTTGAGCAGTATTGGATTAAAGCCAAAGGTTTATTATTAATATTAACCCCCCACCACAACGACCTATCAATCATAGTATACCAAGGGTTTTTGACAAAAGTCTTCCTAGAGTCTAATAAGTATCTTACCTAACTCCCAACTCCTATCATTTCATAATTATTGAAAGATAGTAGAACCAACCACCTTAACTTCAAAGCCACCCAAGACAATATCTATGTCAGGGACCTCTAACCATTTTGTTTTTTTTAAATTTTGGCTCTCTAGAGATGTTGTTTCTAATCAACACCTTCTAGGGTTGATTACCATTCAGAGCTTTAATGATCCACTTGGAGGATAGAGAAATCCCTTGAAGCCTAACATATTTCATTCCAATACCCCCCATATAATTGGAAATAGAACACCATTCCCATTTTACACAATGTATTTTTCCATTACCAATATCATCAAACCACAAGAAATCCCTTATAAGTTTTTGCAATGTATTATATTGATAATTAGAAAACAACCAAGCTAAAGAAAAGTAGATTGCATGGGAGGAGAGTATCTTTTGAACCACCTGTGCTTTACCAACAGGAGAAAACATATGTTTTTTCCACTTACCATGTTTGTTCTCGATCTTACTATAGATCTAGCTCCACATATCCTTGAGAGAAGGGGCCTCATAGAAAGGAATGCTAAGGTATCTCATAATCTTGAGAGGGCTTAACCATTTCCAATAATTGTATAGAACTGAATTAGGTGTGCATTCATCCCATCCAATAATGGATGACTTCATTTGAGAAATATAAGCCCCAAATGCTTTTAAAAATATAAGTAATCTATTATGCATGTTAACAACATTATCTTCCTCTAAAAGGATAAACAAGGTAGTGTCATCAACAAACTGTTGAATCAAATCATCATCATTAGGGAGTCTAATTCCTTTGACGAGGGGGGGAGAACTCATTAGATTTTAGAATATAGAACATATCATTTGCTACCAAAACAAAAAGAGAGGGGGCAAGGGGGTAGCCTTGTCTGATGGACCTACCAAGATTAATAGTATCAGAGCATTCCTCATTCACTTCAATGACTTTTGAGGTATCTTTAAATAAGATGTTCACCTATTTGTAGAAAAATGGGGAAATCCCAAAGTTTGATTTACACTAATCACAAATTTCTACTCAATCCTATTATAGGATTTTTCAAAGTCTGGGAGAATCATGCCCGCATTTTGTCCATTCTCCATATCCCAATTCAATGCCTCCCAACTAGTTTTCAAGTTTTCAAGTATATATCTCCCTTTAATGAAGCCAATCTAAGATACTAAAATGATATCATTGATCATATTAGCAACCTGATGAAGGGTGCTCCCCTTAATATCGTAAATACATAACAGAAACAAAGAAACATTAGCAATCTGTGAGAACAAAATATGGGCTTCTTATTAGTGCCAAAAAATTCAATATTATAGAAGTCAAAATTATAATATGCTAACCCACATAGGTGCCTTCATTACATTAATTTGTAAGACAAGCTGTGAACTATCACCCAAAGTTGTCTTAGACAATATCTGAGCATTCTTAAATAGGAAATTTTATGCCCCCCAGGAAGGTTCTAGACACTCAAGCTTAATACCTAGGCCTAAAAAATCCTAACACTACATATAAAGTCACCCAAATACACCTTTGACATTTATTTTAGAATTTTTGGTACGCCCAACTCTGAAAGGCCATAACTCTCAAACCGTTGCTCTGATTGGCTATTATACCACTTTTTAAAAACCTTAGCTTCTAATCTATAGGATAAAATCCATAAAAGCACCCATCCATTGAGTTTTTGGGCCTCATCTAGATACATTCATTCCTTCAATAGTGAGCCTGAAGTTTATATACAAAAATTGCAAACCAAAAGTTTGTAATAAATCCATAGATACACATGATATGGCATTGAGCCTCAACTGGTATGATGATATATCTTAGATGAATACCCACCTCTAAAATTAGGAGATTCCAAGCTCATATGATTAACTTACTAAGTAGCAAGACTCTATAGACAATAAATCTACATTAAGGGAACCCTTATTTAAATAACTGAAATGAAATATTTTTGGGTGATGTAAGAGTTCTCTTACACCTAGGATGCTCATGCATTAAACAACTAGGGTAATTTTAGAATTGACCCCTTCACATCTAAAGTATTCAAAGGAAAAATAAGATGGTTAACCTCCTCCCTTGCAAGCCATGATGAATCTTCTATTGGCCTCCCTTTCAATTTGAATAGGTATTCTTCATAAGTTCTATTCCTTGTACTTTTTCCAACATGACTATCTAGTATCTCCTCAATCTCCTTTATAGATGAACTAATTGCTGGAATATTCCACTACACTTCTGTAACCTCTTCTCCATCACCTCCTTCATTATACTTAGTCAAATCTAAAATTTTAAAGACTGGTGAAATATGTAGTTCAACAGGAAACTCCACTTCATAGGCATTTCTAGAATCATGTCTTTTCACTATCTTGCACAGTCAAAACTTCTTCATTTTTAGCTTATTATATGTACCCACTAGAAAATTCTCCTTTCTCAAATGAACCGTAATGTCATCTCCAATATGAAATTACTTATGCCTCCTTTTCACATCTTCCTTAGCCTTGTATTGTGTATTCATCTTTATAATTTGCATCCTCACCTCCGCATGGATTTTCTTCAAATGTTCAGCAAATTCTTTTGCTTCAGCACTATTTATCTCTCCTTTATCCAACTATCATAATTTAGAATCATTTCTAGGACTACTCTCATATAAAATTGTTAGGATTAAGGTGTCTCAACCTTGGATAATTCCAATTCTTATTTTTTGTTTTATAAATGTATTTTTTGCAAATAATGTAATTAAGTGTCAGTGTACATGTCTAGTTGGCATGCTAATGTGTCACTCCACTTGCATGTGTCGGCATCTTGAATAGTGTATAAGGAGATCATGATTAAAATGGTTATGATAGATTCCTATGACCTGTAAGAGCTATCTTTGGAAGATATGATGATGGGTGAAGACGTGAAGACATATGGAAATTGATCATTGAAAACTATAAACTCAAGTCTCCATCTAGTGTACATGGTTCAGGGCATTGCCCCTACAAAAAATTTGGGTTCCTACTTTTCCATAAAATGGTAAAACCCTAATATGGTTCTTCTTTGGAAGTTTCCCTAAAATGGAAAGCACATGATATAAGTGACTTTAGGGTTGTATTGTTGGTAGTGTTTTGTTGATACTAGATTTGTCTTCTATGTCCTAAAAGAACTTGCATTGCAAGTGTGTTGTAACCTTTGTGTTGAAGATAATACATTGTGTAGGTTTTGGAGGGGTGGGGTTGTTTTACCCAAAGGTTTTTCCCCACCAACATATCTTTGTGTTTGTGTTTTCTTTATCTACCTATTTTTTGTATTCATGGTTGACTATAATATTGTTATTTACATAATATTGAACTTGAAATTGTAAGGATTTAAATAGAATTTGCACAATACTTTCCTTAAGAGATTAGTGTAAGAAATTATTTCTGCACTTGAGTTTCCTTACAAGTGGTATCAGAGCTTGATCAAATTTTGATCCTAGTTGTTGGGTAGGGTTTTTTGAGTTAATCTCAAGTTGAGTGGGACCTTTTCTGTAGAGCATTCTGAATCTTATTTGTAGATTGAGATGGCTAGTTCATCATATGAAAAAATGAAGGTGGAGAAATTTAATATCAATAATTTTGAGTTGTGGAAACTCAAGATGGAAGTCTTTCTTGAAGATCATGATCTATGGGATGTAGCTTTACTTGATGTGAGACTTGCAACAATATCTCAAGTAGATTAGGATCTCAAGGATTGAAAAGATAAGGGTCTCATTAGACTCTATCTAGCTAATTTAGTTCTCCTAAATGTTCTTGATGAGAAGACCACAAATAGTTTGTGGACATGGCTTGGGTCTATGTATTAAGCCAAATTTTAGTGAATAAGTTGTTCTTGAGGAAGAAGTTGTATTCTCTAAGAATGGAGGAAGGAAGATCTATTATAGATCATCTAAATGCTTTTAATTTATTGATTACATAGTTGACATCATTTGGTGCCAAGATAGAGGAGGAGGATCGATGTATGACCCTATTATGCTCCTTTTCATATTCATGAGGCCACCTTGTGATGGCTCTTAGAAGTACTTTAGTCACTTTAAAAATGGATGATGTGGTATCTTCACTATTATCTGCGGAGATGTGGAGAAAGTCTTCAGATTTGGCTAAGGAAGCTCTTGATATTTTTAGTGGATCCAATGACAAAGGGAAGCAAAATGACAACAAGTCTAGAAAGGGTAGATCTAAATCCCATGGAAAATCAAAGACTCCTAGAAAGTCCAAGGCAAAATTTTGGAACTGTGATAAGACTGGGCACTTCTATAAAGATTGTAAAGAGCCAAAGAAGAAGAAGAAGGCCTCAAATTTAGGTTCTAAAAAATCACAAGAAGATGGAGATGCTTTCATTACAGCCTTGGCAGTGCATGTATCTGATGATGTTTGGTTGATAGACTTTGGTGCTTCTTTCCACATGACCTCTCACTGAAGCTAGTTCTCAAAGTATGAATTTTTTGATGGTGGAAAGGTGTACTTGGGTGATGATTCTCACCTAAAGATAGTTGGATGAGGAAAAGTCAGTATCAAATTCCCTGATGGACGAGTAAAGGGGATCAATAGGGTAATGTACATCCCTAGTTTGGCATGAAACCTATTATTTATAATTATTTTGAATGATGTAGGTGTGCAAGTTTTTTTTTCTAAAGATGGATGTAATATGATGAGAGGAGCTATGGTGCTTGCTAAGGGTACTAGGAGAGGTACTCTATTTTAGCTTGATGCATGCATTTCTTAGTGTAATAGTTCTTCTATTTCAAAGAAGAAAGTAGCTATCACTTCATCCCTACCATCTCAATGAGCAGTTAAAAATATTGTGGTTATTGGATCCGATGGTAGTGCAACATGTGTACCTAAGTGTGTAAACACACTGGAAGGAAAGCTTCCTGCAAAAAAGACAATGTTGCGGCATATGAGATTTGGCCACATTGGTGAGAAGGGTCTCAAAACCCTTAAAAAACAAGAACCTCATTGAGGGGTTAAATGATTGTAATCTCAAGTTCAACTTCTATGAACATTGTGTCTATGGTAAACAAAATTGTGTTTAGTTTTGCTCTAGTTCTCACAAATCTTTTTATGTTCTGGATCTTATTCATTTTGATGTATTTGGTCCTGTAAAAGTTCCTTCAATATCCAAGCCTATAATTTTTGAATCTTTCATAGATGATTATAGTAGAAGGACATGAATTTATTTCCTAAAAAACAAGACACAAGTCTTTAGTAGGTTCAAGGAATTTAAAGCTCTTGTGAGAATCAGACTAGTAAGAACATTAAGTGTGTGAGAACTGACAATGGTGGTTGAGTTTTGCTTAGCAGAGTTTTAATAGTTCTATAGAGAACAAGGTATCAAGAGGCATAAGAAAAATCCTTATACCCCATAGCAAAATGGAGTTGCAAAAAGAATGAATAGGACACTACTAGAGAAGGCTAGGAGTATTCTTAGTGGAGTTGGTCTTGAACAAAGGTTTTGAGTTGAAGTTGTGGCCACTACTTGCTATCTAGTTAACAAATCTCTGACATCATGCCTTGTTAGTAAGACATTGATGGAGGTGTGGTTTGGTAAGAAGCCTTCAATTTGACATCTTCATGTTTTTGGTTTTGAAGCTTATGCACATGTTCCAAAGCAAAAAAGATCTAAGTTGGAAAAAAAAGATGTCAAATGTATTTTCATTAGATATGGTGTTGATGTGAAAGGATACAAGCTTTGGGACCCTGTGACAAGTAAGGTGTTGTATAATAGAAATGTTATCTTTAGAGAGCTAACATCTTCTCCTATTGTGCTAGAACCAGATGAAAAAGAAAAGAAGGAAGATATTATTCAGTTGCCTCCCACCCTTGAGAAGATTGAGCAGAAAGACCATGTTAGGTCTAATGATGAGGAGAGCTCTAGTAGCTCTGATAGTTTAGAAGAAGAGGAAGAACAACCTCAACCTTAGCCCTTGAGGAGATCCACAATAGTAAGAAATTAGCCCAAAAGGTTTGGTTATTCTATGTTAGATTCCAATTTTTCTTTTTCTTTGATTGCTAACACTGATGAGCCTAGATCTGTGAAAGAGGCTTTGGATATGGAAGATGCAGGTTCCTAGATTGAGGCCATTGATGATAAGATGGCTTCATTGGATAAAAACAAAACTTAGGACCTTGTACCTTTGCCTAAGGATGGAAACCTATTGGTAGAAAATGGGTATTCAAGAAGAAATTCTATGCAGATGGCAGTGTTGAAAGGTACAAAGCTAGATTGGTTGCAAAGGGGTACTTCAAATAGAGTGAATAGATTATGGTGAAATATTATCTCTTTTTGAAAAGTTGACATCTATTCAATTTCTTTTATCTCTTTCTGCATCATATTATTTAGAGATAGAAAAGATGGATGTGAAGACAACTTTCCTTCATGGGGATTTGCAGGAAGAGATTTATATGTCACAGCCTGAGCACTAGATTGTTAAAGCTAAAGAATCTTTGGTTTGCAGATTAACGAAGTCTTTGTATGGTTTGAAACAATCTCCTAGGATGTGGTACCTTAAGTTTGATGCTTTTGTGTTGTCAATTGAATTTGTAAGATCAAAATTAGATCATTGTGTTTATTTCAAAGTTGAAAATGATTGCCTTCTTATTATTGCATTATATGTTGATGATATTTTGTTGTTTGGGAAGGGTAAGGGTATGATTTCTGATTTTAAATCTCAATTGTTAGCATAGTTTGAGATGAAAGATCTTGGGGCAGCAAGGTACATCTTGGGTATGGAAATAAATAGAGATAGGTCTAATAGAAAACTTTGGTTGAGTCAAAAAAAGTATGTGAGGTCTATGTTGGATAGGTTTAGCATGGTAGATTGTAGACCATTGTGTGTTCTTGTTTCTATGGGAACAAAGTTATTTGTTGGACATAGCCTAGGGATTAGGTGAACCACATTAAATAATGGTGCCTTGTTTTCTTTTCTATGTGATTTATTATTTTTTATTATTGGTTATATTTGCATGTAATTGTTATTTTTGTTTGTGGTTTAATCCTAACAAGTGGTATGAGAGTGAGGTTGTTTTTTCAGTTATCCTCTACAAGAAAGTCTCACAATTGAGTGGGAGTCTCATGATTGAGTGGGAGCGATGGTAGAAGCAGGTAAGATGAGGGTTGATAGGTTTAATGGGCAGAACTTCTAGCTATGGAAGATGCAAATGGAAGACTATCTTTATCAGAAGGATTTATGGAAATCATTAGAAGGAAAAGCAAAGAATCAAGGATCTATGTCAAATGATGAATGGGATCTTTTGTATAGAAAGGCACTTGGAAGAATTCAATTATGCTTGGCACCATTGGTGGCATTTAATATTACAAAAGTGAAGACAACAAAAGAGTTGATGAAAACCCTAGTGACACTATACGAAAAGCCCTCCACTTCAAGCAAGGTATTTCTCATGAAGCATTTATAAAATATGAAAATGGTAGAAGGTGGATTTGTTGCAGATCATTTAAATGAATTTAATACTATTACTAGTTAGTTGTCTTATGTGGGTATCAATTTTGAAGAAAAAATTAGGGCTCTCTTGATTTTGTGTTCTTTGTTTGAAAGCTGGAATGGCTTGGTAATGGCTATGAGTAATTCTATTTTTGGATCTAGTACCCTAAAATATGATGATATGATCGGTGTTATTTTGAGTGAGAAAACTCGTAGAAAATCCTCAAGTGGATCTACATCAAGAAGTTCTTTGAATGCACAAAGTAGGGGCAGAATGATTGAGAGAGGAAGTAATTCTAGAAATCATGGAAAATCAATAGGAAAGTCAAAGGGGAGGAGGTCTCAATCGAGAGGACCAAATGACTACTGGTAGTGTGGGAAACTAGGTCATAAAAAGAAATATTGTTGGAATCGAAAGAAAAATGAAGGAGATAAACTAGATGGAGACAAGTAGGCAAATCTGAAGAGGATGCTTTGCTTCTATCTTTAGAAAGTGTTGATGATTCATGGGTTTTAGATTCTGATGCTTCATTTCATGCTACACCTCAAAGGTTATTTCATTGATTATGTCCAAGGGGATTTTGGGCTTGTTTATTTGGGGGATAATGAACCCTATCAAATTTTTGGAAAGGAAAAAATTAAGATTAATTTGTAGAATGTGAATCATTGGCTACTAAATGAGGTAAGACATGTTCCAAGGCTGAGTAGAAATTTAATTTCAGTAGGGCAACTCAATGATGAGGGTTGTGTAGTTACTTTTAATGATAAAAATTGGAAGGTTTCAAAAGGTTCCCTTGTAGTAGCAAAAGGTGTGAAATTTGGAACCTTATATCTTTGTATAGGTCATATTGTTCCTTCTACTTTAATTGTTTTAGAGAAAAATGAATGTTTAGGAACAATTGTTGTAGTTGAGCAAGGAGAACAAATAGTTGTTATAGATTCTTATATAGTGTTGTGGCACAACAGACTTGGGCACATGAGTGAGAAAGGTATGAAAGTACTTCATTCAAAGAAAGTTTTACCAAGTTTGAAATGTTTTAATATGGATTTCTGTGAAAGTTGTGTGTATGGAAAATGAAAGAGAGTGAATTTTGTAAAGACTGGGAAGGAAAATGAAAAGAAGAAATTAGAGCTTGTGCATACAGATGTATGGGGATCGGCTCAAGTATATTCCCTTCATGGCTCTCATTATTATGTTACATTTATTGATGACACAACTAGAAAATTATGGGTTTATTTCCTTAGAAAGAAATCTGATGTATTTCAAAATTTTAAGAGATGGAAATGTTTGGTTGAAAATGAGACCGGTAAGAAATTAAAATGTCTCAGTTCTGATAATGGTGGTGAGTATTGTGGTCATGAATTTGAAGATTATTGCTCCACTAATGGTATTCATAGATAGAAAATTGTTTTAAGGACTCCACAAGAAAATGGAGTGGTTGAGCTCATGAACAGGACTATAATGGAGGGCGCAATGAGCATGAGGTTGCATGTTGGGTTGCCCTTACATATGTGGGTAGAGGCTATCAATACTACTGTATATTTTATTAATAGAGGTCCTTCTACTCTTTTGTGCTGTGGTATTCCAGAGGAAGCATGGACTGGTAAGAAGGTGAGTTATTCTTTTCTCAAAACCTTCAGCTGTGAAGCATTTGCTCACATAGATTTTGAAAATAGAACCAAGCTAGAAGTTAAGTCAAAGAAATGTGTATTTTTTGGATATGGCATTTATGAATTTGGTTATAGGATTTGGGATTTTGAAAATCATAAAATTTTAAGAAGCAGGGATGTTGTATTGAATGAGAAAGTGTTGTACAAAGATCTATTATAGCAACATGAGAAGAAAGAAGATGATTATGTAGTGTTGGATGATACTCCAAAAGCTGATGTTCCAGCCATTCCTCATGATGTGCAACAACAAATACCACATGCACTAGTGAATGTTAGATGGTCAACAAGGAAAATTAGACCTCCAAAAAGATTCTCTCCCTCTTTGTATTCAATTTTACATACTAATGTTGGTGAACCTGAATGTTATGACGAAGCTGTGCAAGTGGATACTAAGATTTAGTGGGAGTTTGCAATGAAAGACGAAATGGACTCTTTGCTAAAGAATAAGACATGGGATTTATGCAAGTTGCCTATAGGTAAAAGAGCTTTACAAAATAAGTGGTTTTATAGGTCAAAAGAAGAGGAAGGAGGTTAGAAAAGATTTAAAGTGAAGTTAGTTGTGAAAGGATTTGCACAGAAAAAGGGCATTGATTTTGATGAGATATTTTCTCCTATTGTTAAAATGACTTCTATCCATATTTTTTTAAGTCTTGTGACTATTGAAGATTTGCATTAGAGCAACTTGATGTTAAAACAACCTTCATTCATGGTGATTTGGATGAAGAGGTATATATGGCTCAGCCATAGGGATTTGCGATCAAAGGTAAGGAGAACTTAGTGTGCAAATTGAAGAAAAGTTTATATGGCTTGAAGCAAGCACCTTGGCAATGGTATCTGAAATTTGACAGTTTTATGCATGAGCATGGATACAATAGTGTCATTTAGATCATTGTGTTTATTTTAAGAGGTTGGATGATGACAACTACATTATTTTATGTTTATATGTTGATGATATGCTTGTAGCTGGGTCTAACATTGATCACATTAAGGGGCTGAAATGCCAATTAGCACATGCATTTGCTATGAAGGATTTGGGGGCAGCAAAACAAATCCTTGGTATGAAGATTTGTAGAGATATGAAGAATAGAAAATTGATGCTATCTCAAGTTGATTATGTTGAGAAGGTGTTGCAACGTTTCTCTATGGAGAATGCTAAAGCTGTCAACACACCTTTACCTGGTCATTTGAAGTTGACTAAGGAGATGTGTCCTAAGACACAAGAAGAGGAGGATAAGATGTCCAAGGTATCCTATCCTTCAGTTGTAGGAAGCTTGATGTATGCTATGGTATGTACTAGGCCAGATATTGCACATGCAGTGGGAGTTGTTAGCAAGTATACGAGTCATCCAAGAATTAAGCATTGGAATGTCGTCAAATGGATTCTCTAATATTTGAGAGTTAACCTCTAATAAGTGTTTACACTTTGGGGGCTCAACTACTGATTTATAGGGCTATGTTGACTCAAATTTGGAAGGGGATATTGATACCATGCAGAGTACTACAGGTTATGTCTTTACTATTGGTGGGGCATTCGTAAGCTAGGTTTCTAGGTTACGAAAGGTTAATGCTTTATCAACTACAACGGTAGAGTATGTAGCTGCTATAGAGGCAGCCAAGGAGATGATATGGCTTTAGTTCTTCTTGGAAGAATTTGAACACCCTCAGAGGGATAATTATTTTTTATAGATAGTCAAAGTGTCATTCATTTTGCAAAGAATTTAGCTCTGCATTCAAAGACCAAACAATATAGTTGTGGCACCATTTCATTTGGTTAGTTTTGGAGGATGGATAGTTAAAGCTAGAAAAGATACATATAGATGACAATCTAGTAGATATGTTTACAAAGGTAGTAACAAGGGAGAAGTGGAACTCCTCTTCTACTTTGGTTAGTATTCTAGACTAAACATGAATAAAAGAACAGCAGAGTCCAGGGTGGTTTGATCTAGTGGGAGCCCCATGTGGTCATGATATAGCTATAAGATCAATCTCCAAGTGGGAGATTGTTATTTATTGTGGAGCTTGATCAGTCCCCATGTGGGAGATTTTTAGTTTGTGGTGACTAATCAAGAAAGTATTGTACATACTTCATAAATTCTTTGGAATTTAGGGCATCGCCCCGAAAAAAATAATTTGGGTTGTGGCCAACATATGGCTGATATATAGCTGATATGTTGTTACCCTAAAGTGGCATAAAAATACTTGTATAAAAGGGCTTGGGGTTAGGGATTGTTTCATTGTGGTGATGCAAAAATTGGTTTTTGCGGTGATATTGAGTTGTAAAGGATTATAGATTGTAATCACTGGATCGTAATAATATCAAACTTGTTGTTTGGTGGATGTATCCTAGGGATGGGGTGAACCATGTTAAATCTTGGTGCCTTTTGTTCTTTTCTATGTGATCTATTATTATTTTTTATTGGTTATATTTGCATGTAATTATTATTTTTGTCTAGGGTTTAATCCTAACAAATACCTTGTTAAAATATGGAAGCACTAAAATAGGTTGCTTTGTAACTTTCTATTTCAATAGATTAAAAATCTTATTTGCTCCTATAGTCCACTTAAATTATTTCATATTCCCCTCAAGTCAAGGGTCCAAAAATACTACTAAAACCTCTTATGAACTTTCTATAAAAAATACTCAGTCTATGAAAAGATCTTACCTCTGTAGCACTCTTTGGAGTAGGTCATTCAAGGATAGCCTTCACTTTCTTTGAGTCCATTTTCAGGTCTTCTACTGAGACTACAAATCCCAGGTACACCAACTCCTTCACAAAATTGCACTTCTTCAAGTTTATCAAACACCTTTCAAATATGCATAAAATGTTCCTCCAATATCTTACTAAAGATCAATATATCATCTAGGTAAACAATGACAAACTTACCCAAAAACTCCTTCAAAATCTCATTCATGAGCCACATGAAAGTGCTTGGTGCATTGGTAATTCCAAAAGGCATGACTAACCACTTATACAATCCTTCCCTTGTTTTGAAAGTAGTCTTCCACTTATCACCTTCTCTGATGTGAATCTAATGGTATCCACTCTTCAAATCTATCTTTGTGAAATACAAAGCTCCACCCAAACAACTTGTAATATCATCCATTCTTGGCAATGGAAATCTATACTTGATTTTGATCTTGTTGATAGCATAAAAATTTATATACATCCTCCATTCTTCATTCTTATTTGGTGCTAGTACTGCTAGTATAATAGATGGACTCGGACTCTCTCAAATCAACCCCTTCTTCAACAACTCATGCACTTGTCTATTCAACTCCTCACTTTCTGATGGTGTCATTCTATATGCTACCTTATTTGGAAAACTAGCTCCTAGAATTAATTCCATCTAGTAATTGATCTTCCTTACCTGTGGTAATCCATTAGGCACATTATCAGATACAATATATGAAAATTCTTTCAAAAAATATGCAACTTTTGTAGGTACTTCTTCTACTTCTACTTCACCATCTTTTGGAATTAAACCAAAACACATATGCTCATGCTTCATACCTTTGAGAAATTCCTTTCCATCAAAAAAAATATTCTAGTAGTACTACATACATTTTCTTCTTTCTCCTTTAATGGCTTCAACTTATATTTCATTCCATTCTTTGTTAGAGTGTAGGTATTTTCTCACCCATCATGTACAGCATGTCTATCAAACTATCGTGGCCTACCTAGCAACATATGGCATATTTCCATATGTATGATATCATACAACACCTCATCTTGGTAGCTTCCAATCTTGGACTTCGCTAAGCATTGCTCACTTTCCATGACCTTGTGGTCATCTTGTACCCAAGCAATATGGTATGGATGCAGGTGTTTCTACCTCTTCAGCTTCAACTTTGTGACCATAATTTTAGACACCATATTGTTGATACTTCCACCATCAATGATTACATCACAACACTTATCTTCACATCTGCACCTTTTGTGAAACAAGCTCCTTTGATCAGGTTCATTATAACCACTTAGTAGGACTCTTTTGTTAACTAGGACTTTTTCTCTTTTAGTATCTTTAGAATAGATGATTTGGCATCTTCATCAACATGCACAATTTTGGCCAAGACTTTTTTTCTTCAATTTTTCCTTCCTTGGCTCTGGGAACATTCAAATGCTTTATACCCTTCTTCTTTATAGTGAAAACATTTTCCACGAAAACCCCCTCTTTCATATCCTTTCCCTCTTCCTCTTCCCCTCTAATCTCTATTATTATGATCATGGAAATAATTGGAATTATTTCTCCATTTGTTTCTAACTACTACTTCCATCCTTATCCTTGTTCTTATGATCATCATTTCAGCCTCCATAAGATCATTTGCCAGATCTTCCACTACAACCTCTACTGCTATTTTTTTAATCAATTTTTTTGCTTAGCTTTTACTCTACTCTTAGGGGAAAATGGGTACACCTCCTCAATAATAGTCATTCAAACTAGGATCATCTCCTCTTGAATGTTTCACCTTAACCCATTAAGATAATGGGAAACTTTCTCCTTATCAACTTTTGCATGGCCAGTTCTAATAAGAACTCAGTAGAAATATTTAGTATACTCTTGAATAGATCTTCCTGCTTGTTTCAACCCTTGAATTTTCTTCAACAAATCAAGCTCATAATCCACAAGAATGAACTATAACTTTATTTTAGCTATCATTCGATCCCATCTGGTGATTTTTTCTTTCCCTCTTCTATTTCACTCCAATTGGATCTCCTGCCACCAGATCTTTTTATGTCCCTTCAGTTTCACCTTCACAAACTTGACCCTATTTGGATCTTCAATATCTTCATATTCAAAGTTCTCTTCTAATTCATTGATCCAATTGATCAATTCCTCTTGGTTAAGATTTCCCAAAAATGTGGGAACATCAAGCTTAGGTATTTTTCCAATCTTGGAAATGGCTTTAAATTTTTTTTCCTCCTCTAGGTTCAAAACTTCATCTTCTACTAGATCAGCATTTCCTTCTTCTCATTCATCTTCACTTTCATCATCTCTTATCAATAGATTCATTCCTCTGCGCATTTGTTCTTGAAATGCTTGCATTTGCCTCTAGAGGGCTCTAAAACCCTCAGGTGTAACACCAATGGATCTTCCACCATGTTGTCTTCATCAAGGCATCTTCACACTTCCACTAAAACCCCAGTGCAAATTGCCTCACAATCGGTGATCTATTTATACTTTCAACCCAAACCATGGTCTTGGTGCAAACTATCTCACAATTGGCAATCTGTCCACACACTTAGGAACTCCACCTCTGATACCACTTGAAGAAGGGTGTTCCCCTTAATGCCATAAACACATAACAAAAATAAAGAAATATTAACAATCTGTGAGAACAAAATATGTGCTTCTTATTATCGCCGCAAATGTGCATTTACAGAATTTAGAATTATAGTATGCTAACCCACATGGGCACCTTCATTATAGTAATTTGCAAGACAAGCTGTGAACTATCACCTAGAGTTGTCCTAGACAATGTTTGAGCATTTCTTAAATAGGCAATTTTATGTCACCCAAGAAGGTTCTACACACTCAAAATTAGTACCTAGGACCGAAAAACCCTAACAATACATATAGAGTTGTCCAAATACACCTTTGACATTTATTTTGGAAGTTTTGGTCCAGCCGACTTTGGAAGGCCATAACTCTCAAATTGTTGCTCTGATTGGCTATTATAACCATTTTTCAAAAACCTTAGCTTCTCATCTACATGATTAGATAAGCACAAGTGCCCATTTGTCAAGTTTTTGGGCCTCATTTAGGCACATTTATGTTAGAAATAGATAATACTAAGAGGGGGGGATGAATCAGTATTCTACAAACTTTAGCCCACAACTGAATATTGTTAATTACTTTATAAATTACATATGAAAGTAAACCAACAATTTTGAACAATAAATATAATCATACACATAAAGAACTCATAAAACCATTATATTTTAACTAGGGAAACCCTATCCAAGGGAAAATTCTAGTGGGGATGATACCCATTAGATGATTCACTAAACAATAGGATCCTATTAAATGTATTGACCATGTTAGGAGTCTATGAAGTACATATAGTGTCTTGAGTCCTTGTTAGAGGACTAGGCCTTGTTAGAAGCCTCAACCCTGTTAGGAGTTGGTAGATCAAATTAAAAGTAAGAAAGAAGAGCCCACTTCCTTAACATGCGATTATACAATTTAGTTCTTCACAAGAATAGATATGCATACAATACTTTATATCTATTGTATTTCACATTTTCTCTAATCATACATCAAATTTAGTTTAGATATCATCTCATCAACTTCACATCAATCAAAAATATCACATAGATCATACATATGTTGCACCCTTATCTTCACAAGATAAGATCTTTACTTACACCTCGTATATTCATAATTCACTGCTTAGTCGGCCTTCATGCTTTCACACACTTGTCATAATATAAAATAACTTATGGAATAATATCCACATAGTTATCTCATTATGACTTAGTAATTATTTTGTTACCAAAATAATTCCTCAAGTCATACAATCCAATTCTCTACTATGCTCTATTCTACACTATTTAATACTTATACTAGTATTTCAATCATAGCTAGTGTCATACTATCTGTACACACCTATGCACTACTATATGTCATCATGACACTGTCATAGAACTTTCCTCAATTGTGCATAAGCTAACTCTCAATGAGTCATTTTTACACATCACATATGTTTTCTATGTTGCTACAAATTTTCTAAAACTTAGACAATTTTCTATTTCTAAATGCATAAATGAAATGTTGAATACATGTCTACATAAATGACAACTATCAAGACATCTATCTAACCATATTTCCAATGATATCCCCCTTTGGCATTGATGGCAACATTTACAAAAATTGGCTAAGTCTCAAAATAATGTCATACATAACAAAAAAAAATATAAGTAACTATACAAAATTGCCTTCAAAACATAACAATTTTATTCATGTTTTGATGGATCATTACATTCCTTATCACTCCTTTACATTGATACATAAGTACATAAGTGTACTCCCCCTTTCATATACAATATATACAATTTTCCTTCTATATATTACTCCCCCTTTAATATCAATGGAAAAGGTGTCAAAATTTATATCCAAAAATTGGGTAGCCTATTGTTGATCAACTTGTCATTCTGGAAAAATAATCTACATAAACAAGTTTTAGCCTATCCACTTCTTTCTTCCAGTTCTCCTTTACTAAATCAAAAATACTGATTAGTGTGCATAGTGCATAGGATGCCACTTCAACTGCATTCAATTTAGTTTATGCAAACTTATCATAGGAAGTCTTTGTTGCAAGACATTCCTTCAACTACCTCTACAAAGTACTTATCTTAGGTGATAAAATTTCTCTTATACTAGAGAATCTCTTTGCTTCCTTATCCTTGTCAAATTCCAAGCCTCTGATCACACTATGGATTTTCTCCACTTTTGTTCCACGCTCTTCAATGTTGGTCTTTGGGAGCTGTAATTTCATAGTGAGTTATTCAAGTTCACTCATCTTACCCTTTATCTGAATCTCAAAGTCAGTCAAGTACTTGTATAACAATGTACACTATCCATACAATCTCTTCCCTTCATCAATATATTTTTTGAATTCCTTGATGCTTCCATCAAGTGCTTTCAAGTAATTTTTCTCATTAGTGCATACTATATCAATCAATGATGCATTATGCTTTTCTTGTGCTTGTGCTAAAGCTACTTTGGCTAGAGTTGTGAAGTCTTCATCAAAGATCTTTACCAACTCCTTGGCCTTTGCCTATAAGTCTAGATTAGCTATAGTTTTGTTGGTTGTCTTCTGTAGTCTATCCAAGACTTTAGTAAGAGTCTTCTCCAAAGACTTTACTAATTTATTCTTTTCAAATAACTTTCTCAATGAGCTCATTAATCATTTTTGGTCATCATCGTCATTTGATGGCACTAATATTGTTGCTTCTACTGCTACTATGATTGGGCTTACTATAGGAATAGGTGTAACTACTTTAATTTTTGCCTTCTTCTTCTCTTTCTTAGATTTCTTCTTCTCTCCTTCTAATCTTTATGCTTCTTTCCTTGCCATTCTTTAGCTTTCTTCCTTTCCTCTTCTTCTTTCTTTTTCTTTTCTTCCTCTTCTTTCTCTCTTCTCCTCTTCTTCTAGCCTCTTTACCTCTACTATCATCTTTTTCTATTTCTTCTTCTCTTCTTCTTCATCTTCATCAAAGCTAGCGTATATTGTTATATTATTGATATTGCAAACAATATTTTCTCCATATCTTGCAAAAGGATTCTCCTTTACATCTATAGTTATGTGTGTACTATCCACTTGCATGGATTCAGTACCCATAACAATATGTGGTGGTGAGGGTGTCTATTGTTGCTCTTTTGCTTCTCCCTCATCCCTAGATGGTGTGTGTGCTTCCACATACACTGGGCAATTAGGCTTTGATCGTGCACTCACCTTTAGCACTATAGTCATGAATTTGACAAGTTTCTCTTATGTCTCCTTCCTGACATTCTCATAATTTCCTCCCATTAGAATAATTTCTCTTCTTTTGTCCTTAGCAAGGGTTCAATACCCTTCAAAATTCTTTCTACATGCTCCTTAGAGTCAACTTCACACATTTTATTTATCTTTGTGATCCTCAAATTTAGATCTTCTTCTAATACTCTCTTCTTCTTGTTTATTAGCCTATTATATAGGTCTTCAGGTATCTTGTTCTGAATATTCTAAAACTTCTTATACCTCAAAATCATGTTTCTTACAATGGCATTTTCTAATTTCCTTCTATCCATATTTCTATATAGATTATAAAACTTTTTTAACTGTACAAAATTATCATCATTAATTATTTGCATGTTTAGGTTCTCTACCTTTAGTTTCCATGATTTCTTTTCAGTTGTTGTTTTGCCTTCCTGCACATCTTGTGTTACTGGTCTATCTCCATCTTTATCCTTAGAACTTTTAGATTCACTGATCTAAATTAATTTCCTTCTCTTTCCTAGTCCACTGGTGGTCTTCTTGACCCTTTTATTTGATGATGGTGTAGGTTCTTGCTTCACCTTTGCCAATCTATCATATTTCTTCTGCATCGTAGGTGCTTCCACCTCTAGTTGCTTCCTTGGTTGATCACTTCTTGTTCTCACAGGTTGCACTTGTGCAACTACTGCATATGGTGCAATAGGGGTCAGCACACATGGTTGTGTTATAGTCACACCTCCTAAAGGTCTTGCAATAGAAATAGGAATTGTTGCTATCACTTTAGACTATTCACTTTCTTTCATTTTCAATGCAATTCCTTTGACTTCATTAAATTCCTCTCTGGTCATGCCTAATTCCTTTAGGATGGAATCTATTACCTTTTCCACTTTCTTCTTGTTTTCCTTGTTGTGTAGTTTTGAATGAACTAATCTCATTTTCTCCTCATAGGTTCCCCATCTAGGGCACTCTATGTCCTTCTTTGATTGGATTATGATCTATACATACCCTTCTATGAGCTCTATGTTCATCTCATATCCCATGGGTTTTATGAACTTAACCCTTGGTACCAAAGCTTCCATATAGATGTTGCGAGTCTCCACCATGAAGCATATCTCTTCCTTGTACTTTTTTACCATTGAGGGAGGTATTCTATACCTCTATTTCATTTCTGACTAGAAGCTTTTCATCATTCTATCAATGTCATCATCTCTGACATTTTCCAACTTAGATCTATAGCATTGAGTCACCATCTTCATTGTGCACTCATTGCTATCCCAATTTGTTACTCTAGGAAGCTTCCTTTTTATATAGAAAAATAAATGAGTCAATAGGGAATCAAATCTAAAAACTGTGCTCTTTGATTTGTTCACTTTGGTAATGTTATCCAACAATTGCAGTTTGATAATCTCACACAAATTAATTTTTTCCGCTTGAACTTCCATTACATAAGTTACATGTAAAAATCTAGTTGGTACTGAGTTAACCCTTGATCCATGGTTGAACTTGTACCCCAATATCTTTCTTAATAGTTTTACTCCTTTGTCTTGAATCGAGTCTACCTTTGTGTTTCTTCTATCAAACCTTGTATTCAAATTTGTCTCAACCATTTTTCTTACATTCGTCTCATTGGCAGGGCTGCATCCGGCATTACTCAATCATTTGACCTAATGAATTAGGTCTTTGTCAATAACTATTTGCACATCACCTAACCATAAAAAATCATTGTGTACCCTACACATAATAATTTGATTCCAATCATGACTATCAAACTTTGTATAAAACATATACTTCACTAGATTCAACTCAATCAAGTGTGCACACTCAAATTTCAAGGATAGGTCACTATTACACATGGTTCTCAAATCTTTATGAATATCTTCATCTCCTATGCTCTCAATGTTATAGTGGATATAACTTCTAATATCCTCAACATGAAGCACATTCTCTAGAACTTACAAAATTGTGCCCAAGGGGTCATCCAAAAGTGAAATAAATGGATGTTTCTTAAACACATATCGTGGTCTATCACTCACATCATAGATGGTTTGATTGGCCATTGCAATTCTACTATATTCACTTAAAAATTTAGCTTTATCTCCATAAAATACCTTAAAATCATGTTTTAGGGCTTCTACAACTTTGTACTTCACAAAATTCTGTTCACAATTCAATTTGTTGTCAAATCATTCTTCAATTTGCTCAAGACACTTTGCATGATCAAATGGTACACACTCTTTTTTGTGATCCTTAAATCATTTTAAATCAGGTTGTGCACTAAATGCATATCTACCAAAAATTCAAATATTGTCTCTATTTACCAATAAGCTTGTTTTCTGAATTCCTACTCACTGAGATTGTATCTAGACTTGTGCACTTGACCATGGCTTTCTCTCTATGTCCTTTACCTTTTGTTAACTGTGCAACTTCCAACTCACTCTCTAACATCAATTATGACCAACTGATGTACTTCCTCTTCTAAAACTACTTAATTCAGGTAGGATGAGTCATAAACAATCTGTGACTTCAATGTCTTATCAAGTGCATCAAAATATTGTTCCTCCAAAACTATATAAGAGCTTTCTAGATCCTTAGTTGTCACAAATACTGCTTTGAATTCATCAACATGTTCCTTAATTGCTTCCTTCTGACTATTATCACTTCCATTATCATTCCTTATGTCATTTCTATTGTTGTTCCTTCTATAATTAGGATTCTTGTTAAAGTTCCTTCTGTCCATTTTGCAATATCTCGCTGTGTGTCCAGATTTATTACATAACTAACATACAAGTGCATTTTTTCTCTGATTTGTTCCATTCTAAATTTCAAGTGCTCTACAATTCCTTGCAATATGTCCAAGATTGTTATACTTATAACACACAAATTGGTTCTTTTCTCCATTATATTTCTCTCCATCAACAGATCTTTTGTATTCCTAAACATTCTACTTTTTGCATTATTAACATCAAACTTAGGTTTCTTACATTCTATTACTTTATGTCCATAACAATGACAGTTATAACAATAGAAATTAGTAATAGGTTTAAAAGACTTACTTGTACAATCTCTTTTCATATGTCCAACTTCATTGCATACGAAGCATCTACCTCTAAACTCATGTCTTACTTCCTTGGGTGGTTCATCTTTTTTAGGTTTATCAACTTGCTATGTTTTCTTAGGTTCATCACATTTTTTTGACAAATTAATTAACTCAAATTCCTTTGTTACTTTAGTAGATGTGCTTGATTCTACCTTACTCAAATCAAATTCTTTAGGGGATTCAATAACTACATTTGTTTCTCTTCTGATTTCAACTTTCTTAGTTGATTTCTCTCCAATAAGATATCCAAGTCTTGTCTTGTCATAAGAAGGTATTTGGTGAAATATCTATTCATCTATATTCTTACTATTAGAATAAAGTTTCTCTAACTATTGCTTAGCTTGTGCCAATTATCCTTTCACAATGACATTGTATTTTTCTAATTCTACATGCTTAATCTTGATAGTATCTAGTTCAAATGTAACTTGATTTAACTAGGATCTAAGGTCTGCATACTCATTTTTCAGTTCAGGTTCATTCTTTCCACCATTTTTCTTAAGGCTCAACTTAAGTTCAACAATTTTTTGTTCATGTTTCAAAATCTCATTGTCTTTCTAGAGATCTCCTACTTCATCATTGTCAGTAGTCTGCTCAATTGATTCCTTGCTAGATTTCAGATCATCAATCTTGTCTTTCAATTTACCAATGAAAACTTTTGTATCTTTGTATCTATCTTTTAGGTTATCTCTTCCTTCAATAAGAAGGTCAATCTACTCAAGAGCTTCTTCAAGTTTTTTCTTCAACTATTCCATATCTATAGGGGTCTTACTCAAGCTGTTAAACTTCTTTAGAGTAACTGAGCTCTAATACCAATTGTTAGAAATAGATAATATTGAGAGGGGGGTGAATCAATATTCTACAAACTTTAGCCCACAACTGAATCTAATACCAATTGTTAGAAATAGATAATATTGAGAGGGGGGTGAATCAATATTCTACAAACTTTAGCCCACAACTGAATATTGTTAATTACTTTATAACATGCATATGAAAGTAAACCAAAAATGTTGAATAGTAAAAATAACCATACATATAGAGAACTCATGACACCATTATTTGTTAACTAGGGAAACCCTGGCCAAGGGAAAACCTCAATGGAGATGATACCCACTAGATGATTCACTAAATAATAGGATAATAATAAGGATATTGACCCTGTTAGGAGTCTATGAAGTACATATAGTGTCTCGAGTCCTTGTTAGAGGAATAGGCCTTGTTAGAAGCCTCAACAATGTTAGGATTTGGTAGAACAAATACAATGTATGCAAGAAGAGCCCATTGCCCAAACATGCAATCATACAATTTAGTTCTTCACAAGAATAGATATACATACAATACTTTCTATCTTTTTTATTTTTCACTTTCTCTGATCATACATTAGATGTAGTTTGCATATCATCTCATTGACTTCACATCAATCACAAATATTGCATAGATCATACATATGTCACACCCTTATCTTCACAAGATAAGATCTTTACTTATACCTCACATATTCATAATTCACTGCTTAGTCAGCCTTCATGCTTTTATACACTTGGTATTGTAGACACCTAAATTTGATTACACTACTTTGGTAATCTAATTTAGCCATCTCTAAAGGCATCATTAATTAAATTCTTATTTAATTAATCCTTTGTCATCCCCTAGTTGATTAATTTAATTAATCATCTATAGTCCTAATTGATAAATCAAATAATCTATTATTTATCAATTAAATCCTTTTCTCCTATCTAATTCCAAAAATCCCCATTTATTAAATAAATCTATTTGATAAATGAAATCCTCAAATTCAAAAAAACCCTAACCTATCTCTAATCCTCCATTTAGCCTAATCCACCCCATCCACCCATACTAACCAAGCTTAGCCACTAACTCACCCACCCTCATTAATGCCATCCACTTGCACATCTCTAACATCCCTAATCTAATCCTAAACCCAAGCCTAATCCACCCCCTAATGTTGTCACATTCCTTAAACAAGTTTAAGACTTTCTTAATCCAAACCAAAGTCTCCCCTCAAAAAAACCCAACCACTAAGTCATGAGTGCTCTTACAAAACATAAAGACTCTTACAAGCCCACTCATGACTCTTACACCCATCTTCCACACTCTTCCCTCGTCCACACTCATTCCTCTTACATCCCTCTTACATACTCAACCCCACTCATCATGCCCTTAACCAACCCTTAACCCTACCCTCTCACACTCATCCTCCTTGTGACAAGTGTCACCTTCCCATTGGTGCTAAACAAGCACAATCCATGTGCTCCCCTTTGAGTGCATCTTAGCCCTCCTTAAGCCTTCATCCATCCTTGCATCTAAGCCCTCCATCCCTCTACCCCTTAGCCTATAAATTGAATCCCATCCCAAGCCATTTCATCAACAATCTTTGAGCTAAAGTTACCATGCTATTTTGAGAACCAAAGCCATCAACCATACCCTTATAATGCCAAATTGAGAGCTCACAAAGCTACCAATTTTCCATTACCCATCTCCATTGAAGCAACTTTTGAGCATCTTGAGCATACATCCACAGCAAAAGGACACATCTACAGAATCAAGAAAGCATGGAGTGTTTTCTCTCGTGAGGTTTGCACTTCTTATTTTCTTTCTTAGTCTAAGCATATATGTGAATTTAGTTTTTGGTTTGTGAATGTTTACTTTATTTGTTAATGTTCTTTGCATACTGATTCTGGTTCTACATTTTGGCATGCCCGGTGGGACCCCACTATGGGTCATTTAATCATCTATTTTCATCTATATGTCATTTTTCTAACCATCTAATGTTTGTTGTTGTTTGAGTGTGTTGTGAGGGTGTTTTGCTTGTTTTTGCAGGTTAAAGAATGCACTTAGGAAGAAGAAATACCATCTAAAATAAAATAAAATAAAAAATTGCATTTTTCAGCTTTTTTTGGTGAGGTTTTGGCGTCTGCAACCTGTTCTGTCTGCGAAAATCGACTTCTGCAAAAATCCGCGTCTACGCAAATCAACATCTGTGAAAATCCGCGTCTGCGAAAATTGACGTCTGCAAAAATCCGCGTCTACGCAAATCAACATCTGCGAAAATCCGCGTCTGCGAAAATCGACGTCTGCAAAAATCGACATCTCTGCTTGTCACCTGGGTTCTGTGCTTCAAATCTATTTTGTCCTCTTCATATTTTGGCGCCTCTGTAGTTCAGCATCTTCGTATTTTGGCAGACTGTGTTTTAAGCATTTTTATGCATAGAAAAAACAACAAAAAAAGTTTAAAAAAATTTTCCCATAGTTAAGCTCTCATTTTTGAAGATTTTGGCTAACTAACTAAATTGCTTTTTTTTGTCTCATTGCAGGTTGGAGCACATATGGAACCACTAACCATGCTTCTTGTAGGTTTTCATGTTGCTAAAAAAATGAACTTGAATGTTTAACCATTTGTCTTTAAATGGATGTTGCTAAAAAAAAATGAACTTGAATGGTTAAACACATTTTTCATTGAATGAATGTTGCTCAAAAACACACTTTTGAATGTCATGGATTAAAATCAACTTTCTTTGGAATGCATGCTTAAAACAAAAAAATTCAATCTTGAATGCCAAGGATCAATTAACCATTACAAATCTCTTTTTCACATGCAATCTAGGTAAAGTTGGATTTTTGGACATTTAAGAAACTTTGTTAAGTTAAAATACAAATTTACAAAAATCAATTTGAGTAGTTCCTTGGACTCACCTCTTTTCTAATCACCCATCAAATATTAACCATTGGTTGCAATCTCAGCGCCATTTATGGGGATGGGTCTACTTGAAAAAGGTGTTAAATGTTCCACAATCTAACTCACTCACTTGGTCTTTGAACGTTTGCTTTAACTTTATCAAAATTCTTAAATGGTCAAAACTCTAGATTAAATCGATCACACTTCAAGTTTGGGAACTAAAATTGAACAACAACTGATGTGGAGAGCCTCCGAGCGCACGCTTGAAATCGAATCTCACACACTTTTGTTTTGGGCTTAAAACAAACTCACACTCAATCTTGAATGCCTTAAAGAAAATTAATCGATACTTGACGTGGAGGGCCTCCGAGCGCGCGAGTTTGCTTTTGTTGACCCTAACTCTTCTTATTGTGTGCATTCTTCGATCGATTTAATTTTGTTGGCGCTTCAAGTTGGAATTGAACATTGTCTCTTAAACATGAGTGCTTGCAAAGTCTAGATTAGCACACATAAGAGTCAGTTGGTAAAAGAACAAGCGTGTTTTTTAGCCCAAGGTCATCCGAGTCTTCTCTCCCCTTGTCGTCTTTCGAGGCCATCTTGGGTGCATAAGATTAGGATCCAAAACCTTGTTTCTTTTTTAGGAGGCCTGCTTGGGGATTTCATCACCCCTTGGATGACCTCAACTCTAGCGTTCCGGCGGAGTATAAGAATCGGGAGGTGAATCGAAAGACACCTCTCTTGGGATCAAGATTTTGTCATTCGGGCTAAGCCTCAAGGAAATTTATACCCTTGAGAAGTGAAAGAGGAGAAGTGGGTTACCGCTCCTCTCGGCTGTGTGACATCCTTTTGGTCTCATCTACGGATTTGGGCCTCACGTACCTTGCGTATATCGAGGACACCCTAGCTAAACCAATTGTCTGCCTTGCAGAAAACCATCTAGGATGTTAATGTGTTTGGAGTGACTGATCGAAACATTTGTAGAACATACACACTCCTTGGCGCAAGTACCACATTCTGAGAACCACAAACTTCTATCTGGGTGTTCCTATCTATTGCTTGTTTTTACTTTACTTGTTGAATGAATGTTTGCCAAACTTGGTCAATCCTAGCTTAGGGCACACTTAGCGTAGTCACTGCCTATTTTGGAAGTTGAACAAGTTGAAGCAAAACAACTGAGATTTTTCCCAAAGCCAAGCAGATTCAAGAATTTATGTCGGAACAACCCAAACCCAAACAAAAGTTTCACAAGGTCAAACTCAAGCCATCTCTAGCATACCAAGAACTTTCAGCCAAGAGAAAAGCAATAACACCAAGCCCACGAATTTCCAAACTCCACAAAGCAGAGGACAAAGCTACCGACGAAGAACTTCAAGAGGCCTGGTTAGAGCGCACCATCAAATTTAGCCAACATCCAAGAGTTAATCCTGCTTATGCCTTACCAACTAGGCATGATTTCTATGATTAGACACCCTTGTTTCTCCACATCTTCTTGGATAAGCTTCACTCTAGAGTCATCTTTGTAGAAAAGCCAGCCATCTTAGGTTATCCCCTTAAGCATTATTAGCTCATCCATCTCATTTAGAATCATACCATCTAGCCAGTAATCGAAATTCTGCATATCTAAGCTTTCAAAATTGTTGTCACCTTGCTAAAAGTTTGCCATTCCTAAAATCTTCCAAATCCACCAATCTCACCAAGGTTATCCCTTTGACATAGCTTTTTCTAGGGTAATCTAGCTTTGTCACTTGTTATCCCTCATCACCTTGAGCTAAAGGTTGGGATTCACAAGTGGTTAATCTCGTGTTCTTCCTAAAGGATCATCAGTCTATCCTTAAGTTGACACAATCACCACCAAGCTTCCACATAGGAAAGCAGACCTTTTGTACTTTGACAACATATCTTTGAAGTTAGAATCCCCAACCCAATCCTCCTTAGGTTTTGTCATATAGCTTTGCCTCAACCTAGGAAATCATTTGCATAGAAAAGCCTTCCCCCTTTTGCATCCATCAGCATTATTGCATCTCATCCCTAGGAGCATTTTTTTCATGCCACCCGTCACTCGCTTAGCCAAGAAGAAAGAAACAATGGAGCCCTATCATTTAGATCGAACAGCCTCACCCCCCTTGAGCACTCAGCCATCCTTCAGCCCAGAGCTAGCTATGCCATCACCTACTGACATTGAAGCTTTCATGAACCAACCAGGAAATGCAGTATTGGTAAACGCCATTATAGACAAAAACAAAGAGACAATCATGGCTAATTTTCGAAGGGACAATGTAGGAACCTTTGACTTTGGAAGACCCCCTCCATTATCAGATCCATCTCACCCATTGTTTGGGCAGCTACCACCACCCATAGGCTCTTATGATCCAAATTATCCTCAATATATTCCAAAAGAAGAGCCTCCAGCCAATCCATATGACCCAACAGACCCAAACATACCATCATCCACCCAAGTTGAAATCTCCATGCCGCAAGCCAACCCAGCCACCACCACTCCATCCTTGGTTCATACCTCTCCACTCCAAACCCCTTTACCCAAAACATCTCACCGTTCACCCCCTTCACTATTGCTACTGCTCCCACACCTAGCCTTCCAAATCCACCCATCTCCCAAATCAGTGCTAGCATCTTTGGCCAACCTCAACAATATACAACAGGGATGCCACCCATGGGGCCAAGTAATCAACCTTTTATCACCCCCAGCTTGTTCACCACAGCCCAAAGCACAATCCCATCATTTCCATTAGGTCTCGGGAGCTCAATACCACCAGCCACAAATCCACAAGCTACTACCTTCACTCCACAAAGCTATCAAATCCCACAAGCTACTGCCAATCTTCTACCAAGCTCCCAAGTGACCCTAGCTCCCACCACCACTCTACCAAGCTTCCAAATCCAGCCACAAAGCTATCAAACCCCATCAATTCCATTCCCAAGCTTTCAATTCCCACCACCTCCACCACCAACTAATCCATTACCTCCACCTACCAACTACTTTTCAATGCCACTTCTAGGAGGTAATCCACCACCCCAGCCAACCACCAATTATTTGCAGATGTCATCCCAAATGGGGGCACAACCCACATATATTGGTCAAACCCCATAAGCCCTTTGATCCTTTCCCCAAGCCTCACAACCATCTTATACCTTACCTCCACAAAGAAATCCATTTAACCCACAGCCAGCTTATGTTCCTCAATCCCAACCTCAAATCCCATATCAACAGCAAGCCTCCTAGCACATGCAGCAATATGCGCCACCTCCCCCTCAACAACTCGTCATCCACCATGCAGCTGCCCAAACAATGTACAATCCCTATCAACAAATCCCTCATAACCATCCATATTCAATGGCCCCATCCAGCACATACCTACCTCAAGGCACTCCTACATTGGGGGCACCCCAACCATCACCTATCAATTCAGAGTGGGAGCAAATGAAGACAGCCCTGAAAGCCAACCAAGAAGGGAATGATCCAAAGACATTCAAGTTTGAGAATGTGTCTCCTTACCCATTTGACAGAGCCATTACCACAACACCATTTTCCAAACACTTTGAGGTACCTAAATTTGACAAATTCAGAGGAAAAAGAGACCCTGTCACACATATCAAAGAATTTTACATGCATTGCCAGGACGTGGCATACAATGATGTCTTCCTCTTGCGTCTTTTTCCCAAAAGCTTGGCTGGACCAGCTCTTGAATGGTTTTATAGAATCCCCTATGGCACAATTAAGAACTTTGCTGAATTATCTGAGGCATTTGTAGCCCAATATGCCCATCTTGTTGAAACAGAGCTATCAATAGTTGATCTTGTCCACACCAAGCAAAAAGGTGGAGAAAGCCTTGCCGAATACCTGCAAAGATGGCAAACCCTTACCACCCGCATATCCTGCACCTTGCCAGAACGCCATGTGGTGAAAATGTTTATTGATAATGCACATCCCAGCTTGGCTCACCACATGACCATGAACTGTTTGCAGACCTATAAGGATATCAAAGAGAAAGGAATGATCCTTGAGCAAGGACTCATCAAAGATGGTGTGGTAAAGATTTACAAAGAGGCCAACCAAAATCAATCACATTCCAATGACAAGTCTAGGTATTGGAACAAAAACAAGCATGTTGCAACAGATGGGGTTACTGACACCAGACATGTGAATATCATTGGTCCTTCTCGAAACCAGTCTAACCCACCATATCAAACAAACAACCAACAAGCTACCAATTACCAACAACGAAATAACCAAAGCTATCAAAACCACAATACAAGACCCAACTTTCAAGGGTCTAACAATCAAGCTAATGCCATCAATGTAGCTACAGGGCAAAAGCCCAGATTCCAACCTGCACCTAGAAACTATACACCCCTTGGTGAGCCATTGGATGTTATTTTTGAGAAATTGGCTAAGGAAAACCTTATCAAATTTCCTCCTACCTAGCAAATTGATCCAAGCCAATCCAAAGCTGCATGGTACAAGGACAATGAGTATTGCAAGTTCCATAGGGTAAATGGTCACACCACCCTCAGATGCATGAAACTAAAAGACTATGTGCAAGACCTCATTGATCAGAAGGAAATCACTGTTGGTGCCCAAAACTCTCCCAATGCAGGCTTACAAATTTATCAAAATGCTTTTCCTCCACACAACAACCAAAATCTTGGAAAAGCACCTATCCAAAACAACACCAACAACCGCCAGCCAAACCAACAGCATGGGAAGAACAATGATCACACTTCATCCTATATAGACTATGGTAGCCTTATAGGTTGTATATCTGAGAAAGAGCCTTCAGTCAATGTTATCAATATTCGAGGACCAGACAATGAGTGTGTGGTCACCACTCGAAGAGCATGATTTAACATTGCAGGCCCACCAGTTTCATCAACACCATCAGCTCCATCAAAAAGTCGGTACAATATCTTGGAACACCTTGGGAACATGCCAGCCCAAATATCCATTTTAGACCTTCTCCGCACTAGTCCTGTGTATAAAGACATCCTTGACAGTGCTCTCATAGAATCCCGTGTCCCTTCTGATATCAATGCTACTGATTTTCGTAATCTTGTTGGACACCTTTCATCCTCATGTGCCCTATCTTTCAAACCCACCGACATACCCGCGGTTGAGCCAGATCACACCCTTCCACTTCGCATAGCCATCATGGTATCCAATTTTTCCATGAAAAGAGTAATGATAGATAATGGATCAGCCTTGAACATTTGCACCCTAAAATTCATAAAACAAGCTGGGTATACTGAGGCAGATATGATCAGTGAGGTTATCACCATCAAAGCTTATGACAACTTGGAAAGGACCACAGAAGGGACTATTTTGCTACCAATCAAGGTTGGGCCAGTCATTCAAGAGACAGTTTGCCATGTTGTTGATCTAAACCTACCATTTAACATCCTCCTCGATCGCCCATGGATTCATGCTATGAAGGCCGTTCCATCCACCTACCATCAGTGCATCAAATTTTTGCATCAAGGCACTGAGGTAACCATCCATGCCGATCCAGAACCCTTTGCTTACTGCAATGCAGTTGAAGCTTCATATACAAACCATTGCCCTGGAATAGACATCGGCACAGCCATCGCCAGCTCATCCCACACTTGTAATGACGCAGAAACCATCCTTGCCTCTACCCTATCTACTATAAAGATCAACAACAAAGGATGTGGAGAATATAGTCTATCAGATGCATTTGTTGTCAGAGCAATCCCACTTGATTCACATACCCATGGACGGCCAACATATCACAAAGCTAAGGAGATTCCACCTCCTCGATACAAACAGTTTGGCCCAACCACCTTTGTGTCCTCAAAAACCCCTCTTCATGAGGAGCTCACTCCAGATATCAACAATTGGCTACATAAGGATGCACCTCCAAGAAATCAAGCACGCCTTGATCACTTCAGCCAAAAGTATCCCCAACAACATAAGCTCATCACTAAAAAATGGAACTATCAAGGAGGTGGACTAGGACCAGAAGAAAGGGGCATGCAATGTCCCATCGAAGCACATGATTGGGAAATAAAGTCAGGTCTTGGCTTTGGCATACCCACAACTGGGGGCACCAACGAGAATGGTCACGCTTTTTTGAACATCCACCGCGACCTTGTTGAAATCGAAAACATTCCTGAGGAAGTTGAAAAGAGAACCTACGACGATATCCCAGACCAAATCTTCCTAGGAGACTCTGTTCTCCGATAACTATCCATCCATCTCATTGACCTACCACTTGCTCATCCACAACTCATAGATTGGGACCAACCAAGTGTCATACATATTGATGAGTTCACATCAGAGGAAGCGCTTCTAAGATTCATGGGAGCTGAAACTCCTCATAAGAAGACAAAGCCAGATTCTGCCTACATCTACAAGCTAGATCCCAAGGGGTATTTTGGAGAAAATCCCCAACCTAGTTTTGATACACCCAAAACTGGAACTAAGGTAAATCTGGGACTAGCTAAGGCAGCGAAGAGAACCCCTCAGCAAGAAAATCCAGAGCCACAAGTGGATTTAGTATTGCCTCCTCAAGATAATCGACCAGAGGTGTCTTCTATTCTAATAGAGGATACTAAAGAAGTCAACATTGGTTCTTCAGAGATCCCTAGAATTGTTCACATTGCTGCATCCCTATCACAAGACCAAGCTAACCTCCTCTTTGAGGTTTTACGAGAGAACATTGGCCGATTTGCATGGTCATATCAGGACATGCCAGGACTCGATCCAAAGCTTGTAGTTCATCATCTTGCAGTCGATCCAAAGATCAAGCCCGTCAGACAAAAGCTTAGGAAAATGCACCCCAAGGTGGCATTACTAGTCAAAGCTGAACTAGAAAGAATGTTAGTTGCTAAGGTTATCCGACCTATCGACTACTCAGAATGGATCTCCAACATGGTCCCTGTCACTAAGCCTTCCGGTGACATCAAAATCTGTACTGATTTTAGAGATCTTAACAAAGCTTGTCCAAAGGATGATTTTCCCTTGCCCAACATAGATATGATTGTAGATCTTACAGCTGGACATGAAATCCTGTCCCTTATGGATGGATTTTTTGGGTATAATCAGATCAAGATTGCAGAAGAGGACCAGCATAAGACAACATTCACTACCCCTTGGGGAACCTTTTGCTACACCATGATGCCTTTTGGCCTAAAGAATGCTGGGGCTACCTATCAAAGAGCTATGACAGCCATTTTCCATGATCTTATCCATAGCATTTTGGAGGATTATGTGGATGATATCCTAGTCAAATCTCACACCTTCATGGATCATCTTGCTGACCTGGAGAAAGTCTTTGATAGGTTGGCCCAATATCATCTCATGCTAAATCCCAAGAAGCGTGTCTTTAGGGTCACATCTGGCAAGCTTCTAGGCTTCATAGTTTCTAAACGAGGTATAGAGATCGACCCCAAAAAGGTCAAGGCTATCTTAAACATGCCTCCTCCCCAGACACTGCGACAGCTTCGCTCTCTTCAGGGAAAACTTCAATCTGTCTGGCGCTTCATCTCCCAACTTGCAGATAAGTGTACACCGTTTTCACACTTGCTAAAGAAGAATGAGAACTTCAAGTGGGATCTTTTATGTCAGCGCAGCTTCAATCAGCTCAAGCAGTATCTCACCAATCCCCCTATCTTGGTTCCACCAGTTCTTGGTCGTCCCTTGATCTTGTATATATCAGCAACACCTACTGCTCTAGGGGCACTTCTAGCACAACATGATGATTATAGCAGAGAGAGAGCCATCTACTATATCAGTAGAACCCTAGTTGGTTATGAAATCAATTACACTCCTATGGAAAAAGCTTGTTTGGCAGTTGTTTTCTCAACTCAAAAGCTTCGCCACTACATGCTAAGTCATACCATCCAACTAGTCTCCAAGATTGACCCTCTCAAGTATATGCTCTCCAGAACAGCACTTACAGGCCGTTTGGCCAAATGGGTTATGCTACTAAGTGAGTTTGACATCCAGTATGTGGACAGAAAGGCAATCAAAGGGCAAGCTATAGCAGATCACCTAGCTGATGCACCTCTAGTAAATGCATATCCTTTGCTCACAGAATTTCCAGATGAGCATATTTGCCTAATTGAAGAACAGCCCCAATGGAAGCTTTATTTTGATGGCTCATACACCTCTCATGGATCAGGGGCAGGAATATTATTAGTTACACCTCAAGGAGATTACATTCCAAAAGCCTTCAAGCTACAATTCCCTAGCACCAACAATATAGCAGAATATGAAGCTCTTGTAGTAGGATTAAAGATAGCTGCAGAATGGAATATCACCGAGTTACAAGTCTTTGGTGATTCCCAACTCATCATCAAACAAGTCTTAAATGAATATCAAACCAAAGATGAAAAGCTATTACCCTACAAAGAGCTAGTTGATCAGCTGACCCAGCATTTTACAAAGCTTCAGTTTACACAAGTGCCTCGAATGCAGAACAAGGCAGTAGATGCCATGGCCACTATCGGCTCGCTCTTGGAAATTCCCCAAGAAGCTACACAGTATGAGTTTTTAGTTGAGCAGCTCCTCACACCTGCCTATGCGAATGAGGATTCAAATCGTGTTTGTATCTTGGTTGGTCCCCAATCCCCTTGGTACCATGAAATTCACGCTTACCTTAACGATGGTATCATATCCCCTCACCTCACACGTACCCAATGCCAGAACCTCATCCAAAAATCATCTCGCTATGTTATCATAGCCAATACCCTATATCGTCGGGGTTATCACGATACTCTCTCTCGATGTTTAGATGAAAATGAGGCCGCGATGGCATTAAAAGAAGTACATTTCGGACTTTGCGGTGCCCAGACGAGTGGTATTGTCCTAGCATGACAAATCCTTAGAGCAGGCTACTATTGGCCTACCATTGAAGAAGACTCTTGTGACTTTGTCAGAAAGTGTCTCCCATGTCAGCAGCATGCAAATCTTGTGCACGCTCCAGCACAGGATCTATAGCCTATTGCACCACCTTGGCCTTTCGCTTGTTGGGGCCTTGATCTAGTTGGAACTATCACCCCTCTCTCATCTGATGGACATAAATGGATAATAACAGCTACAGACTATTTCACTAAGTGGGTGGAAGCAGTCCCCCTAGTCTCAGCTACAGGAGTTCAAGTCTCCAAGTTCATCTTGTACCACATTGTTTGCCGCTTCGGCATCCCATCCACCATCTTCACTGACCATGGAGGTAATTTTGAAAATCTCAACATGGAAGAATTATGCACTTCCCTCCGCATCCATCACCGCTTTTCTAGCCCATATTTCCCACAAGGTAACGGCCAGGCAGAGGCAACTAATAAAACCCTCCTCAAAATCCTAAAGAAAGTTGTCAATGATTCCGGCCGTGATTGGCACCTTCAAATAAATTCGGCTCTATGGGCCTATCAAACTTCCTTCCGTACATCCACAGGCACAACTCCATACTCCCTAGTCTATGGTGCCAAAGCGGTATTACCTATAGAAGTTGAACTTCCCTCACTACGCATATCTTTGCGAGGGCAAATCTCAGATGAAGAATATAGAGTAGCTCGACTCACCCAGCTAGATCTCTTAGACGAGAAGAGACAACAAGCCTATGACCATCTCACAGTCTATCAAACTCGTCTCAAAAGGAATTTCAACAAGAAGGTGCTCCCACGACACTTTCAGCCAGGTGACATGGTCCTCAAAGAAAATATGAAAGTCCAAGCAGATCGAGAAAAGAAAGGCAAGTTTGAACCTACATGGCTTGGTCCCTATGTGGTTATCGCCTCCTTTGGCTCCAGAGCCTATCAATTATCTACACCAGAAGGAGAACTCTTGAATGATCCCACTAACATCATTCACCTCAAGAAGTTCTATGCTTGAAGATCCTTGGTATACCCAGCTTTTGAAAAAATACAAAAAAAAAATAGTAAAGAGAAATAAGCGTCCAATGGTGAAAACTTGGCAATTCAAGCGCCTTGGATAGGTACCTTGGTAAAAACCTGGTAATTCAGGCACCTTGTGTGCTAAAGACTAATCCATTATCTATCACTATCCTATCCCTCATCCATCCACCCACCATCCCATAAAACACCTACTTGTTCCCTTGGTGTTCCAATCAAGTATCCAAAATCTGATGGAGCTTGTCAATACCTCCTGTACAGCTTGTAAATCTTGTACCAAAGCTTGTATTATACCTTGTAAATCTTGTACCATACCTTGTATATATCCAAATCTTGTCCAAAGCTTGTACCATATTCCAGCTTGTAAATAATCTTGTACCCTAGCCCGTATCCTATCACATGCACACACAGAATCCCATTTTCCTTAAGCTTTTCACAAACCATCTACCTGTCCACCTATCAACTATTATAGACATCCCATCCTTCACAAAAATTTCCATCTCACAAAAAACCAAAACATGAACAAACTTGTACATTTGTAACATATCTTGGTCTGTCAGCTTATACATCCTCTTTAGCTTAGTATCATTGTATCTATCCGGCTTTCATGTTAGTTCATCCTTGGTCAACATCTTGCACACATTGCACACCTTGGTTAGATATTCCAATGCATCCTTTAGCTAGATCTCCTATCACCAAAGTGTTATCCTTCTTAGTTTAGCTTGCCAGACACATCACTCATCCAGATCCATCAGCTTAGGTGCTCTCTAATAGATTTTTGCAAGATATAGCTTTCCTCATGTCTGATCTTGGTCCGTTAGTACCTCGTCTTACCCATCTCATTGGCAAATAGTTCTCTTTTGGATTTTCACTTTCTTTTGATTTGGGATCTTCCCTTTTGGGTCTTGAAATATATTTTCCAAGCAATCTCCTTGTTCCCTCCTCAAGGTTGCCATGATCTTCCATATCATGGTATGCTGCGAATGGGGCAATTAGAGCGTAAGGTCTTGATTAGGTCTTTTGCTTGTTTTCTTTTTCTGCTTGTGGGTTACCTAGTGTCATTTCCACGCTGCCTCCTCTGGGATTCATGTGTGATACTGGGGCAATCCTTGTGTGTTTGTTTTGAGTCAGTTCGTCAGTCCTCTGGACGGTTGGTGAAAAGGCCTTGATGTTCTTGGTAACCTTGGCAATTAACCAACAGTCCTATAGCAAATCTAGTGCTCAACTACATGGTGGTACTTCTCTTTGAAGTATCCCCCCGCTCAAAAAGCTTCAATGGATTCCTTTTATAGCCCTCCGCTCCTCCATCTCCCCCCCCCCCAATCTTGGAAAGTCTTAAGCTTGCTTTACTATTGTGCCTCTGATTTCCCTTTATCATTCTCCCGTAGTGAGAGTTTGAGCTAATTTAGCCCCTTCTCTTCGCCAACCAGCGTCTCAGCTCATCTCAATTTCTTGTACTTTTCAAGAAGTCGTCAAGCCTCATTTCTCTCCCCGCCGCCTTCTTGAGGGGGCATCATCTAAGTCTAGTCTCTCCTCTTCTTATCCGAGACTGGGGCAACATTGTTGCTAAAATATCTTCCTCATGTTGTCTTCATTCAAACTTCTTTGAAATAGTGTTGTCTCGACACTATGTCAAAGAGGGGCAAAATGTAGACACCTAAATTTGATTACACTACTTTGGTAATCTAATTTAGCCATCTCTAAAGGCATCATTAATTAAATTCTTATTTAATTAATCCTTTGTCATCCCCTAGTTGATTAATTTAATTAATCATCTATAGTCCTAATTGATAAATCAAATAATCTATTATTTATCAATTAAATCCTTTTCTCCTATCTAATTCCAAAAATCCCCATTTATTAAATAAATCTATTTGATAAATGAAATCCTCAAATTCAAAAAAACCCTAACCTATCTCTAATCCTCCATTTAGCCTAATCCACCCCATCCACCCATACTAACCAAGCTTAGCCACTAACTCACCCACCCTCATTAATGCCATCCACTTGCACATCTCTAACATCCCTAATCTAATCCTAAACCCAAGCCTAATCCACCCCCTAATGTTGTCACATTCCTTAAACAAGTTTAAGACTTTCCTAATCCAAACCAAAGTCTCCCCTCAAAAAAACCCAACCACTAAGTCATGAGTGCTCTTACAAAACATAAAGACTCTTACAAGCCCACTCATGACTCTTACACCCATCTTCCACACTCTTCCCTCTTCCACACTCATTCCTCTTACATCCCTCTTACATACTCAACCCCACTCATCATGCCCTTAACCAACCCTTAACCCTACCCTCTCACACTCATCCTCCTTGTGACAAGTGTCACCTTCCCATTGGTGCTAAACAAGCACAATCCATGTGCTCCCCTTTGAGTGCATCTTAGCCCTCCTTAAGCCTTCATCCATCCTTGCATCTAAGCCCTCCATCCCTCTACCCCTTAGCCTATAAATTGAATCCCATCCCAAGCCATTTCATCAACAATTTTTGAGCTAAAGTTACCATGCTATTTTGAGAACCAAAGCCATCAACCATACCCTTATAATTCCAAATTGAGAGCTCACAAAGCTACCAATTTGCCATTACCCATCTCCATTGAAGCAACTTTTGAGCATCTTGAGCATACATCCACAACAAAAGGACACATCTACAGAATCAAGAAAGCATGGAGTGTTTTCTCTCGTGAGGTTTGCACTTCTTATTTTCTTTCTTAGTCTAAGCATATATGTGAATTTAGTTTTTGGTTTGTGAATGTTTACTTTATTTGTTAATGTTCTTTGCATACTGATTCTGGTTCTACAAGTATAATATAAAATAACTTATGGAATAACATCCACATAGTTGTCTTATTATGACTTAGTAATTATTTTGTCACCAAAATAATTCCTCAAGTTGTACAATCAATTTCTCTACTATGCTCTGTTATGTACTATTTAATACCCATACTAGTATTTCAATCATAACTTGTGTCGTATTGTCCGTACACACTTGCACACCGATATACATCATCATGACATTTTCATAGAAATTTTCTCAATTGTGCATAAGCTAACTCTCAATGAGTCATCCGTACACATCACATAGGTTTTTTGTGTTGCTGCAAACTGTCTAACATTTAGACAATTTTCTATCTCTAAATGCATTAATAAAATGTTGAATACATGTTTCCATTAGTTGGAAAATATCAAGACATCTATCTAACCATATTGCCAATAATTTAGGCCTTCAACAGTGAGCCTAAAGTTTATATACTAAAATTGCAAAAAAAATCTGCAATAAATCCATAAATACAAATGATATGGCATTGAGCCTTAATTGGTAGGCTGATATATACAAGATGAATATCCACCTCTAAAATTAGGACATTTTGAGCTCATATGATTGACTTACTAAGTAGCAAGCCTCCATAATCAATAACTCTACACTAAGACAACCTTTATTCAAACAACTAAAATGAAATATTTTTGGGTGATGAAAGATTTCACTTACACCTAGGATGCTCCTACATCACAACCCTTCTAGCAAGCAATTTTCTAATGATTTTGTAAGACAGGTTCATAAGAGTGATAGACATCCAGTTCTTGACTTGAGTTTTATCCCCACCATTGGGTAAAAGCTTGATCAACCCTTTATTAATATCAACCCCAAGGGAACCTTATTCATAGGCCCTATCATAGAGCTGTAGGAGTTCAATAGAAATCTAGTCTAAATTACTCTTGTAGATCTCCACAGGGATACCATCTATTCTAGGAAACTTCCCATTACCTAAGGAGTTAATAGTGTCTTCAATCTCTTGAATGTCTATGGTTTAGCTAAGAATTTTAGCTTTCTCTTTGGTGACCTTGACAGGGATAAGGTTCAAACAATTTTTAAGGGTTTATATATTGTTTTGATCCATCTCTAAGGTATATAAGTATTTATAATAATTATGGAAATACGCTAACATCTCCTTATTATTAGTAGCTAAGTCATTTTCTATTTGGATAGCTTCTATAATATTTCTAGCCAGTTTATTTCTAATCAAGTTATAGAAATACTTTGACCCTCTATCTCCATCCTTAAGCCAATTGGCTTTAGCTCTAATTTTTTGACCCTAAATTTTATGATTTTGAATCTTTCTCAATTGGACTTTAGTACTAATTAGATCAATTTTGAGATTAACATCATTCCCCTTATCTTGAATTTCTCTTTCAATCTTATTGAGATTTTTTTGAAATAACTTCTCTTTCATTCTTTTATCTTTAGCTTCTTTAGTCTCGATGATTTAAAATAGATTCCTCCAACTGTTAGTCATAGTCTCCCAGTTTTTCCTAACTGAGCATTTACCATTACAAAATTTGGATAGGATGGAAACTTGTCTTATAACATAATTGGTATCATCATGAGGTAACAAGGAACTGTTCAACTTAAAGAGAATTTTCCTCTAATAGGCTTGCTATCAGGATCTTCATTGAAATGAATATGTACGAAAATTGGGGGGTGATTAGATAAGCTAGCAAGCATTGCCTTTATAGGAGAAGTTCTTGGTAAATGATGACAAGCAAAAATGAAAGGATTAGGTAAACCCTATCCAATCTATAACAAATTATCCTATTGTTGGCTTGATTGTTACATCATGTGAACTAGATGCCATCAAAATCTTGTCTACTTTTCTCAAGAGGATCTTTGATTTTAAATCTTTTTTAAAAAAATTTGGCCTAGAAAAAAACTCATTACCTTTCCAATCATGCACAATCCCACCTTTCTTATTGTACCTATCTTCAATCATATTAAAGTGACTTGTGAAGATCTAGTTACTATCAGAGAGATTATCTGCTAGTTAGTCTCACAACCTAGTCATATCCTTATACTTAGTTGGGCATAAATGTTACAAATATTGATAGTACATTCTTTGTTCTAAAAAGTATCCCAAATAGCTTTATGACAAGGTGAGAAGTCAAGTATGAGACCAATGAGAAAGGTAACACCCCCTTTACCTCTCTGATGTCCATAATATAGACATTTTTCTTTATCCCAAAGGAATTTGAGACTATTAAAGGTGTGATATCCAGAAACCTTAATCTCTTGAAGGTAGATAATGTCTTTCTTTTGTATCTAATTACACTAGTTTCTCATAATATATTTCATGTCAGGCATTACAATACCCCTAATATTGCAACTATGAATATGAATATTGATGATTAGTTGTTTGAGGTATTGTTAGGCTTACAAAGTCTATTAAAATAATCTGGGATAGCATTATTTTGAAGCACATTACTCCTTTCACAATTTTTTCAATATTAATCCTTTCATAAGTTTTTAATTTCTTTTTCTTACTGATAACTTCTTTGAAACCTCAATCTCCTAGATCCTGAGTTATATCATTGCCTGGGGTGGAATCAATCTCATTCATAATCTCTATTTAAGGAAACTTGGATTCAAGGTAGACCTTATCAGGATCTAAAGAGAAATTATTAGGTCTAGAATCCTTCATGTGGTGTAGTTTTATAATGGCTAGTTGTTGGTCATTTAATATAGGACCATTATCTTCATTGAGTCTCTCCCTATTAATAAGAATATATTGAGGTATAGAACTAAATGGGTTGAGAGGACCCAAGTCTACATTCTAGGAAGCTTGAACAACAACATAATCCTTTTCATATAAGGTGTTGAGATATGATTGAAAAAGATCATTATTGAGAGAGACTATTGAAAGAGGGAGATTTTTGAAGAAGACTATGTGTTTCAATCATTGTTTTTTCACTGATGTCAAACCTATTATTTGTTGGTAAGACAACTACTTATAAGATTCAAGTACTATCACTTAGTTGATTGATGAAGAGGATTTTATCAATAAGAGGTACCAATAGCACCTACAAGAAAGGTTGAGTTATGATTATGCCATAAAGTACAAGGACCAGTTAAGACAATGATGACATGATGTATTGATAATCTACTTAAGGTTACAAATGTTGGCTACACTAGAAAATTTTAGAAGAACAAGCTACACAAATTTTGTCTGCCAAGCTTGACCAAGTGGACAGTAAGTGCTGAGAAAAGTTAGTGCAAGTTGAGTAGAAAGTTAGTTGGAGCTAAGTAAAAGAAAATTCTAGTGGATACCGAGCAAGACAGTTGATGCCAAGTAAAGTTTAGTTAATGTCGAGCATCAGTAAACTTTAGTTTTTGTCGACTGATTGTATAGTTGATCCTGAGAAACGTAGTATGTGTTGAGCATCAAAAGGTTGATAATGCCAAGATACTACATTATGTTAAAGATTGAAGATTCACCAAATCTAAGCTGACAAGTTTGTTTTCTTGAAACTTGTGAACCAAAAGGAAGATAAGGTAGATGAGCTGGCAGTACAAAATTTGATGTAAACCATTTTTAGGTGAATTCAAATGGATTCTAGGAGAAATTTATAGAAGAGATACAAGATATGGGGTAGATACATTATATCCTACCTAATCCATCTACAACCCTAAATTTTGATGATGGAAAATGAGTAGGAGTATATGCTAATTTCCTATTTATAAGAATGTCTGGTCACAAAGCAAAGTTGTCATGTGTGAGAACCTAGGGAGGAGAAGGAATTAAGGGTTTTACTTCATCAAGTGACCCAAGAGAAGAGTTTTTGATGGAACATTAAGCAAGAAGGCTTAAAGAGATGAATTCTTGAAGGGTGAACAAGTTGTCAGAGCTGCAAAGTATGAAGGCCAAGCAAAATTGAGGACTGGACAGAGATCTGTAATCTACAAGAGAAGTTGTAAGTTGTATCAGATCAAAGCTCTACTGTTACTCTCTAACAATTGTATTACTCTAGGGTAAATATTTTGGATTAAGGTTGACCTAACAGTTATTTGTAAATCCTTTAACTGGGTGTGTTGGATACAATTGTCTAATTGTGTGTTGTCTTTGATGTTACACAAATGTCATATCAGTTAGCAACTAGTGCTTACTAAGATCACTTGGTAAGCAAGGCAATTTTCCTTATCTACTGAGCATTCCTAAAGATTACTCTATAAAGATAGTATCTACCAAGCTCACTCGAGCATCGAAGGAAATTATGGCAGAAAGTAGTGTTAACCGAGTTCTCATAGTTAACAAAGGAAAGTTGGTTAGAGTCAATATTCACCGAGCTCACTCAGTTGCCAAAGGATTTTACAAGTTCACAGTGTTAACCAAGCTTCCATTGGTTAACATAGGAAATTATTTCAGAATCAGTATTTACCAAGTAGGGTCGGCCAATGAAGGACTTTGTTGATTTGAGAAATGAAGTTTAATTATTTCAAGTATTGATTCTAGCCAACTGTGGTAATGATTATTGGTCATTGTAATTTGTAATTGAGCTGAATTAATAATTTGTATGATATACATGAAAGGTCAAGTTGAGATTCTAATGCATATGAGAGAATGCAAGTGTATTGATTGATTGAGAAGGAAAGTGTGTGAGAAAACTTGAAAGATGGTCAAATATCTTTATGGAGTAGCAAAGTAATATTATATCAGGATGGATCTAGCATGAAATAGAATAGAGATCTATAACTAGCAATGTAGTTGCATCTCATTTAGGTCATTTCATTGTTACTTTCTTACCATTGTAGTAGTGATTCCAAAATCTCTTAATAGAGTTGGTCTAATAGCCAGTTGTAAATCCTCTAACAAGGTGGTAGTTCTATTGAATTGTTTAAGACCTCTTGCAAGGCCACTCCTTACAGTGTGATTAAATCCTCTAACAATGTGTTTTGTAACCTTTAACCAGGTTGGCTCCTAATAGGGCTCACTTCAGAAGAGTGAAAATAGTAACTAGTTACATTAGTGGTTTTTTCCATATTGGGTTTCCATGTTAAATCTTGGTGTCTCATGTGTTCATGTTATTTATTTTGTGATTTCAAGTTAATCACTGTAAATGTTTAAGATCAGTAATAAGTAAATCACACTGCTTTTACCAAGTTACATCATTTTCTATGTGTTTACCGAATGATAGTAGTAATAAATTTTATTGTTAACATCTAAGGGACCTAAAATATTTTTTGGTAACTGATTCAACCCCCCTCTCAGTTACTCCATCTATATTTCCAACAATTGGTATCAGAGTTTTTGGTGCTTGCAGGAAAGGTTTCAAGGACCTAAGCCAAAATTAGGATGTCTTACAAGAGAGAAATTCCAAAGCTGAACAGAGATAACTTTTTAGCATGTTAGGGACTCATGAGACTTCATCTGGCTTCCATTAATGATTTAGGATGCAAATAGCTTGATGAAGAATACACAACTCCCACTGGTACATTATCTATTGGAGACATTGCTAAGAAAAAGAATCATAACACCATGATGATAGACATTGCATTTGCTCTAAGCTATGAGGAATTTGATGCTATCAAGGACTGAAAATCCACTTTTGAAATGTGGAATAAGCTTAAGGACATCTATGGTGGTGATGACAATGTCAGGAGAGCTAAAGTAGAAAGCCTTAGAGTACAATTTGATCAGATGAGAATGAGAGAAGATGAAAATATTGCCAAATATGTTAAAAGGATCAAAGCTAGTGTTAGTGCAATTAAAGCTTCTGGAGGAGACATCAAAGAAGAAATTGTTGTAAGTAAAGTTTTCAAAACATTTCTTCCTATCTATGCAATTAGAGTATCTATTATTCAAGAAATGAGGTGTGAGACAAATCATAACATGACTTTGGATACCTTAGTAGGAAGATTGACAACCTTTGAGCTAGATAACTTTGACAATTATGTTCCAACTTCCAAGAATATTGAATCTGCATTTGAGGCCAAACTTTCACTTAAAGAAAAAGGCAAGAAAATAAAGGACACACAATCAAAAAGTGAAGAAGAATCAAAAGAAAGTTCTAATAGTGATCTTGAAGTTGTTGAAGCTCTACTTACAAGAAAATATTTTAGAGGCAGAGGAAAATACAAAGATAAAGTTCCCCTAATATGTTTTTCATGTAAAGAAACTGGTCATATTGTTGTCAGGTGCCCAAACAAAGAAAACAAGGATGAGAACAAAGGTCACAAGTGCAATGGCAAGAAGGATTTCAAAAATCACAAATCATTCAAGGACAAAGGTAAGAAGACATGTTTTATTGCTAAAGATTCTAATAACAATGAAGATGAAATAGTTTACATTGTTGTAAAAGATGAATCTAATGATGAAGAAGATAAGATGGCACTTATCTCTCATGTGAGAAAAAATGATACATGGATCATAGATAATGGATGTTCATATCATATGACTGGTGATAAAAAAAAAATTTGAACACTTTGAAGACTATGATGGTGGTAGTGTGAGGTTTGGAAACAATGAACCTAGTTGCATAAAAGGGAAAGGTCGAATCTCATTAACCAAAGAACTTGTATGTGATTATGCCTATTAGGTTGAAGGACTAAAACATAATTTGTTGAGTGTGGCACAGCTAATTAATATTGGATTCAAGGTGGAATTCATGCATGGCAAGGCAAGACTACTGGATGACAAAGGAAAACTGATTGGTTTAGGAAAACAACCAAAAGGTACCCTATTTTATCTTGATCTTGGTGATTGTTCATGTTTTATTGCTCAAGTTGAAGAAATTTGGTTATGGAACAGAAGGTTTTGTCATGTAAATTTTGATAACATGGTGAAAATAAGAAAATTTAGGAAAGTAAGAGGCATTCCTAGTTTGAAGAAACCTGATGTTGGTCTATGCAAGAATTGTCAGATTGAAAAATTGGGAAAGACTAGTTTTAAAAGAAAAAACTATCAATCTAAAGATATCTTGGAAATTGTGCATACTGATTTGTGTGGACCTATTGGAATAGAAAGCTATAGTGGAGGAAAATTCTTTATTCTTTTTGTTGATTACTACTCTAGAATGATTACTATTATGTATTTAAGAGAAAAGTCAGAAGCATTTGAGAAATTCAAATGGTATTTGGCAAGAGTAGAGAAGGAAACAAGGAAAAGATTAAAATTTTTAAGATCAGACAAAGGTGGTGAATTCATCTCCAATGAATTCAATAACTTTTGCATTGAAAGAGAAATCAAAAGATAGGTGTCAACCCCTAGAACTCCCAAGCAGAATGGAATAGCTGAAAGGAGAAATAGATCTATTATGGATTGTGCAAGAACTCTAATGATTGAAAAGAACATTTCTATCAAATACTAGGGGGACTCCATCAGCACTACAGTTCATACCTTAAATCGAGTACAGTTGAAGAAGGACTCATATAAAACTCTCTATGAGTTATGGTATGGTTACAAACCCAATGTAAGTTACCTGAAAGTATTTGGAAGTAAATGTTATATCTTGAAAGAATCTAGAAAAGGAAAATTTTATGTGAAAGGTGATGAAGGTATATCGTTAGGATATTCTTGTAGAAGCAAGGCATATAGATGTTTAAATTTGTCTACTCATAAAATCATAGAAAGTGCACATGTGAGAATTGATGAGTTTACAGAAAGGACTAAAGAAGAAAGAAAAAATGAATTAGAAGATTATAGGATATTTGTTTACATCAAACCTGATATATTGCCAAACACATCTATCAATAAGGAGACTTCTACTCTCGAGTCTTCCTCAGTCACTGAGTTGCAAGAAGTTCAAACCGAGTCATAAGGACTTGAGTCACATTCTAAAACTACTAAGCCAATGCCTACCGAGCCTGAGCAACTAGAACTAGAAATTGAAGTTCAAGAGAATAACAATGCAATTCATTCAAAAGGCAAAGAACCTGTATTCGCTAAGTATGTCAGGAGGCATCATGCGCCAGATCAAATTATTGGAGATAAATCAAAAGATACTATGACAAGAAGTAAGATAAAAGGTACATGTTTACTTGCTAATTTTGAACCTAGAAATGTCAAAGATGCATTAGAAAATGAAAGTTGGATTGAGGCTATGAATGAAGAGAGAGCAAATGGAGAAGAACAAAACCTGGACTCTTGTACGTAGGCCTAAAGACAAAAGTGTGATTGAAACAAAATGGGTATTTAGGAATAAGTTGAATGAAGATGGTAAGGTATCAAGAAATAAAGCTAGATTGGCGTGTAAAGGATATTCTCAAGAAGAAGGCATTGATTATGGTGAAACTTTTTTCTCTTGTTCAAGATTGGAAGGCGTCAGGACCTTACTTGCATCTGCAGCACATAAGGGATTTAAGGTATATCAAATGGATGTTAAATCTACATTTCTCAATGGTATTCTTGATGAAGAAGTCTACATTGAACAACCAAAAGATTTTGTTGATCTAAAAAAAAAGAACATGGTCTGCAAATTGCACAAAGCACTGTATGGTCTAAAACAAGCTCCTAGAACATGGTATGAGAGGTTGCACAACTACCTTATACAGATTGGTTTCTAGAGAACTAATGATAATAGTAGTCTGTACATTAAGGAAGGACCAGATAACAAGATTGTTTTGGCAAAAATATTTGTGGATGATGCTTTCTTTACAGGAAATTATGATCTATGCAAAGAATTTTTAAAGCAAATGAACAAAGAATTTGAAAAGTCTATGTTTGGTGAGATTAAGTTCTATGTTGGTCTTCAGATACAGCAAAGTAGGAATGGTATCTACATCACTCAGTCTAAGTATATCAAGGAGATACTCCAAAAATTCTGTATGGAAGATTCAAACCTAGTTGAAACCCCCATGTGTACTGGATTAAAGCTTAGCAAACATGATGAATCAAAAGAGGTAGATCAGACCTTATATAGATCAATGATTAGAAAATTATAGTATGTAGTTCATACAAGGCCTGATATTTCTCTTGTAGTTGGTATAGTGGCAAGATTCTCGACAAAACTTAGAGAAAATCATATGATGGCAATCAAAAGAATCTTGAAATACTTGAAGGGTACTGAAGATTATGGATTGTGGTATAAACTTGGAGGAAATCTAGACTTAAAAGTATTTAATAATGTTGATTGGATAGCAAATATTGATGATAGAAAGAGTACAAGTGGTGGAGCATTCTTTCTTGGTAAAAGGTTGGTATTTTGGACAAGCAAAAAACAAAATTGCACATCCCAATCTACAGCAAAAGCAGAATATGTTGCAACAGTAGTAAATTGTTCTAATATTGTTTACTTTAAATAGTTGTTGGAAGGCATGAAGGTTGAGATCAAAGAACCAGTTGTCATGTTTTGTGATAATACAAGTGCAATTAACATATCAAAGAATCCAGTGATGCATTCCAAAACCAAGCATATTGCTATAAAATATCATTTTGTCAGAGAACTGGTGTAGGACAAAGAAATTAGATTGGAATATGTCCATACAAAAGAATAGATTGCAAACATATTTACTAATCCATTACCTAAGGATGCATTCTTGTATCTAAGAGGTAAGTTAGGGGTCATTCCCCTATTTGAAGCTCACTAAAATAAAGTTGCAGTAATGCATCAACAGGAACCAAGTTGAAGATCTATCAATTGATGCAACATAGTCAAGAGAAAATTGCATATGAATTAGTACTCAAGGTACATTGATACTCATTTGGCATGTGTTGTCAAAGAGGGAGAGTTTACTAGTTTACTTTCATATATTTTTGAAATTTGTTTGGAGAAAGAAGCTATGTAATTCCTTCATAAAGGGAGATTATTGTATTAGAGAAGCTTGTGGTATAAAAGTCTAAGAGGGAGAAACTCTCTATCATAGAAAGTCTTGTTTTCAAATTTCATTGTGCTATGACATGTGTTTCCATCAATGCCAAAGGGGGAGATTGTTGGATACAATTGTCTAATTGTGTGTTGTCTTTGATGTTACACAAATATCATATCAGTTGGCAGTTAGTGCTTACCCAACTCACTTGGTAAGAAAGGCAATTATCCTCATCTACTGAGCATTCCTGAAGATTACTCTGCGAAGACAGTGTCTACTGAGTTCACTCAGCCGTTGAAGGAAATTATGGCAAAAAGCAGTGTTAATTGAGTTCTCATTGTTAATAAAGGAAAGTTGGTCAGAGTTAGTGTTCACCGAACTCACTCAGTTTTCAAAGGATTTTACAAGTTCACAGTGTTAACCAAGCTTTTGTTGGTTAACACAAGAAATCATTTTAGTATCAGTATTTATCGAGTAGGGTCAGCCAATGAAAGATTTTGTTGATTTGAAAAATGAAGTTTAATTATTTCAAGTATTGATTCTAGCTGACTGTGGTAATAATTATTGGTCATTGTAATTTGTAATTAAGTCGACTTGATAATTTGTATGATATAAATGAAAGGTCAAGTTCAGATTCTAATGCATGTGAGAGAATGCAAGTGTATTGATTGATTGAGAAGGAAAATATGTGAGCGAACTTGAAGGATGGTCAGATATCGTTATGGAGCAGTAAAATAATATTTGATCAGGATGGATCTAGCATGAAGCAGAACAGAGATCTATAATCAGCAATTCAGTTGCATCTCATTCAGGTCATTTCATTGTTACTTTCTTACCATTGTAGCAGTAATTCCAAAATCTCTTAACAGAGTTGGTCTAACAGCCAGTTGCAAATCCTCTAACAAGGTGACAGTTCTATTGAATTTTTTAAGAGCTCTTGCAAGGTCACTCCTTACAGGGTGATTAAATCCTCTAACAAGGTCACACCTAACAGTCTGTTTTGTAACCTTTAACTAGGTTGGCTCCTAACAAGGCTCACTTCAGAAGAGTGAAAATAGTAACTAGTTACATTGGTGGTTTTTCCCATATTGGGTTTCCACGTTAAATCCTGGTGTCTCATGTGTTCATATTATTTCTTTTGTGCTTTCAAGTTAATCACTTTAAATGTTTAAGATCAATAATAAGTAAATCACACTACTTTTACCGAGTTACAACATTTTCTGTGTGTTTACCGAATGACAACAGCAATCAATTTTATTGTTAACATCCAAGGGATTTGAAATTTTTTTGTGGTAATTGATTCACCCTTCCTCTTAGTTACTCCATCTATATTTCCAATAGGATGGCATTCCAAGTGAATGACCTAAAATCCTCTAACAAGGCTCACTTCTAATAGGGTGATTGAAATCCTTAACTAGCTCACATTTAACAGTGTGTATTGTAACCTTTAATAGGGTTGGTCTTTCATAGGGCATCACTTTAGAAGAGTGAAAAGGAGTAGCATGTTATTAGTGGTTTTTTCCAAATTGAGTTTTCACATAAATCATTGTGTCAAGTATGTTGATGAATCTATTGTGTTTCACACTTTACATTTTTGCAAGTTGATTTGACAGTAACATATAAGTTTTAGTAAGTTGCATGCATGAGTATGAATTTTTTATGGGTTCACTAAGTTGTGAAAAGTTTTATTTCTACATTTGGATGTTGGATAACTAATTTACCCTGTTGCCACCCCCCCGCCCCTCCTAAGTTATTCTGAAGTATTCCAACAATTGGTATCAGAGCCATTTGCTTAAGAAGACTAGTTTCAAGGTACTAGAAGCATAAAGATCGAGATGTCTAAAAGAGAAGTACCCAAGCTCAATAGAGATAACTTTCCAGCATGGAAAAGTTTGATGAAGCTACACCTTGGAGTACTTGGAGATCATGAACAATCTACCATCTTTGTGAAAAATGTTGATCCAGTTGGAGCCATAATTGTTGAAGATATGAAGAAAAAGAAAGAACACAATCAAACGATGTTGGAGATTACCTCTGCCCTAAGCTATGTCAAATTTGATGATATCAAAGGTTGTGACACTATAAATAAAATGTGGGATTCCCTACACACCATCTATGGAGGAGACCAAAATGTTCAAAGAGCCAAATCTAAAAGCTTCAAAGGTAAGTTTGATGCTATGAGAATGGAAGAAGGTGAAAATATTGCTCAATATGTTGCTAGAATAAAAGAAGTTGTTAGTGCAATAAGAGGAGCTACTATTCATATAGATGATGATGCTATCTTAAGAAAAGTCTTGAGAACATTATTGCCTATTTATGCTATTAGATTTTCTACAATTCAAGAACTAAGATATATTCCAAGAAATTATCTAACCCTTGAAGGTTTGGTAGGTAGACTCACTGCTTTTGAACTATCTAAATTTGATAATTACAAACCTAAGAGTCTTGAATCTACTTTCAAAGCCAAGTTGAATTTGAAGGACTCTAATGAGGTGACGTAGAAGAAGAAAAAAAGAAAGATAAAATATGTATCTAGTGACAGTGATATAGATGAGGAAGATGTTGAACAATTGGAAGCACTAATGACAAGAACATTTCATAGAGGTAAAGGCAAGTTCAAAGGTAAGTTACCCATCATTTGTTTCAATTGCAATGAGGTTGGTAATATTGCTGCAAGATGTACAGAGAAGAAGAACTACAGAGATGGGAACAAGTATAAGAACTAAAGAGAAGATGACAACAAAGATTACAAGGATAAAGGCAAGAAGTCATGCTATATTGTTGAAGAGGAAACTAGGGATGATTTCGATGAACATGATGATGAAGTGGTGTATGTTGCAATAAAGTATGAATCTGACAAAGATGAGGCAACTGCACTTGTGACTTATGTGAACAAAAATGATAGATGGATCATTGATAGTGGATGCTCACATCACATGACTGGAGACAAAAGTAAGTTCATTACCTTGAATTGTTATGATGGAAATAGTGTAATATTTGGTAATGATGCACCATGTTTAATAAAAGGAAAAGGTTCTATCAAACTCATAGACAAGATTTCATGTGATAATACTTACTATGTTGAAGGACTAAATATTAACTTGTTGAGTGTGTCACAATTGAATAATTTGGGATGCAAGGTTGAATTTGGAAACAAGACTGCTAAGATATATGACAGAAATGAGAAATTGATTGGAAAAGGTGATCAAACTAGAAGTAATCTATTCTACATTGATATAGAGGATACTACTTGTCTTGTTGCAAAATTTGACAATATATGGCTTTGGCATAAGAAATTATGTCATGTTAATTTTAATAATTTGTTTAGTATCAGTAACATGAAGAAAGTTAGAGGTTTGACTAAGTTGAAGAAACCTGATAATGTAGTGTGCAAACAATGTCAGCTAGGCAAAATGACAAAGTCAAGCTTTAAGAGTAAAGTTTATACCTCTAAAGAAATACTAGAGATAGTTCATACTGACTTGTATGGACCAATTGAAGTGCAAATCTACAGAGCTTATAAGTACATAATGCTATTTGTTGGTGATTATTCTAGGATGATGACAGTTATGTTTTTGAAACATAAATTTAATGCTTTTCAAATGTTTAAGTGGTACTTGGCAAGAGTTGAGAAAGAAATAGGTAAGAATCTAAAATGCTTGAGATTAGATAGAGGAGGATAATTCACATCAAATGAGTTTGAGATGTTTTGTAATGACAGAGGAATCAAAAGATAGACATCTGCCCCTAGGACCCCTCCACAAAATGGGATTGTTGAAAGGAGAAATAGGTCTATAATGGACTGTGCTAGAACACTTATGATGGAGAAGAATGTTGCTCTGAAATACTGGAGAGAAGTTGTAAGTATTGATGTATATACCTTGAACTGTGTGCAAATCAAGAAAGGTACTCATTCAACACCTTTTGAACTATGGTATAGATATCCACCCAATGTAAAATACTTTAAGGTATTTGGAAGTAAGTGTTACATTATCAAAGATGTTAGGAATGGAAAGCTTGATGCAAAAAGTGAAGAAGGTATATTCTTAGGATACTCCACAAGAAGCAAAGCTTATAAGTATTTAAATACTAACACTAACAAAATTGTGGAAAGTGCAAATGTGAATTTTGATGAATATACAGAAGTACATGAGGTTGAACCTATGAAAGAACCAGAAGAATACAAATCATTTGTATATTTTTATGGAGGAATTTCTATTGAAGAAGATCTTGCAAATCAAGTTACAAACCAACAACAAGTTTCAGTAACTATTGAGTCATATCCTATGAATGTTGAGTTACATTCAGGAACTAAGCTACATTTAGATGCTGAGTTAAAGAATGAAGTGAGTGCACATTTTGATTTTGAAGATAGTACACATGAAGGAGATGCTGAGATGCCTAACAAACATATACACAGTGATTTTGAAACTAAAAGACGTAATGAAGAAACAAGATTTGAGCCAAGATTGTCCAAATATGTCAAAAGACATCATCCTATTGCTCAAATCATTGGAAACAAAGATCCTAGGCCAATGAAAAGAAATAGATTGAGAAGAGAATCATGTTTGCTAAGCATGAAGGAGCCCAAAACAATGAAAGATGCATTAGAAGATGTGGACTAGTACAAAGCCATGGAAGAAGAGATTGAACATATAGAGAAGAATAAAATATGGAGTCTAGTTCCTAGACCAAAAGACAAAGATGTTATTGGCACCAAGTGGGTATTTAGAAACAAGCTAGATGAAAATGATGAGGTCACAAGAAACAAAGCAAGACTAGTTTGCAAGGGATATGCACAAGAAGAAGGAATTGACTATGGGGAGACATTTACTCCTGTTGCTAGAATAGGAGTAAGAACTCTTCTTACTTATGCTACATACAAAGGTTCCAAATTTTATCAGATGGATGTCAAATCTTCATTTCTGAATGGTATATTAGAAGAAGAAGTTTAAAAAGAACAGCCAGAAAGTTTTGTTGATAATATCAATAAGAACATGGTATGTAGACTGCACAAATCTTTATATGGTTTAAAACAAGCACCAAGAGCATGGTATGAGAGACTTTATACTTATCTTGTGAAGATTCAATCTAAAAAGACTAAGGATAATAGCAATTTGTACATAAAGATAGAAAAAGGAAAAGGTATTTTGCTATCTGAAATATTTGTTGATGATATCATATTTGGAGGACAAGATGCTTTATGTAAGGATTTTGCAAATCAAATGAAGCAAAGAATTTGAAATCTCTATGTTTGGAGAAATCAAATTTTTTGTGGGTTTGCAAGTATATTAGATGAAGTATGGTATATACATCACTCAATCAAAGTATGTCAAAGAAATATTGAAAACTTTTGGATTAGAGGATTCCAAACTAGTAAGTACACCTATGGTGATAGGACATAAGTTGTCAAAGAATGATGATTCTACTGAGGTGAATCAAACATTATACAGGTCTATGATTGGCAAATTGCAATATGTAGTACATAGCAGACCTGATATTACATTAGTTGTAGGGATAGTTGCAAGATTCTCTGCTAATCCCAGGAAGAATCATTTAATGGTTGTGAAGAGAATAATGAGATATTTGAAAGGAACAGAAGAGTTTGGTCTATACTATAAGAAGAATGAAAATTTTGAATTAAGAGCCTACACTGATGTCGATTGGGCTAAAAAAATTGATGAAAGAAAGAGCACTAGTGGAAGAGCATTTTTCTTAGGCAAGAGACTAGTTACATAGACTAGCAAGAAATAGAGTTGTACTTCACAATCTACTGCTGAAGCTAAATATGTTGGTGCTATTGTAAAATACACAAACATTGTATGGATCAAATAGCTACTCAAAGGAATGAAGGAAGAGATCATAGAACTAGTGATACTTTATTGTGATAATACAAGTGTTATCAATATATCAAAGAATCTAGTGATGCACACAAAGACAAAGCACATTGCAATCAAGTATCATTACTTGAGAGAGTTAGTTCAAGACAAAGAGGTGAAGATGGAATATGTTAACTCAAAGGAAAAAATTGTTGATATCCTCACAAAACCATTACCTAAGGATGCTCATGAATATCTAAGAGGTAAATTAGGGGTGATATCCCTATCAAAGACTATCTAAGAAACAAGATGAGTGTCCTACATCAAACAAGCTAATATTCATATATTACACATTGATGTAGAGGATCTTACTTTAGGAGCAACCTAAAGTAATCATAGAGCTGAAACTTCAAATCAGTCATAAGCAAGGTGACAGAGGAAGAAACTGAAGAAACTGCAAAAGCTTATATCTACATGTTTTAAGATGACAAGTTTTAGTACATGTCTTTGGCATTGTTTTCAAAGAGGGAGAAAGTACATTAAACTAATCATCATCAAAGGGAGAAAGTCTTAAACTGATCTGTTGATTAGAAAGAGAGAAAGTACAAAACAAAGAAAGTGTAATCAAAGAAAGGAGATATTGATCAGAGAGCTAGAATGTATTATCATAGAGGGAGATATTCCTTATAAATTTTGAGGGAGAAAGTACAAGAGATTGTTGTCAAAGAAGCTAGAGAAGCTATTGATCTTAGAGGGAGATCAGATAATTGTTGTTAGAAGAGGACACATGAATGATGTAAGAAAGAGGAAGAAATCCTTTTCTACCTAGTAAGAGGGAGATACAAGAAGGAACTCAGAGGGAGTTATAAGAAAGAGTTTTGTAACCTAATCAGAAGATAGAAGTTGCTGGTAGAAGGAGAAATTTTAATACAAATTTTCTTTTTGGTATAATCCTACTAAATTTTAACCTAGTCAATTTGGTTGAACAAGATGTTCACCATTTGATTGATTTGGTTGATCAGTTTGGTTTGCCATCAATGTCAAAGAGGGAGATTGTTGAGATATTATTGAAAAAGATCATTATTGAGAGAGACTATTGAAAGAGGGAGATTGTTGAAGAAGACTATGTGTTTCAATCATTGTTTTGTCACTGATGTCAAACCTGCTATTTGCTGGTAAGACAACTGCTTATAAGATTCAAGTACTATCACTTAGTTGATTGATGAAGATAATTTGATCAATAAGAGGTAACAATAACACCTAGAAGAAAGGTTGAGTTATGATTATGTAATGAAATACAAGGATTAGTTAAGACAGTAATGACATGATGTATTGATAATCTATTTAAAGTTACAAATGTTGGCTACACTAAGAAATATTAGAAGAACAAGTTGCACAAAGTTTGTCTGCCAAGCTTGACCAAGTGCACAGTAGGTACTGAGAAAAGTCAATGCAAGCCAAGTAGAAAGTTAGTTGGAGCCAAGTGAAAGAAAATTCTAATGGATGTTGAGCAAGATAGTTGATGCTGAGTAAAGTTTAGTTGATGCTGAGCATTAGTAAATTTTAGTTGATGTCGAGTGATTTTACAGTTGATGCCAAGCAATGCAGTATGTGTTGAGCATCAGAAGGTTGATAATGTCGAGCTGTTGCATTATGTTAAAGATTGAAGATTCACCAAATATAAGCTAACAAGTTTGTTTTCTTGAAACTTATGAACCAAGAGGAAGATAAGGTTGATGAGTTGGCGGCACAGAATTTGATGTAAACCATTTTTAGGTGAATTCAAATGGATTCTAAGAGAAATTTCTAGAAGAGATACAAGATATGAGATAGATATATTGTATCCTACCTAATCCATCTAAAACCATAGATTTTGATGATGGAAAGTGAGCAAGAAAATATCCTAATTTCCTATTTATAGGAATGTTTGGTCATGAAGCAAATTTGTCATGTGCGAGAACCTAAGGAGGAGAAGGAGTTAAGGGTTTTGCTTCATCAAGTGACCTAAGAGAAGAGTCTGCAATGGCATGTTAACCAAGAAGGCTTAAGGAGATGAATGCTTGAAGGGTGAACAAGTTGTCAAAGCTACAAAGTATGAAGGCCAAGTAGAATTGAGGATTGAACAGAGATCTATAATCTGCAAGAGAAGTTGTAAGTTGTATCAAATTATAGCTCTAGTATTACTCTTTAACAATTGTATCAATCTAGGGTAAATCCTTTAGATTAAGGTTGACCTAACAGTACCAGGTCACATTTAACAGTGTGTATCATAACCTTTAACAAGGTTGGCCTTTCACAGGGCATCACTTCAAAAGAGTGAAAAGGAGTAGGCATGTTACTGGTGGTTTTCCCAAATTAGGTTTCTACATAAATCAATGTGTCAAGTGTGTTGATAAATCTGTTGTGTTTCATGCTTTACATTTCTACAAGTTGATTTGATAGTAACATAAAAGTTTTAGTAAGTTTCATGCATGGGTATGAATGTTTTATGGGTTCACTAAGTTGTGAAAAGTTTTATTTCTACATCTGGACCTTGGATAATTGATTCACACCACCCCCCCCCCCCCCAGCCCTGTAGTTATTCTAAAGTGTTCCAACATAAGGGATTGGTTAAAGTGACAAATTTCCCCAAGAGGCTATATGGAATGTCTTTCTTGGAGTTAGGAGCATCTTTCCATTTTCCATCATTAGCATTTTGATCTTTATTACCCAACTTATTATTAGAGTCAAGATTATCCCCCTTATTATTAAGGGTAAACCACTTTTGAATATTTTGTAGTAGAGGGCAATTTTTTAAATTATGACCATTCATCTTACAATGGAAATAGGCACCGACATCCCCTAATTTATAAATTTTCCAACAATAAATTTCATCTTCAAATTTTAATGAAATTTCCTCAAGAAACACAATACCAACATTGATGGTTATTAAAGTCATGGTGTTTAAATTTGGTAAAGTAATTTTAGATTCCTCAACATCTAGGATAGTCTCTAAGGATTTTAACATATGAGAGATAAAAGATCAAAATTGAGGTTGGACCCCTTGAATCTCCATCCAAAATGGAGAAGAATATGTTTGAACACATTCGGGATTGCTTCTTGGTGCCCAAGGGAATGCCCTAAATATTTTTTTCCCAACATTCCATAGGCCCTTCTTCAAGACTTTTTCCTGCATTGAATGGTTCTTCAAAAATGCAACAAACAAACCTTTTTGCATCATTCTACTAAAATTAACAAAGATCCCAAGCTTTTTGCCACACACATTATTAAAATAGTCATCTAAAAATTTACAAGCAACAAGGAATTTAACATCCATGCACACACCAAAAAATATAAATATTTTTTAGTCTACCTCAGTCATACTTAATTGCTTTTACCATGTCATTGCTCAACTCTAGAGTGAGGGTTTCCACAACAGGCATCGGGACCTTAAACCTTCCCCAACATCCACAAGTTTCCCCTTTCCTGAATCCTCTCCTCCTTCAAGTCTATCTCCATTGGAACTGGTCCTTCTTCCCCTTGGGTCCAATTCTCTCCTTGTGATTTTTCTATTAAAGGCAACCAAATATGGTATTGAGGGCAGTAAATACTCTACAACCACCTCTCAAGAAGACAATTTTTGGGTCTTAAAACTATTGACATCACTGGACTCAATATTTTCATTTTTTGGCCTCTCTCTACCATAATTTTCTAATGGAGAAGTTATCGATCAATAAATTCTAGGGAAGATCCAAATCATGCACATAAATGATGCAAAATCTAAGTCTATCCAGGCACACACATGCACAAGTAGAGATGCACTCCAAACCCTAGCCCGTGACTATGAAAAGGAAAACAAAAGCAAGGCATTATAAACACAAGCACTCTTCACAATGACTAAAGACACTCATCACATTGCCACACAAAACAGTACAAGCCAAGGGAAAGCACCACGAGCCACCATGCAAGCAGTCTATAGTATGATGCAATCAAATTCACACCTACTTGTAGACCACTTTCCCTCTATCTGACTTCCCTCGTGGGTCAAGTTATTGTACGTAAAATTGCATTTATTATTCAATAAATTAAGTTGGAAGTTCTTTCTTTCTCTGTTTTGAATCTACTGTTCTATTTTTCTAATATGGCATTGGAGCCATCTCACTATTAAATTGTGTGTTAGAGAAAACATTATTAAAGAGATGAGGTCTAGTGAAGAACCACCAAATTTTGATTGTGATAATGATTTCATTGAATATGAAGAACTTATTTTATATTGAAGAAGTCTATGCTATGAAAATAGGAAAGAATGTAGTAGAGACTAGATAAATGCTCAATAGGGTGAGGTGCTAACAAATCAAAAAAACTATACCTCATTGGGGTTATCAGAAACACGTGTGGATTGGTGCCCAATAGTTCAAGGAGATGTGAAATATCTTGAAGATTGGAATCATACCTTTACGAGCGTTATGAGGTATTTCATGTGGAGATGGTGTATGGTCAATGGTGTTTCAAAGTTAGATGATAGTGGCATGACTATATATACCATCAATTGGGAGCAACTTGAGGAAGTCTTACTCTTCTATGACCTATTTTCAAAGTATAATTTCTACATAATGTTTTCTTTAGTTGTCACATTAAGTGGGAGTGTTGGAGTTTAAATTTTCAATAGTAGTAAATAAATGACTTTGTGTGTGGCAAACCTTGTTTGAGTTGTTGGCAACATAAGTTCAATTCAAGTGTGAGTCAAAGAGTTTTAGTTTGAATCAATATCTAATTGTAGATGCATTTGAGTTAAGTTTCCATAAATTTCAGTTAGTTGTCAAGTTTGTGTGTGTGTTGTCAATCATGAAGTAGTCAATATGATTAGCAGTCATTTAGGAAGTTTGGTGGGTCAAGCTATTGCATAAAATTGCATCTATTATTCAATAAAAAGTTGAAAGTTCGTTCTTTCTCTATTTTAAATATGTTATTCTATTTTTATAATATAAGTAACACCTATTAAGGAAGAGAAAACCTCTTTTGCAAAGATTGTGGATAATAAAAAAAATTATTACTAAGAAAACCCAGTACTTTAAGATATTAATTTTATGAATAAGAATCTTCACCCTGGAAACAACCCAATTCAAGGAGCTGGTTCAGGGGATAGATAAAGAAAAGAGATAGTAGAGGACAAAAAATAATGGTCATTAGGATAGCAGACCAGCTAAGAGTCATTCTTTGAATTAATAATCCAATCATTCAAAAAGAGTGCATCGACGACAAAGCATCTTCAATATATGAGAGATTGAGCCACTATTGCTCCTGACAATATTCACAGGTCAAAGGGTCACCCTTAAATATCACGCACTAAGGGAAGAATTAAGCTTGAAAAAAAAGGTCAACTTTGACTATTTAGCACTTTTAGTTTAGGAATTAAGCTTAGTGTGTGATGTTTAAGCCGTTCCATGCAACAATCTTCCCATTTGTCTTTCAATCGTTCATTTGGTTTTGAGGTTAGAAATATTCTTGACGTTCTAGATACTATTCAAAAGGACATACCCGTTGATGGGGATATGAAAGAAAGAATTCATCCAATGAAGAGTAGTAGAAGAGATTATTCTTTAGATCTGGTTCCTCTTTAGATATTGTCATTGATGTCAAAGTAATAAATATATTACAAAGAAGCAAAGACAAACAATTTGTATAAGATATGTCGGATAGTTTTTAAAAAGAGGAGCCAATTTTGTTGTATTTTGGTGAATCTGAAAAAAGAATCATGTTTAACTTTTTTCCTCTTTGGTACATTTTGTCTGGAGATTAGCCAGAGCCCATAAAATGAGATCAAATTAAAAATGATACAAAAGAAGAACATGCGTACACATATAGCCCGGAGTACATATACAAATGAATGGAAAGCATACAGACTCAATAAGAAGATAGTAGTAAGATAAGCGAAATTATTTCAGACTTGCCAAGAGAGTATCAGATAAATAAGTTTAGAAGACACAACAGATTTAATATTCAGACACAAAGATATATAATGGACCAGTTACAATCGAAGATATAATAGTAATAGCAAAGATATATATATCTACGCACACATAAACACCAATTTGGCAAAGATGGTGAATAAATGATAAATATATATCAAAGTTTTATACATATAAATTCATATTGATTATAAGAGTTGGCTCGTAGTAGCAAATACTCAGACTTTACAAGTTCTCTCGAAATTGTTAATACATGAGGCATCGATTTATATATATGCTATCCTTTGCAAAGTATCATGAGATAAATAATAAGAAGATTTCAGAAGGCGTGACGTGCTGCAAGGATAAGTCTCTGCATTGCCAAAGTATTAAAATGATGATGGTAAGAAAAATAGTTGACTTTACGTCTTAAATAATAAACTCCAGTGAATATGTGTATTGAGCATATACGGTGAACAAGCCCCAACATAGTTGGAACAATTGAAGGAATACAATTAAATGAATAATTAATCCTGACAGGGGAAAGAACTTCATTAACAGTGACGAGGTTATAGTTTCCAAATAAAGATGAATCATGGGGCAATATTATTTTATTTTATTAAACATTAGAAGTGAACTGTAAATCATTTGAAATGAAGGTAGGCAAAGAGGAGAAGCCACGAGAAACAAAGACAACCCTTGGAGATTAATAATTGTTGAAGTTTCTATTAATTTTTGCATATCATAAAGGATAAGATTTATTCATTAAGTGCATGAAGTGGTGCGATTAAATATTGTAACTTCTAAAATTTGATAAGTCACATCCTCTTAGATGGTCATATAAATGGCTAAAGCCTTATTACCAAAAGAAATGTGTGTAAAGAAAATGAAGAAATAGTTTGGCTGTGAATAAGATTATATTTAATGTTATAAGGAACATTTGCGAATGAAAACAGTAAGTGTAAATTTGAAGTTGTTGTGAGGAGCGTAGAGGAAAGAATGTGAGAGCTATCGGATAAGAAAAGGAGTAAGGAGTTTGAAAAATAAAAGAGAAAAAGTACGGAAAAGAAATATATATTCAGATTTATAATTTGATATATATTAATATAAAGTAAGAGTGTAATAAAGTATATATTATTTTATCAGATTTATAATCTGATATATATTTTAATATTAAAGGTATAAGTGGAAGTGTGAGGTAGTATTGACTGACTTCAAAGTTAGAAGAATTTCAAAGTATCTATCATCAGTTGTAAGAGCAACAAAAGCAAAGGTGAAAGATAAGTTTTATTAGCAGTGGGAATAGGTGCTTCCAGTAGGTCAAAGCTTGCGAAGCATGGGAGTTGGAGCTTCTAGTGAGTTGGTGCTCATAAACATAGGAGTTGGAGCCTTTCGTAGGTCATAGGCTACAAAACATTATAAAAGAACAAAATTTATATTTAAAACATTTATTGTCATGGTTTTCTCTCACATTGAGTTTCCACGTGAATCTTGTGTCATTGTGTTCAAGTGCATAATTATTGATTTCAGCATTTAAAGTTATTTGAAGTTACTTGTGTGGTTAAAAGTTTAAAATCAAAAAAATCATTATGATACTGAGTCATCCCCTCTCCTCTCACCCTTGTTCGTATAATTATGTGCTCTAGTTCAATTTCATTCCTTGGATTCTATGAAAATTATCCAAATTTGTTATCTAGCAAGGCCTTATTTAGAACCTAATGCAGCTTATGATTCTCAATCCTCCATATTTTTTGCTTTAAAAATAGTCTCCTAGGAAATATGTGATAAATGTTTTTTTTCTTTAACCCTCTATTAGAGGAAGTATTTTTGAATTCTCTCAATGTTTTCAACAAACTTAGAAGGGATCTAAAAAACATTGAGATCATAAACGAGAAATTTTTGAAGGGAAGCTTTTGGAAGATGGACTTTCCTAGCTTGACTCAATAGGTAACCCTTCAGGCCAAGTAGTTTCTAATTAAATATATCTAAATGATAATTCCAAAGAGAATCAAGGGGTTTTAATCCAAGAGGGAGACCTAAATAGGAAGAGGTAAGACTAGCAATTGCACACCCTCGAATATTACTTTTTTTTTGCCTTTTCTCAAGAGTTATGATAAAATAAAGAGAACTGTTGTTCTTGTTAATTAGCTGACCTAAGGCCTAACAATATGTAAAGAGAATCCTTCATCTTTCTTGACTCTTTGGTAGTTGAGATACCCATCATTATCGTATCAACAAACTATTATTGATAAGAGCAAACCATATAAGAAGAGGATGGACTAAGGCCCTAAATATTACCTTCTAAGTTTATTATTTTCGAATATTTTCCAAGACTTTTAGTCATTAGTGAATAGTCTCCTTAACTTAGGCCTCTATAGGGCTTTAAAAATTGGGAAAGGGGTTCATTAACAATGACTTTCGTAGAAGAAGTAGAAACCAATTGCATAATGAGTTGCAAGACCTATCACCATATCCAAATGCCAGGAGGGTTTCACAAAGAAAGGACCAATAAGCATGATCATAATTTTTAGATAGAGAAATCTTCCTAAGAAGCCCCTTCTTATTCAAACCAATAGCTTCCAAGATGTATCTCCTAGGAACAAAATAGTTCAGTTGGACAAAGATAATAAAAGGTAATCAAGATAGGATCCTAGTAGAACCTTCAAAAACATTTGTAATTTATGGATTGCATGGACTAATTGGTTGAAAGAAATCCATAGTATTCACCCTTGGCATTTTTGGGATGAGAAAAATGAAAGTTGAGTTGATCTCCTTCAACAAGCTTCTAGCCACATAATTTCTTGACCACATTAGAAGCATCATTCTCTACTATGTGCCAAAAGTTTTGGAAGAAAACTTAGGAAACCCATTAGGACCAATGAATTTCTCTCCTTCAAAAGAAAAGACATCTTTTACTTTAGGTTGTCAATCGAATAGAAAAAAGTATTTTTTTTCCCTCCCCCAAATCAAGTGGAATAGAAAATTGCAATAAGTTTAGTCATCCAAGGTAAGCACACAATCAACCGAAAGAAAATAAGAGAAGAGGCAAACATTTTATCCTCTAATTTCATCATCTTTAACCAAATTTTCCCTCTCCGCAGTAATATGTGATATTCTATTAAGTGCTCAGTACATTAGCAAAGTCATATGAAATTTTTTTGTGTTTCTAGCTCTGTTCGCAAGCTAGTGAGTTTAGGATTGTTGCTTCCAAAATATTTCCTCCTTAGTTATGATGTTATAATATTTAATAAGGATATTATTCTCCACTACCAGAGAAACACAAGAGTGTCCTTCAACCTCAGTATAAGTCTATATTACTAGAGTTCTTTATAATTTGTATCCAAGTTTTAGAAAAAAATTAGAACCTCTTACTTTCTGCTCTTTATTTTACTCCATGGTTGTTTTCTTGGTCAACTGATTTTCCTTTAGCCTAAAATACTTTAGAATTCAAAACTTCTTTACTTTACATTGTAAGTTCTTTCATGATTCTCAAGGCAACATTAATGTCTTTCCATTCAAACTTCCCCACAAAAAGTGTTGCTTGCAACAATGCAACTTGCCCCTACAAAACCTTATTATTTTCCGCTAATGATTGGTCTGCAACCATTAGTGCATGCATTTTACAATCTCACCTTCTCTTTGACTTCCAAACCTTGTAACCCTTGCTTGATATTTAACAACTCTTGCACATAAAGCTCAAATGATCAAGTGTAAGGTGAATATGTGGCACTTTAAAAGGCAAAAATTGCCAACTTCTTTGTTGCAGTTGGACCTATTGTTGTCATACCCTTGCAAAGGGGTCGTTGAAAAGTATTTATTACATAAGGCCAATATATTTGATCTAAGAAGCATTTTTCCTTACCCACTCCCATTTTGGAGAGGCAATTCTATGTTTTAAGATACCTCAACAATACTTCGCATTAACCCACCCCACTTTCCTACTTTGTGTAAGATAGAATTTTCAATTGACCTAGATAGCTTGTTTCGACATAGCTACATAACTCTTGACCATTTTCCATGTATGATTATGGATGTGTTTTCATTGTCATAAGATAAGAGGAGAGGGAAAAAAAGGAGTAAAGACAAATACATATGTGTTGAATGGAGGCAAAATAAATATGAATAAAATCTCGTAAGGATGGAGATAATTGGATCCCACAAAAAGAGAGGTGTGCAACAGAAGGAGATGAAACCCTCAAAAGTTCAATCTTGTCAACCCAAAACCACAACCCCATTGAATTTTATTTGAATCTTGACAACATTTCAACTCAATGCTAGATATTGTAAAACCAAAATATGTCTAAGATCAAAGTGCCACATGTAGTACATTTCTTTTCACATCCATATGAGTGATACTAGGATGAAGCAAGAATCCTTTGTTAATGTACTACACTCTTACAAGCTAGGGTTTTTTTACACCAAAAGATTGGCATGTCAATGCTCAATACAACCACCAGACTTATAGAATGCATGAGGTGGTTAAGTTGTGTCACAAACCATGAAGAGGAATGTTGGCCATTAGTCCAACATTCCCACCTCAACATTACTCGAGGAGATTCGAACTTGTGGCCAAGCTCTGATACTACTTGTTAAAAGCTAGGATTATTGTTGCACCAAAAGATTGACTTGTTAATGACCAATACAACCACTAGACTTATAGTCAATGGACATGTCAATAATTGATACAATCACTAGACTAATAAAATTAGTCAATGAACATGTCAATGTCTAATACCAATTAGTCAATGGACGTGTCAATGCCCGATACAACCACTGCACTTATAGAATGTATGAGGCAGTTAAGCCACATCACAAACCATGAAGGGGAACGTTGGCAATTATTCCAACATTCCCCCCTCAACATTACTCGAGCAGATTCGAACTTGTGACCAAGCTTTGATACTTGTTAAAAGCTAGGATTATTGTTGCATCAAAAGATCAACTAGTCAATGACCAATACAACCACCAGACTTACAGAACATAAGAGGTGGTTAAGTAATGTCACGAAACCTAAAGGGTAATGTTGGCAGGTAATCTAACATACACAACATCCAACAAAAATTGGAAGGGTCATGTTAGTATAGAATTTAAGCAATACAAATTCACAGAACTCGAAGAACACCTACATGCAAGAACCTATAACAGAGAAGTAGTGAGAAGAAAAGGACAAGGGTTTGGCTTTGCAAATATGCAAGATTATATTATCGGACAAAAAGAAAATAGAAAAATATACAATGGATCAATCATTATAGAAGGAGATCAAAACCTAAAAGGGAAACCCTAAGAGGTAAAAATATTTAGTATTTAAGGTAATTATTAAATGTGACTAATGCAAGTGCATGAAAGTGAAATCTTAAGAGGGAAGAAAAGTTAATTTAATCAATATAATTAAATTTAAACTTTACTCTAACACTTGGTGTCTCAGATTTGGCTCCTAGATGCTTACAACCATGAAGCCCAATGCTATTATCTATTTATCAAAATGTTCCTTATATTGTAACTCTTACTTGTCAAATATTTGTCCTATTTCTCCATGCTTGTTTTTAATTATGGCTAAAGGCCTTGGTAGATTTAATAAGTCTCAGGTTTCAAAGGATCATATTCAAGGTTGGAGTTGGGGTTAATGGGTTGTTGAAGCTTTTGCACCTCAAGTTCGTGGATGATATTTATTTGGCTCCTCTTGGTCAAAAAGTCAATGAGCATACATCCTCAATATATTTTTAATACTCCAGAGCCTATCCAAAGGAGGATTGCTAACATCTTGCAATATGAAATTGGGTCTCTCCCCCTAATTTATCTAGGCATTCCTATTGTTGTTGGCAAACAACCTAGGCTTTTCTTGTAGGAGTTCCCAAATAAGTTGAAGAAAGGTTCAAAATTGGACACCTCGATGGCTTTCTAATGCTACATGGGTGACCCACCCTTTAATTGAGGATTTGTGCCCTTCCTATTTAAAGAATTCTAGTCCAAGCAATTTGTGTATTTTCTTAAGGAATTTGATGCCCTGTTAAGTAAGTTTCTTTGGAATGGTGAATTGCAAAATCTCAAATGGAGCCTGATTAAGGGGGAACTTCTTTGTCAACCTAAGGAGGAGGGGTGTCTTGGCATTCATTCTACTATTTTGAGTGGACGTGCTCTAGCAACTAACTATATTAGCATTGTAGTACCAATCAAAATCAACTTTGAGTTTGTATTCTTAAACATTTACCAAGAATTGGTTATTTTGTTGTTTCTCAATATACTTTGGAGTACACAACCTCTATGGTTTGGAACAATCTGAAGACTAACACTCAATTGGTCAAAAAGGACTCTTTTTCGATTTGCAATAAGGGCTCTGAGCCTCTCTTTTGGGCAGATTCTTGGGATGGTAATCCCCTTCTTTCCATGTATCAACATGTGTAGGCCCTTTCTAATTGTTTTACAACAATTGCATGAGATAAGGTTGTGCACTATAAGAGTACTCATAGCTTTGGTCTCACTATTGGTTACAAATGGAAGAATTCTTTTGATTGGCCACCAAGTAATGGAGAGAGGAATCAAAATGAGTCAATTCAGATTCTAGCTTTTAGAGTATGAAACTCCTTGGAAGACCAGATGCTTGGCTCGAGGTAGTGAGTCATCTAGCAAATACTTTGTTTTTGCAAGGCACTTGGAGCTTAACAGACAATTGTTTGGAGGTATTGGGTGTCTTGGTGGGGGCAAGTTTGGAATAAATTTTCCTAGTCGAAATGCAATGTTTTCTTATGGCTTGTGGTTCACGACCATTTGTCTTACCTAGGATAATCTTAGAGAAAGGAGCTTTCAAGGTCCCTAGATGCATGGTTTGTGTTACAAAAGTGAGGAGTCTAGTATTCATCTTTCTTTTTAGTGCTCCTTTGTGAAGGAAATGACATTTTTGGTAGGATGTTTTGGATTAGACAAAACCTTGTTTTCTTCAACTTGCTTGGGCTCTTTGTTCTTTTATTATTGCCATGTTTGGTTAGAAATGAATTGGAGGATTTTTCAAATATGCAAGGATGGATGTTCTATACTCACTAAAAAATATTCATTCTCTTTGTGAGATTGTTGTGGCTAAGTGTTATTTAGTTGGAGGTAGGGATTCTGGTAATGTTTCTATTTTTTATTGTAATTTTCCTCTTCAAGGGAGTGCTCTAGTGTTTCATGGTCAAGGTAGAAAAAGTAGAGACAAGCATCTTTTACAATGTTTCAATCAAGAGGGTCATTGGACGCCACTTGCTCTTGGAGTTTTAAAAATTAATACTAATGGTCCATCTCAATGTAGTCCTTTGAGAGAGTTGGATGTGTCAATTCTAGTGATGGTAAGTTTTTTTTGTCTATAGGGGCTTTCATACATATAATTCAATGGAGGCTCTTGCAATTTCGTGTCACTATGCTCTTGGTTGGTGCAAAAGTTTTTATCTGGAGAATTATTTGTGTCTTGACTCTTAGGTTGTGGTGCATTTGTGAACTAAACAAGAACATAGGATGGTAGTTGTCATTTAACTTTAGTTATTAAACAATTCTTTAGTTATGTAGCCCCCTAGATTCTATTACTTACGTACACATTCTTAGTAAGTGGAATGGTGTTGCAAATTGTTTGGCCAAATAGGCTCAAATCAAATGCAAGGTTGGACTATAAAGGATAAGTGGTAGTTGCTTCCTAATATGGCTCATATATTGAATTAGTAAGTGAATAGTAATAGGATTCTCTAATGCTCTCCATTAAGCACTTTATATCTCTTTTATGAGTGAGTGAAATTTTACCCTTTTTTATTAAAGATAAAGAACTATAAAAAGACTCTATACAATTGTTTCAATTAATAAAGTAAACACATGAACAAATAAATATGCTTCTTGTATAGAATCATTCACTATAAAAGTCACCCCAATATATCCTATCTATAATTTACTTATTTACCAATAACCCAAGAAATCAATTTTCTTGCTATCATAATAATTAAAAGATATTCTGTTCAAATTTGTACATATTCGTAGTTCAAATGACATAAATTTCATAACAACCTCCCTGATATTTCAAACCTACATATTCTAGCTCCAATCAAACATTTAGATTATTTATTAGCTCATAAAGTCCCTAATTTACTGTTCGTTGTAGATTAGATGCAGCCCATAAACTACCAGATATTATTTTCTTGTGGGTCATCTTCACAACTACAAGTACATAATATTTTTAGTTCCTACCATAGGCAGGATATTACAGCATTCATGTGAATGTTCATTTGTTTTTTTTCCTAACCAATCCAATAAATGAATTTTTACAAATATTTGTGCATCTATAATGTTTCTAGTTTTAAATTAATTTTTTAATAAATGATTTTTTTCTTCTTTCTATTGGTTAGTACCATGAATAGTCATGGTAGAACAGTTCAAATGTTGACTTCAAAATATGTTTTCCTCAACTTCAAATTTCTAGGTTTCCTTAGGTAAAATGTGACTTATTGATTGATGGTTGCATTTAATGCATTGAATGGGTGGTGCATTAAATGCATATTTATCTTTGAGAAAAAAAATCTAGGCTCCTTATCTTTTTTCCTTCTATAATATTTGGAATATACATTATCTAGAAATTATCCTTAAAATACTTGAAGATCTTCACCCAATCTAAATTTTACAGGTCATGTAGTTGTGTTGTTTTCACTTCGAGAGAACAATTACATCTACAAATACCTCCCAAATTAGAGCTCACGAATTCTATATTTATTGGAACCGATGAAGTGCACCAATATTTATTTTGGCAACCAAATCCAGACCCCTTTTTCTGTGTCCAAATCCAACCATCTCAGAATTTTGTTGGTTTACTTTTTTTATTTAAAAATTAATATGATAATGTGTATTACAAATAAAATATTACAAATTATTTTCTAATTCATTCAAACATTATTGCATCCAGCAGGAACTAGATGCAATGCGTCCTTGTTTTCAGAATGAAAAATAAATTGTACTCCCCTTCCTCGGTATTTAAAAAAATTAGCAGAAACACATGCAAATGCACTAATAATAATAATACAAGAGTATTTGGACAGAAAATAGTTGAGAGCTGGAATAGCTGTAAAAATAGATGAAAACAATTAATAAGTTGGAAAATCAAAACAACTTATAAGGCAAATTAACAGTTAGACCAGCTATAGTGGGTGGACAGTAATAACAGGTGAAAAAGGACATAAATAACGGCAAACAACTAAGAACATTAATTGGTCTTATACATATATATATATAATGATTGCTAAAAATTCTCAAGCAAAATGCTTGCATATACGTGTAGGACATTTTCATCTTCCCCGCATAAATAATCCTGTCCTGAAATTAGAAGCAAGGGCCACCGTGATTTCTTTCTATAAACGATCCACCCACCATCATTGTATATGCTTGTATCAGCAAAGTTTGGAGTATTTTCTTCACAGATGTACTCAAAGCCAGGGACTTCTGCTTAGCATTTGTTAGTGCTAGTAGACTATTAATTAACAGTGGCTAAAACCTTTTGCATATTAGCAAATATATTCATGTCAAATAAGACGAAGAATAATATTTAATAAAAGAAACCTAGTTCATCCATAGTAGGAGATCCATAACAAACCACAAATTACACAACTCTCGTGGATCGTTATGCTATATATGGATCTATTGCTTCCCACAATCAAAACAAAAAACAGATTTTTTACGATGATTCAAAAGCCATCACAAGATTTAAACATCCAAACATGACATAAAAACTGTTCCAGAGGAAATGGTCAACAAGTTTCTTTAATTGCAAAAGCTACCTTCAGAATGCCTGCTTGGGAATAACAAAATTACCACGATGGATTTAAAACCAAATGACAAGCCTAACATATTGCTGAAAATACAAAACTATTTTGCATGATATTTTCACATGTAAAGATACGATGACAATAATGATCAGCCCTCTTGCTTCCCATAGATGATAACCAATAGCTGGCCAACAAAATTAGCCATTCAAGTTTTCACCTTATTCCTCCCTCATATTGATGGGCGGCTGAAAGCTGTGAGGGCTTCCTTAACAACTAAAACTGTAGATACACTCTTCAAGGTACAGTATAAATACTCAAAAAATTAGTGTATCTCGAGATCTGAAGAGAGGTGGAAGCACTTGATGAGCATCCAAATCTAATGCTTCAGGATCCCTGCAAAAAATGAAAGCCTGTTACTGGATATGCTTAAAATAAAGCCTCCAACAAATCAAATTAAAGTTCCAATAGTTTATTTTTGCTTGAATTATTTCAATAACATATTAAGCATAAAAATGCACAGCAATTAAAAAGGAAACATTCAAGATCAGGTTCTTCCAATTCTTCAATAAAATTTACATACCTGCACAAAGTTTGTCCTTTCTCAATTGAGCTAGAAACAAACCACAATTTACGCATAGCAGGTGACTCAAATTGGACAAAAAAACCATCACCCTGCCCATGTTTCCATTTTCTGATCCCTTGACCTTTCCAAACCTGCAATCATAAAATTGATTTCAGGCATAGGCATGAAATTGAATATTACATTGCTGTTCAGTTCAAAATAAACTCGGAGACTCTAGCTACACAGCAATCAATTCTACCTGTTGGATATACATGGAAGATTCCCTAAAGTGAATATTCTATTCATAATTTAAACACGAAATATTCAAAAATCCATATGCAGTTGTACTCACAACCGCTGCATGCAGAGCCTACTACTAGCCCTACCCCTTCTGTATGAATATTAACCATGAATATGAACTAATAACTCTATCCATTTGAAAAGGGGGCAACAAATTAACAAATAAGATTATTTACATGCACCAAATTATAAACCACCAATCACAACAAACTTCTCAAGGACTTTTGCCTCGACAACAAAGGATTGAACTGCTGCTACTTTTGTCTTCATCAAATTTGAGATGTACAATCTCCACATTTTATAATCTGTCTTCAAGTATATCGAAGATCCTCTGTGCTTGATAAACAACTCCTTTATTACAACGATTTGATTATAAATCTATAGCATCATAATTCTCCCCCTAAGGGGTGTTCTTTTAGTCCATTAAAATGTATTCTAACCTGCTTGGGTTATTAAAATATTGTAATGTTCCTTCTATGGTTATCTTGGTTTGTCTAGGTGGTTTCTCTTTCCAACTTCTATTTACGTTTGTTTCTTTTAGAAACATTGTAGTGTAATTGCCCACATAACATAACTACGTTTTCATTACTGACATACAATTTCCATTACATGGTACTAGAGCGGGTCAATGGGGTTTTTTAGAGTTTGACTTAATGGAACTTTATTACAGAAAAAAAAAATTTGGGTTAATGGGGTTTTATAGAGTGCAGAATCACAAGGAAATTATTGTGTTTTTCTTCTAAGTGATGCTCCTCCTTTCACACACGCTGGTTTTTCCTGCATCTATTTGCAGCCATCGCTTTCTTGATTGCATTTTCTCAGCCTTGCATAGACATTTCCCTCTAAGATACCGATTTGCAGGTCAAGAGGGTGGATGCGGAGGCAGAGGCGAGGCAAAGCCCTGTGGATGCTGCCTGGATGCCATCCATGGGCATCCAGATGCGGACGAGAACCTGTTATAGGCTTCCAGACATATTCGGATGCCTGTGGATGGCACCGACAGGGGCATTCAGGCACTTTTGGACACCTATGCGGCAATCAGAAAAAGAGAACCAAAAAGAATGTGCCTTTTAGGCCTATAATAACTTCTATTTTGCCAAACCCTAAAACGGCTTTAATAGAGGCCTTTCATCCATTCAACCATCATTTTGCTTGCAGCTGGGTTTGCTCTTCTCACCATTTTGGCATTTTGAAGGCAACTTGATTATTTTCATAGAGGAATGATCGTAGGGCAAGAGTTGGCTTCCACAAGTTCATTAAAACACTAAGAGGTAAGCATTCTATCCCATTCTTGAGTGTTTCAATGAATTTTTTAAAAGAAATTGAGAAATAAGTTTAAGTATCTATTTGAATGGTTTTGTATCATTGTTTTTTACTTGTATGCTTGATATTCACAGTTTAAATATCTTTTTTTTTTTTTTTAAAAGAAATTGAGAATTAAGTTTAGGTATCTATTTGAATGGTTTTGTATCATTGTTTTTTACTTGTATGCTTGATATTCACAGTTTTTTTATTGATTTAAATTTATTTAATTTCTTATTATAGAAAGGAACTACATTGTATTGTGCAAGAATGGCTGCCACCAGCAGTCAGAGTTTAGTGAGAGGACAAGGTCAAAGTTTAGTGGCAGGGCAAGGAGGGGATAATTTCAAAATTGATTTAGGGTCTCCTCTGTGGAGACATACAACAAGAATATCAAAGGTTGCCTGTTACATCCCAAATTTTGCCCTAATTTTAAAATTTGATCACAACCATTTTATTTCTTTCCTGAACATGTGAAACAAGTTAGTTAATTATATACATTGTATCAATTGTTAACATAATATTTCTTTTCCTAACCATGTGAAACGAGTTAGTTAATTATATACATTGTACCAACTGATAACGAATTATTTCTTTGATGATCATGTGAAATGAGTTAGTTATTATAGACGTTGATGAAAATAATCAAGCAGCCTATAACTGTCATTAGATGATTTACAATTGTTTGATTGGAATTCATGATCAATATATTTTTGAATTGATGTCTTGGTGAGAGTGTTTTGCTCGGGTGATTGCAGGAAGAAGACTGAAGAGAGGGGAAACATTGCTAAACGGGATCGGAAGGGGATGGTCGATTGGTCCAATCATCAGGATCGACAGGTATGACCTAAGACTACCTTGGAAAAGATACGAAGACTTGACCACAGGTTACACTATGGGACCGCATGAGCTATTAGGAAAACAATATAATAAAAACTTAAGATAATCTAAATTAAAAAATATAATTCATACTTTTGAAGATTTATTATTGAAATTTCTTATTTAATCATTATTATAAACCCTTAAATATGAACACATATATAAAAATGAAGTGACACCAATAAATTATAATTTTACAATCTAATGAATTAAAATAACCTTCATGTTTCCTTTTAATGCTCACTATTGTATCTTATTATATCTCTGTAAATATTAGAATGTTTCTAATATTTAGTATAGTCTAGAATAGAATGTTTCTATTCTATTCGACTCTCCTCTTTGTATATATAGATTAGTTTGATCTCTGATTAATTCATTCAAATTTTCCGCCATTTACATTTGTAACATGGTATCAGAGCTATTGCTTCAAATGGTTTTGAATAGTTTATAATTTCTTTCGAAATTATTTGCTCTAAATTTCGAAATTATTTCTGCCATTTTCTCTACAACCCATCTAGGGTTTCTGTTCCGAGAAATCTGAAATTCATTCTGCAAATCCCGAGTTCACGTTTTTTAAATCGCAGGTTTCTTTGGCTCACGTCTGATCTTCTACAAATCGCGGGTTTCTACCGTCATTTTTCTGCAACTCGCCGTTTTTTTGCAACTCGGCATTTTGTGTGAGTGAAAACGTGTTCAATCCGCCCTTATCTGCCTCGATCCGTCTATCTCAAATCCACTTGTTCCAAAATCTGCCTATATCTGCCATTTTTCCTGCAAATCTGACCTTCGAAGCTGCCGACTAGGTTTTTGCTCGAAACCCTAGTTTTTTGACCTCCAAAAATTTCCTGATCACATATTCTTGATGGGTTTTTTGAAATCTCAAATGGGTCTTCATCAAATTTTTGTGGGTGCCTCGTTTTTTGTGCCTCAATTTTCGAGCCAGCGGATCCGAATTCCAACAACACTTTATTTTTGGGTTTTTCGAGCTCCTTTCTGGGTACTTCTCCAATTTTTCTAGGTCTTTCATTTTCTCACCTCGAAGTTTGTGCCATTTGAAATATTCACATATTATAAGCATTTGTATCAGCAGCATCAGAAGTCGGACTCAATTAAACAGTACACCAATGCTACCCAACACTCAGAGCAGAAAGAATCTATCTACCATGCCTTTATGGCCAGCATACCTGCAAATCATGTGAAATCTTCTGCCTAGTACATCGATTCTGGTGCCTCCTGACATTTCACTCATAGGCGTGATTGGTTTGTTGAATTCACTCCCTATTCTGACTCAGTAATCTTTGGAGGCGGTGAAGAATACAATATTGTCGGCAAGGGCAATGTTCAGATTCAGACTGGAGGAAGAAAACTCATGTTTCTCAATGTATGTTATGTTCCTGGCATGAAACATAATCTTCTGTCTGTTAGTCAAATTATAAAGCACTCCCCTCAGTTGGATGTCGTTTTCAGTGGAAATAAGTGTTCGATTATTGATCGTGCTTCTCGCACTACCCTTGCTTCCGGTCTTGAGGATCATGGTATTTATAGGCTTGTAGATTCAGGCGATTCCCTTAAGCATGCCTTCATCGCCGAATCATCCGCTCTCAGCAGTCTCTGGCATCAGCAATACGATCATCTGAACATTCAATATCTAGCACAACTTGCTCGAGATAATTTAGTCCATGGCCTACCTAATATTCAGACCCAGAACCATCGCGTTTGCGGAGCTTGCCAAGCAGGGAAGCAACATAGGACACCATTTAAGAATGGTGAAACATGGCGAGCATATAGAGTACTCCAGTTAGTCCATGCTGATGTATGTGGTCCTATGAATACTCCTATTACTGGGAACAGGTATTTTTTACTCTTTGTGGATGATTTCAGTCGCAAAATGTGGGTATATTTTCTTAAGCAAAAATCAGATGCCTTTCTTGTATTTCAGCAGTTTAAAGCTCTAGTAGAAAAAGAGTCTGGTTCCCCCATCCGTACTCTTAGGGCTGATAATGGGGGGGAATTCTATTCTTCTGCTTTCTCTGCCTTCTATACTACTCATGGCATTAGACGTCAGTTCACCACACCTCACACCCCTCAGCAAAATGGTGTTGTAGAACGTCGAAACCGTACCATCACAGAAATGGCTAGGGCTATGCTAGAACATAGAAATGTTCCCAGAAAATATTGGGCAGAAGCAATATCCACAGCTGTCTACCTTCTTAACCGGTCACCCACCCTTGCAGTTAATCATAAGACTCCTAAGGAAGCCTGGTCTGGTCGCAAACCTAGGATCAACCATTTGAAAGTTTTTGGCTCTCTGGCATATGTATGGATTCCTGATGCCAAACGCACTAAGTTGGATTCCAAAAGCCAGAAACTTATGTTTACAGGATACAGTCACACACATAAGGCCTACAGACTGATTGATGTAAATACTGATCGTTTAATCTTCAGTCGTGATGTTGTGTTTGATGAGGAATTTGGACCATTTCCGCTCTCTGACTCCCCACCACATTCCGAGATTCAGTCTTCAGCAATCTCTGACTTAGGTTCTTCTATTTTATATGAGTCATCTGATGCTACTGATACACCACCTCAGTCACTTCCAGATAATACAACTCCTGCTCCTGCTTCTCCTCCAGCTATTCCGACAGCATCTGATATTAGCTCCTCGACTCTTCGGCCAAAATGGTGGGCTCAAACGCTTAGTGATCTTCGTCCTGATGAACTCATTGAGGGTAGAACCTCCAGAAATAAGAGCCTTCAGCACAACACAGTTAATATAGCTCTTATGGCTAACATCCACAGTATCCCTGAGCCCCAGATATATGCAGAGGCCAAAGGAATTCCAGAATGGGAACAAGCAATGGATTCTGAGCTTCAGAGTCTTCAAAAGAACCACACTTGGGTTCTTTCAGATCTTCCTCCTAGGAAGAAACCCATTAGCTGTAAATGGGTCTATAAGGTCAAGTACCATGCAGATGGTACCTTGGACAAATACAAAGCTAGACTTGTTGCTCGAGGATTCACCCAGCGCGAAGGCATTGATTATGAGGAGACATTTGCACCGACAGCCAAAATGAGCACTATTCGCATTCTTCTTGCAATTGCAGCTCAGTATGGTTGGAAAGTTCATCAGATGGATGTGAAGAGCGCCTTTCTCAATGGTGAATTACAGGAATAAGTCTACATGACGCAGCCCCCAGGTTTTAAGGTTGCTGGTTCAAAACACAAAGTATGTAGACTCCAGAAGGCCCTCTATGGTCTTAAACAGGCCCCTAGGGCTTGGTACATAAAGATTGATCATTACTTGGTTACTCAAGGATTTCAGCGTAGTCCGTCAGACAGTAATCTGTATATTAAACACTCTGGTAATGATATTCTTTTTCTTGTTGTCTATGTGGATGATTTGATCATTACTGGAAATTCAAAACATTTGACTTCAGAAATCAAACAGGATCTATGCAGAACTTTTGATATGACAGATCTCGGATTGCTTCATTATTGTTTAGGTATTGAGGTTTGGCAGACTGACAACAGCATTTTTTTGTCTCACTCCAAGTATGCCAGAAGTTTGCTTGATAGGTTTCGAATGCAGGATTGCAAATCTGCCTCCACTCCTATGGAGACTGGTCTGAAATTGTCCGCACAATCTGTTTCTCCTCCTGTAGATGAAACACTCTTCAGGCAGCTAGTAGGTAGTCTCATCTACCTTACTACTACTAGACCTGATCTCAATTTTGCAGTCAGCTACATCTCACGGTTCATGACAAACCCCAAGACTGATCATTGGATTGCAGCTATTACGCTATGTACATGGTACTTCAGATTATGGTCTTCTTTACACAAGGAGTACTACTCCTCAGCTCAGTGGATTCACTGATTCCGATTGTGCCGGCTCAGTTGATGATAGGAAATCTACTTCTGGCTATGTGTTTAGTATCGGATCTGCAGCAGTTACTTGGACCAGTAAGAAGCAACAGGCACATGCACTCTCCTCTACAGAAGCAGAATATAGAGGAGCCGTCAAGGCAGCTTGTGAAGCAGTTTGGCTCCGACAGATGCTTGCAGATATGCATATTCCTCAAGTAGGTCCGACTTCTTTGTTTTCAGACAATCAGGGCGTACTCAAACTTGCCAAGAACCCAGTGTTTCATGAACGAACCAAGCACATCGAGCTTCATTGCCATTACATCCGACAATTAGTAGAAAATGGATCTATTCAGTTACGCTATGTTCCTACCTTAGAGCAATCAGCAGATATTTTCACTAAACCCCTTGGTCCTGACAAGTTTGTTAAATTCAGGCGATCTATTGGTGTAGTAAATAGATTGAGCATTAAGGGGGGGTATTAAAATAACCTTCATGTTTCCTTTTAATGCTCACTATTGTATCTTATTATATCTCTGTAAATATTAGAATGTTTCTAATATTTGGTATAGTCTAGAATAGAATGTTTCTATTCTATTCGACTCTCCTCTTTGTATATATAGATCAGTTTGATCTCTAATTAATTCATTCAAATTTTCTGCCATTTACATTTGTAACAATGATGTCATTTCACCAATATATACACATGAACGTATATAAGAGCGCATAATAATAATAAACTAAAAATTTAAAACTATTCAACTCCTTATTCCTTTTCCCTCTTTATTTCTTTCTTTTATAATTCAAAATTGTGAGGCATTTGAATGGCCTTCTTGATAACCGAAGGTAGCCGAGAAGTAAAGGTCAGCCATTTAAAAGAATATCATTAATCGTGATTGTCACAACTCCTCTTCTCACTACATTACCACTACCTTTACATCCACCTGTTATTGCGTTTTAGCAAGCCGAGTGATTCTAAGAACAATATTGGATTCATAACTTACCATCCCGATTTGATTCCTCCTTTCCTTCTTCATCCATCAACAAGTACAGAGCAAGGAAACCATGGGAGATCATTAATTCCGGCTGCGAGAGGAAGAAATATCTTGCTACGGGTCACGTGAGTAATGCTAAGTCCATTGCGATGCTTATCTGATCAATCTTGTCTCTTTTTCTCATTGCTACATCAAGTCTGTGCTCTGTTTTGTACATCTACCCTTATTAATGTTAATACTGTTGTTGGATTTAAATACTGGACTAAATGGAATATGCATTATTTAAAACATAGCTTCCTTAGTAGGAACTTCATAGGGACTGATATCATGTCACCTGCTTTACTAATAACCATGAGGTTGTCTCAATTATGGATATGGAAGATGGAAACTATAATGAAATCCATGAGTCAATGATCATGTCCGTATTATTACTATTTCTTTTCATACATTTTGCAAAGGTGTAAATAATGTCATGATGCCCAAACATCGAGGAATTCATCGGCAAAGACGCCATTAAAGGTGAAGAGGTGTAAATAAAATAGAATGGATATAATCTATCAAGCACCTAGGATTCACTAGCAAGGAAGCCATGAATGGTGAAGAGGTGAAGATAACCTGCAAGAATCGAGAATGAAATCAGATAACTAGGTAATAAAAACACATAATAGCTCATGCATGTCCTGAAGATGAAATCTGTTGTCAAGTCGAGTGGTGGAGATCGGGTTTACAAACCCAATTTGAAATCCTTGGCCAAGGTAGTTATAGGCATAAGTGTCAATCATGAGATCTTTTTTGTTTGTCCACAAGCTTAAGTTATTTAAAAATAATTAATGGGGCACTCAAACCACCAAGTAGCTCGGATGGCCGGACTTAAGAACATCCCAAGCCCGATCCCGAAGTAGGGAGGATCATTCTATTAAGTTAGGATGTGTGGGGATAAGTATGGTTCGAGGTTGGAAGGTTATGCCTATGTCAATGCTTCTCCTCTCACCAATGCCAAGGCTTGAACAACATGACAAAGGATTTACTCCATTATTACTGTATGTTTTTTTTGCTCTTTTACCTTTAGATTCCTAGAAGAATAAATAGATAGTTTAGATTTCTAAAAGCATAAATTGAATGAATATATTAGTTGATAAAGAAGATAGTTGTTACTTTACTTTCAATTGAATATGTTACCAGTTAGAAATGATTAAAATGATAGCAATGCATTTCATTTATTTATTTTGTTACATCAGTTGAATATAAATTGCAAATATAATAAGAACCAGTTACTTCTTTCTAGTTAGATTTAGTTAATGGAAGTCATTGTCATGTGAAATGGATTCAGTTATTTGTTAATTAAGTGTTTTAAATTGGTTAGGAAAATTCGTTTGTTACATTGCAAGTGGTGACTCCTATACTTGGAGTAGTAATTATTGTCAACATAACAAAGGAAAGCCTTTCAACAGCTCTTATTCTAAGGTAAAACTTCATTTCATGGGCCCTGCTGGTAAAGGTTTTCGAATGTGCAAAGGTGCAGATGGGAAGGGGTTGTCTGATGCATAGATAACTTCGTTTGTAAAAGAACAAGAGGCTGCTGATCATTTGGTTAAAAGATCAAAAAAAGTTATTATCAACGTTCCTCAAAAAAGAACAAAATGAAACCACCCGCTGAAATAGAACCAATTATATCTTCCAAACATCCATTCATGCAAGTACTTGTACCAAGAGAGAAGGATGAAGTAGAAAATTTTGCAGCAGCCCAGAAAAGAGGCCCATTGCACTCTGCATTTAAAATTGACGCAATAGACTGTGCTGATAAAGCTATTACATGTTGCCTCTATGCTAATGGCCTTCCATTCAAACTGTCGCCATATTGAAAAGAAATGGTAAGAGCCATCAAAGAAGCACCAAATGATTACACTAGTCTTGGATATAAAAAGGTGTGTACCAACCACTCTTGCAAAAGGAGAAAGTTTCTATAGAGAAAGCACTTCAACCCATTAGAAATTATTGGAAAACTTTGGGTGTGACAATTGTGTCTGATGGTTGGAAAGATACAATAAACAAGCCATTAATTGATGTGATTGCAATGTACCCCAAAGGGGGCAATGTTTCTAAAGGAAATTGATTGGCAAGGGGAAGGTGAAAGATCCACAATTCATCTCTAATATTCTCATTGAGGCCATAGATATGGTGTAGTGAGAATGTGGTCCAAGTTGTTACAGACAATGCCAAAAATTGCAAGGGAGTTAGTGCTTTAGTTGAGGGTCCGTACGACCATTATTTTGGACACCTTGCATTGTACACTCCCTCAACATGAGTATGCAACAGGTTGGCACTCAAATAGATTGGGTGAAGCAAATATATGAAGAGGGAGAGGACATACAAAAGTTTGTGACTAACCACATGTCACAATCCATGTTTAAAACATACTCACAATTGGAGTTGCTTAAGGTAAATTAATTTTTTGCAATTCTTAAATTTCATGGATTTGTAATTTAGTTAATATTTATAATTTTATTGTCAACTAACATATTGTACACTTGCTTAGGTTGCTAAGACCCATTTTCCATCTCATACTAATGTTATGAGACGACTTCTCAAGGTGAAAGATGTTTTGAGACAAATGGTCATTTGTCCGCAATGGGATGTGTGGAAGGCTTCAAATGCAAAAAGGGCACTAAAGATTAGGGGTATGATCTTGGATGAATGTTGGTGGGTTTGTGTGCAATATGTATTGGATATCATCGAGCCCGTCATGACTATGCTTCGCTTTGCCGATATAGATAAACCTTTCTTGGGCGATGTGTATGATTACATGGACACCATGGTTAAGAAGGTAAAACATTCTATACAAGCACATGAGAGTGACCCTACAAAATGTCAAGCCTTATTGTTAAAGCATGTAGCTACGGTCGGCCAATAACTGTGATCAAAGATCTATATATATATATACTAGTATAATTTACACACACACACACATATATATAATCCCATTGAATGTCATTATGCATATGATCGCTGCATTTGAAATTGATGCACATATATATAATTTCATCTGAGATCATATCTCAGTTATGATCGAGACATATTCCAATCCCTTTTGATTTAGATCATTATCGATTTGTGTAAATATCATGATCGGGCTGTATATGAAACGAGTTCATTATGATCATTGATATAAGTTTAGACTTGTGTTATGTCTAATTAACTCAGAATGGTTATGATAATCAAACACCAAATAGGTGTGACAGTGAATGGTCATGTCTCCATTTGGAGACATGCCCATTATTTCTCATACCCTTCCTTGTTATATATATAATCCATCTGTCCGATATTGCTTGGCATTGAACTATTAATGCAAGCATATCCTAAGTAACTTGAGCATCACATTTATAAGAACATCTCTGTTATTGTTGTAGTGTTTCACACATATTTTGAAGTAAATCATATCCATTGGTGGTAGTGTTTGAACCTGCAACCAAATTGTGCATCAATCAGCATTATATTAAAATCTGAATAGAATCTTTACATGGTATCAAAGCCTTGTTAAGGAAAGATCTCATTAAGTTTAAGAGATCAGATTTTCACATTAAATTGCAATCTCTCATTATTCTTCAAAATGACAAACATGTTAAGATTTGAACACCACCTTACAAGTGCTGACAACTTCAAAACTTGGAAACTTCGCATAATAATGCTCTTAAAAGAGAATAAATTAGAATCCTTTGTAAAAGAAGAAAAGGAAGAACCTACAGATGATCTAGAGAAAACTCTATGGATTGAGAATAATGAGAAAGCCATGAAAATAATAGTGGATGTTGTTCGAGATCATATAGTGCTTATTGTGGCAAAACATGCAACAGCATATCGCATGTTTAAGCTCTTGAAAATGCATTTATAGTAAATAACACTAGTAAAAAACTTGCTCTAAAAAGAAAAATGAATAATACTAGCATGAATAAAGGAGAATCACTAAATTGAGAGATCAATTATCTTTAGTCAGTTACGAGATTGACAATCAAGAGATACCCCTAACAGCATTAGGAGGACTACCAAATTCTTCGGAGTCATTTGTACAAGGTATAAGTGCAAGATCTAAAATTCCAATATTAGATCGATTAAGATCTAATTGTCTTCAACAAGAGTCAAGACTAATGACTAAAGGAAAACAAAAGACCATAGATGAAGACATTCATGTTCTTAACACCAACTCCCATAAGAAAGGTAAGAACACCACCAAAAGGAAAAGAAACTTTCATGGAAAAGGACAGTCAAAACAGAAGAAATACTTGTCTAAAATTCAATGTTTGAGATGTGATCAATATGGACATTATGCACTATATTATCCTGATCGATCAAAACTTCAAGCATCATTTGCCAAAACTGATAGATCAATCAAAGGTCAAGATTCTGAGAAATATGCCTTCTACTCAACCTTGTCTAGTCAAATATCAACCAAGTCCAACACTTGATAGTTGACAGTGGATCTTCAAGACACATCACTGGATATCAAGATAATCTAGAGTGCATGCAAATAGAAACAGATGAAGAAGTTACAATTGGAGATGATTCTGCACATTCCATAAAAGGAATTGAGACCTGCACCATCAAATTAAAGTCAGAAAAATCTATTCAGCTTTATGGAGTTCTATATGTACTAGGTATTAAAAGGAATTTAATATCTATATCAGCTTGAAGATGATGGTTATAGAGTTACATTCATGGAATGCAAAGTACTAGCATGGGCAAAGAATTCAACTATAAAGAAGGCTCAAACGATAGGAGTAAGACAAGGACTGCTATATGAGTTTTGCACTAAAACAAATCATGCACTTGTTCATGAGACTTCATATTCAAATGAAATTTGGCATCGAAGATTAGGTCACATCAACTTTCGTGCCATAACATCTATAGGGAAGTTTGTAGCTAATATGCCCAAATTAAGTCAAATTCAGAATGAATCTTGCAAAGGTTGTGCGTTCGAGAAAACACAAAAAAAGTCATTTCCTCATAGTTTAAGCAAAACTAAAGATGTGTTAGAACTAGTACACTCTGACCTATGTGGACCCATGTCAACACCATCCTTAGGAGGGTTTTTGTACTATGTGATATTTGTTGATGATTTTTCGAAGAAGACATGGATATACTTAAGTGCAAAGAATTTGAAGAGATTCTTTCTAAATTTAAAGAATTCAAAACTATCACTGAAACCTCCTCAGAAAAGAAAATTAAAATTCTAAGAACAAATAATGGAAAAGAATACTATTCTAAAATATTTAAAGAATTTTGTAAACTTGTTGGGATTAAGAGGGAGTTTACAGTTCCCTACAACCCAGAGTTGTTGAAAGGAAAAATAGAACCATTGTAGAAGCTGCTAGGGCTATGATATATGATCAAAACTTGAGCATGTCATTTTGGGCTGAAGCATCTAATACAGCAGTCTATATTCAAAATAGATGTCCTCACTCATATCTGGACAACAGAACTCCTGAAGAAGCCTTTTAAGGTATGAAACCTAACATTAGTCATGTACCTAAGGAGAAACTGATGAAGTTCGAACCTACTGGAAGGAAAGGAATTCTTATTGGTTTTAGTGAAACAGTAAAGGATTACAGAATCTACATACATACTTGGACAAAAACAAATAGAACTCAGCAGAAATGTCATCTTTCAAGAAGACATTGCTTTCAAAAGAGCCAAAATTTTAGATGATCTAGATACCGATGACTTACCCTATTCCCTAGAAGAGGCTCTTGCTCCTGAGATTCAAAGGGAGTACCCTAAAGAGACTTCAAATGAAAATGAGATACTTCCTGAGACTCAAGAAAAGAGTCTTGACAATAATTCTAAGAGGCCACTTTGGAGATGAAAAATTATAGAGGAAGGAGATTAATTAGCAGCACCTTCAAGGACATTTAGAGAAAGCATAAGACCTCGAAATTAACATACAATGCATTCATGTGTGAGATTCCAAAGTCTGAACCTTCTAATGCTTCTGAAGCTCTCAAACATCAAGTTTGGAAAGATGCAATGGTAGAAGAATATCAGTCTATACTCAAAAATGTTGTTTGGGATATAGTTCCTAGACCTAAAGGAAAATTTGTTGTTTCATCCAAATGGCTCCTCAAAGTCAAGTATGCTGCAGATGGTAGCACTGAAAAACATAAAGCTCATTTTGTGGCTAGAGGATTCTCTCAAAAGGAAGAAATAGAGTTTGAAGAAACTTTTGCACCAATTGCTAGGTATACCTCAGTCAGAACTATAATAGCCATTGCAGTAGCTAAAGGTTGAAAAATTCATCAAATGGATGTGAAAATTGTTTTTCTAAATGGAACGATTGAGGAAGAAGTATACTTGGAATAACCTGAAGGATTTGTGACTCCTGATGCTGCCTCTTATGTATGTAAATTGAAAAGTGCTCTATATGGACTCAAACAAGCTCCTCAAGCCTGGTATGAAAGGATTGACAAATATCTTCTAAGTCTTGGATTCACCAAGAATAATGTTGATCCAAATCTTTATTTTAAAGCAACTAAAGGTGATATGTTGATTCTAATCCTTTATGTTGATGACCTTCTGATTACAGGAGAAGACCATCTCATTAATCAGTGTAAGAAAGAATTGACTTCTGAATTTGACATGGACTTAGGGATTCTTCATTACTTCCTTGGATGGGAAGTTCGTCAAAAGTCTAGACACATCTTCCTACATCAAAAGAAGTATACAATCGATATTCTGAAAAGATTTGGAATGTGGAACCGTCGACTGATGTCAACGCCTATGGAAACCAACTTACACGAGCTAAAGGAAGCAACTATTGAATCCAAACTTATTGATCCCACTTTATACAGATAGATAATTGGGTTTCTGATGTATCTTGTGAATAATCGACCAGATATTTGCTATGTTGTGAATGCATTAAGTCAGTTCATGTGTGAACCTCGAGAAATACATCTTGTTGCTTTGAAGCATATATTAAGATATCTTTAAGGCACTATTGGGAATGAAATTAAATCTAACAATACCAGCATGGAGTTACATGGATATACTGATTCTAATTGGGCCGGAAGTGAACAAGACTAGAAAAGCACATCAGAATGTTGTTTCAGTTTAGGATCAGCTATGATCTCATGGACTTGCAGGAAGCAAGCTTCAATAGTTCAGAGTTCAATCAAGGCAGAGTACATTGCAGCAGCAATGGGAGCAAGAGAAGCAGTGTGGCTTTGAAAATTGCTTGCGAGTTTATTCTGTGAGCCTCTGAAACCTACCGCTATTCACTATGATAACCAAAGTTGTATCAAGTTGTCCGTGAATCCGATATTTCATGATAGATCCAAGCATATAGAAATCCCTTACCACTATATAAGAGACATGGTGGAAAGAAGAGCTATTCAATTGGAAAAAATTAATACAAGTGATCAAAAAGCTGACATTCTCACCAAGCCTCTTCCTAAGGTGAAGGTTGATCATTTCAAATAGAAACTTGGTATGGTTGAAATGTGAGTTTATGAGATTGAGTCTCAACTTTGTAAATTTGTATTATTTTTAATAAACATGTTTAAAGTGTAAACTCTTTTGTCATGTGTGTGACTCTATGACTTGTGGACCTACCCTATGTACATTATTAAAAGGTGACGATCTTTTATAATGAAATGTTGATTCTAACATTATAAAGTGACGACTTTATAATGATTAGATTACTATCATGAAGAATATCATGTGATTGCTGCATTTGAATCCGATGTACATATATATACTTTCATCTGAGATCATATCTCAATCATGATCAAGACATATTTCGATCCCTTTTGATTTAGATCATTTTCGATCTGTGTAAATATCATTATCCGGCTTTATATGAAACGAGTTCATTATGATCATTGATATAAGTTTAGACTTGTGTTATGTCTAACTCAGAACGGGTATGATAATCAAACACTGAATAGGTGTGACAGTGAATGGTCATGTCTCCGTTCAGAGACATGCCCGTTCACTCTCACACCCTTCCTTGTTATATATATACTCAATCTGCCCAATATTGCTTGGCATCGAAATCTATTAATGCAAGCATATCCTAAGGAACTTGAGCATCACATTTATAAGAACGTCTCTATTATTATTGTAGTGGTACACACATATTCTGAAGTAAATCATATCCATTGGTAGTAGTGTTTGAACCTGCAACCAAATCGTGCATCAGTCAACATTATATTGAAATTTGATTAGAAACTTTACAATTATGCAATAAAGTGGAAGCAATAATTATTCATCGTTGGGAGAAGATGATTACTCCATTGCACCTCCTTGCATATGCTTTATCTCTAAGGTATTATAGCAAGGCGATACTTTCTATGGCAGATAGAATTGCACCATATGCTGATGAAAAGGTTGCTAATGGGTGCTCCAAAGCTTTTGCAAGAATCTTCCAAGATGATGAGATGCATGAAAAGGTGAGGGTCGGTATGACCATATTTTTTGGACACCATGCATTGCATACTCTCTCAACTTGATTATGCAACAGATTGGCACTCAAATAGATTGGGTGAAGCAAATATACGAAGAGGGAGAGGACATAGACAAGTTTGTGACTATAACATGTCACAATCCATTTTTAGAACATACTCACAATTGCAGTTGTAGAAGGTAAATTAATTTTTCGCAATTATTAGATTTCATGGCTTTATAATTTAGTTAATATTTATAATTTTTATTGTCAATTTGCTTAGGTTGTGGAGACCCGTTGTGCATCTCATACTATTGTTATGAGACGACTTCTCAAAGTGAAAGATGTTTTCAGCCAAATAGTCATTTGTCCTCAATGGGGTGTGCGGAAGGCTTCAAATACAAAAAGATCCCTAAAGATTAGGGGTATGATCTTGGATGAACGTTGGTGGGTTCGTGTGCAATATGTATTGGTTATTACCAAGCTCATCATGACTATGCTTTGCTTTGCCAATACAGATACGCCTTTCTTGGGAGATGTGTATGACGGCATGAGCACCATGGTTGAGAAGGTAAAACATTCTACACAAACACATGAGAGTGACCCTACAAAATGTCAAGCCTTATGTAGTAAAGTGGAAGTAATAATTATTGAAGATGACTACCCCATTGCACCTCCTTGCATATGCTTTATCTCAGAGGTATTATAGCGAGACGGTACTTTCTATGCCAAATAGAATTGCACCATATGCTGATGAAAAGGTTGCTGATGGGTGCTCCAAAGCCTTTGCTAGAATCTTCCAAGATGATGAGATGCATGAAAAGGTGAGGCTAGAATTTGGCTAATTTACTTTTGGTGCAAAGCTTACTCCATTTGGAATTAAGGACCAAAATAAAATGGGAGCAATCACATGGTGGTACATGTATGGTCAGCCATATAAGCATCTACAACCTCTTGCAATCAAAATCATATCGCAAGTAAGTTTTGATTTTTGTTTTTAGATTACAACTTGTATTCTACAATCTAGTGTTTAACATATATTATATTGTCATTTACTTTTCGTTTGTATGTTTAATTTTTAAGAATTAATTTTGTGAAAGCAAGTTGCAAGTTCTTTTGCTGCTGAAAGGAATTGGAGTACATACTCCTATATCCATTCAGTGAAGTGCAACCGGATGTGGTCAATCTACATCCATACCAAATTTTATCTTTTGTCACGTAAGGATGACGAGTACAAGGATGGGGCAGCCAAACTTTGGGATCTGAGTGTGCAAACTTGGATGCAACACTTCATGATCTTATTATGATGATGGATGATGGTGATGATAGGTCCATAACACATGGTGCATCTAGCACAAGTGGAACCATCTTTGGTTCAAATGATACGGACCTTGCAACGGTTGGAAATAAAAAGGATTCAGATTCTTTTGAGAATCCTTATGATTCTGATTAGTGAACATTGAATCATGAACTATGTTTTTGATTTTGTAGTTTGGATGTGGAGTCTAGAACATGAATATCTGTGCCTATGAAGTTTTAATTTGAAGCTTGAACTATTTAATTGACATATGAAATATCTTGAATCTTGATCAATGGTAAAGTATCATATGATACTAGCAAATGATGTATGTTTGTATATTTCTAAGTTTCTAACTCTAAGTTCTTGTATTAATAAGTTTATTGAATTCTTTGCATATATATATATATATATATATATATATATATATATATATATATATATATATATATATATATATATATATATATATATATATATATATATAAAAGTTTCCAAACACATCCGTACCCAAAAAATAATAATTCCCGCACCCTGTATTCACTTACCGCATCCGCTTCCAATTCCGCATCTAGATCGGTAACTTAGGTTTCCCTTCTATGTGCATTCCTTAGGGTATGCAAAGGTGGCCTGCCACCACCAGTCACTTTTCTTTGTCATTTTAAACAGTAACAGCCAGCGCTCTTTGTTTTTTTGTGACTTGCAGATGGAAGGGCAAAGTTATTTGGTGACATTTTCTAGCATGTGTGTTGTTCTCTATCTTCCAAGGCCCACATCTGCACCATTTCACTCTTTCACATGACACCTTAGTTTTCTGAATTTTTCTTAGCTTGCATCTGTTTCTTCTCATCATTCCTTTGAGCTAACCTAATGTGGGAAATCATGCTAGCAATCCACTAGTCAAAAGGCTAGGTGGTTAGGTTTTGGAGGGTTTGTTTATGTGTTCCTCTGAGGAGAAGGTCTAGATACTTTCTTGATCCATCATTTCCTATTCTTAATCATGTTGGAAGCAAAAATTCACGTGTGTTACAGTTTCCATAGAAGATATCACTGGTGATCGAGCTTAGAATGTGGAGAAAGCAATTTGTGTTGCAGAAGACAGTAAACACCATTTAACATCAAATTGTAAAGGTAAGCAAACATGCGTTGTCGATTCAATGTGTGGATGGTCCAGATGTCATCTTAGCAAGCTACGTAGACTGGTGGAAAAGTCAATTATCCTTGGAGATTGATCCCTAGCTGTTGGATGAAGATCAAATCGAAGGTTTTCGCAACGTCGCAAGTGGTTAATCATAACCTAAGGTTAGGGTAGAGAAAGAGCGAGATCATGTATTCGCAGCCTCACAAAGTTATGAAATGAGTTAAGATCATGAGTTGTGAAACTGCGATAAAAGGAAACAGTCAACCTCAAACGGTTATCGCAACATCGCAGGCAGTCAACTAAACTCTCAATTCAATGTTGCAAAGTTGCAAAAGGTGATCTAGTGGTTAAGTGTAAAGCGATCGCAACGTCGCATGCAGTAATGCAATTAAAAGACTTTAAGTTGTGAAACTACGAAGGATACATGAAAGTTGGTATAAACAATGATCGCATCATTGCATTGAGTAAAGGCATCGTATGAATCATAGTTACGAAGGAGCGACAAGGAAAATAAAGAAGATTATTATGTTTCAATCGTGATCATTGATTCAAGATCGACGGTGAGAATTCAATTCTGCAGTGACCGTTGAGATACAAATTACATAAATATGGCACCAACAGCAGAATATGAAGAAAATGAAGATTTTCACAGGGTTCCTAAAACAACACGAAGATAAACATTCATTGTGTTTTAAGAAGTGCTATGGAGTCAAGATCATCGACGAGGAAGATGCCACATGTCCATACAATGTTGCTGATTAGATAATTTCACGTTTTATTTCTATTATGCGATTGTTGCTTTGCTAGAACAAAGGGATAACAAAAAACTATAAATACAATTTCTTCTGATAATACAAAGGTCGGGAAACTTGATGGTGAATTGGCTTTGTAATTCTATTTACCTAATTTGCTCTTCATGTTTTGTTGCCCATTCATAGATTAGTTCTACATTGAGAGTTGAAGGACAATCACATGCAATTCTGTGATGATCATGTGAATTCCATTTCACTATGGTTCTTACAATATAGGTAATTCCGTTTACTTGTTCATATGTGATTCTATTTCTCCTCTTGCTTGTTTCATGGCATGTTAAAAGTAGCTTCATTGGGAATTGAAGAATAAATGTGGATGAATCTATTAGTAACTTGTTGAATTCCATTTCATCTAAGTCTAATAGTTAAAGCAATTCCACTTGCCCTTCATGTGCATCTCTTCTTCCTTGCTCCTTTTGCATTTAGATGATTACTCTGTATTTAGAATAGGAGTAAAGGTCAAAAAATCTCGAAGATAAACTACTATAGTCATTCCATTGGGTGTGATAGGTTGTCCCTATATATTTTGCCTGAATTGTTTGTGTCTACAAGCAATTTCGTTAGCCTTTACTGCTCTCAGGTTAAGAGCTTATTTTGTATAAAACTTCTAATCTAAGAAAGACATATACGTTGCACATCATTGCAAGTCTTAAGGGTGTTGTACCTTGTGATTCAGAGGGCAGTGATAAAACACATACATTGACCCATTTGTTGGTAACATCCTTTTTGGTTTCTCCAAGACATTGGGCATTGAAAGAGTTAGATTATAAAATCAAACAGGAGAACAAACTACTAACTAACACACCTTAACTATGATATTCCAATCCTGCATTTGATTTGAAGCCCGTTCATCTGAACAATTCCCAACACCATTAAACTCCCTAGGAATATGTGTAAGTGTCCAAGTAGCTGCACAACTAGAGAATATGTCTAATTACCAAAGCTAAGTGCCCACTAACATTCCCTAGCTCTAGCCTAGTTAACAAATTCACCACCTCCTGAGAATCAAACTAATAAATAATCTTGTGTCAGCCAAGAGCACAACAGACAACATGCAAAATGCAAGAGCCAATTAAAACTATTTCTACGAAGGCCCTTATTAACAAAAATAAATAAACTAAACTTCAGCAGAACTATCTCAACCAAGACCACCAATGCCAGCATACCAAATATTATCTCAAAAAGAGTCATCGACATTAAATTTTAAAACTCAATAAGGAGGGGGCGACCAACAACCCACCCGATTGATCCTCTGCAATGATGTATGCCTACAATTACCATGACAAGCATACACTAGGACGCCCCCTTGAAGAGGAAAGTTTAGAAGACTGCAATTAAAATCTCCAAGATCCACTCCTTCAGTCAAATCACACTTAGCCAAAATAGTATCACAAAGTGAATGGATAATTTTCCACCGCCAGTGGATAGCAACCATCCCCACATCCTTTAAAGTGCTTTGATTCCACTCTAACCTCACATGCCAAATAATAAAAGAGGGAAAAAGAGCCGAAGCAACGTGGAGAAAAGATGGTTTAGCAAGGGATTTAGCCCACCAAGCCCATAACTAAGCCCAACCCCTAATACCCCACCAAAGCTGCCAGATCTCCTTGACAAAGGAGTCCTAAAGAAAGATTTAATTTGGACCAAGAAAATTTATATCAAGTTTGTTTCCTCCAAGGCACCTCAATACCTCCAAACAATTGTCTATAAAGCTCCAAATACCTTACAGAAACACTATATTTACAAGAAAGAACACTATCTCGAGCCATGACATTTGGTCCAACTAAGGAATTGCATTCTCGAGAAGCCGAAATATGAATCAACACATTTTGATCCCTCTCTAAGTTGTGTGATGGCTACTTAGAAAAAGTCCTTCCATCTATTATCAACAACTAGGCCTAAATTATGAGTCGTCTTATAATGCATGATTACATCACCATTCTTGCTTTGTTGCATTCAGCAGTGAAAACCCTTAAGTGTGTGTTTTAAAATTTTAAATTTAGGTCAAGACCCTGGGTAAGACTCCTAAAAACCCCTAAAGCTTTTTTCCTTTATTACTCTAGCCCTTGAAATTTTCTGAAAATAATATTTCAAAAGGATTTTAGGCTAGATAAATTTACCCTAAAGTTTCATGTTGCAAGCATTACTATACAAATTTGCGTGATAAACCCTTGCTAAACCAGTTTTTAATCACAGTTACTGTTTTGAATTGTTTTATTTAAGAACCTTAACTGCAGCAAGATTTTGATTAACCGTCGATCTTGGTAAGATCAAAGGCTGGCGCTTCCCCGCATTAAGAACATGCAAGAACTTTAAGTAAAGCGGGCAAGCGCCTTTGTGCCACGTAGCCCTTGCTGACGTTGGAACCTCAGTACGCTACAAAGTTTGTAGCCTATCAAAAATTTTCAGACCCTTTTCGCAGAGTTGTCAATGCCCGTCAACGCACGTTCAAATTTCCTACAATGTTATTGGTTGGCTCTTTAATGAAGTTATTACCATGTGATCAATTGTGATGTACCATTGATCTTGGATTGATTGACGGACAGCACTTGCCCACATTGGCAAGATGCAAGAATTTTAAGCAATGCGGAGAAGCGCCTTGTGGACGTGTGTCCACGATGATGTCAACGTCGCACTTCGTGAGATAAATAGTCGATGCTGACAGTTGTCCTCTTTCCATACCACAGGTGTCATAATTCTATTGGTTTAATCATAGTTTAAAATCATTGCGATATATTCTTCATTTTTTTAGAATTTTGCAAATTACCACTCCAAAGAATCTGGCGCAAGAGGGCATCAAATTATTTAAGAAAATACACAGGGCTGCTTGAACCCAACTCTGTAAATAGGAAGCGCTTGAATCACTAATTGGAGGGTCACCCACGTAGCGGTAAAAAGCCATCGATGAGTCCAATTGTTAACCTTTTGGTGCAACTTATCAAGCAAGTCCTGCCAAAAGAGTCTAGGTTATCAGCCAAGAACAGTAGGAATGCCCAAATTAATCAAGGGAAGAGATCTGATTTGAAACCTTAAGATGTGGGCAATCCTCCTCTAGATACAATTTGCTATATTGAAAAAATAGATTGAGGACTTGTGAGGTTTTCATACCATCACCCCATAGCAAATGAGGACCACCTCTTTTTGCTAGTATGTCTAGGTGATAGAGAAATTCAAGCAACAATTCAGAGTTTTGCAAACCTTCCAAAAGTCGAGTTGCCAAAAATTTGGCCAAGTGTCAAGAAATTGAAAACTTTGGTGGAAATTGGTTGTGTAAAAAACTAGAACAATTGTTGAAATTTGGCTGTGTGATAATTGAGAGATTAAAACTGAAAATTGAGCCAAAAATATAAAAAATTGCCTAAGGTAAATCGCCATAAAAAGGGAAATAAATAGAAACCAATTGCTAAAATTAAAAATAATATTTCCTCTATATGTGTTGACACACATAGAAGAGTGGATTCCACCTCCTCAAGTGACAAGTTTGCCACATGGAGTGGATTCCACCCCTTCAAGTGGCATTGACACATAGAGAAGTGTGGATTCAACCTTCTCAAGTGGTAGATTGCCACATCAAGAAGTGGATTCCACCTCCCCATGTGGCAAAGGAAGAAATTAGTCTTATTGGACAAAGGAAGCAACCTTACTCAATGGATTTAATGAGGAAAGGAAGAAGCAATGTAAGAAGGGAAAGACCAATAATGAAGCTCCTTAGCCTAGTTCAAATGGCCTAGGTAGAAGCTGAGTTTTCACTTCAAATGTCAAATTATGGGCCTCCTATGAGTGGCGTGTGACTTAAGCAGCTACCGTGTGGCCTAAGTCTGAAAGGATGAGGCCTAAAGATGAGACACATGGCCCCAACATGAATGTGTGGGCCTGATATAATTAGACCAGGCCCCAATTCAATAAAGAATGGGCTTAAGTTAATCCTTAAATCCAACACAATTTCTAAAGTTTTACAGGTAATCATATTTGCAGAATTTTTGGGAGGCCTATTCGTGATGTTATAACTTTGAATCTATGATTGGTGTGTCAGCAATTTGACACTGTTAACAGTATATGATGTTGTCATTTATGGCAACATATAGCTCAAATGAAGTCAGCAGATCTTGAAAATGAAGTTTTGGGTCAAAAACTTAGAAAATTGCCTCTGTGTCACAAAGTGTATCTGTCAGCACAAGAACCTTTTTTGGTCAGCAAAGTTCACAAAGGCATTTATGGCACGTGCGCACTTACCTGGAGGAAGTATAGTATGTCAAGATGATGTGTGCAAGAGCGCAGGACAGTACAAACAGAGATATTTTGTTTTACAGTGATAATGCTGGGCAGACAGAACAAGGTAACAGATGTGAAATCGAGTATTTTGTATTAAGGAATTATTTTGTTTATCAAAATAATTACTTAATTGATTAGGGACAGCATCCTAGATGTTGACCCTAAGTTAGCAAGATTCAATTTTGTGTTTTGGCAAGCATGTGAAGCTATGAAAGCCGACAGTTAAAGAAATATGGTATAAAGGAAAAGAATTTGGATATAAAGTTGTGTGAACAAGTGTGCGAACATATATGTGAACTTATTAATGTGCAATGCAATGTTTTGTGATGCAATTATGATGTATGATCAAAGCAATGTGAATTGTGATAAAGTTTTGTAAAGAGCAGCAAAAGCAAATATTAGATATTGAAGATATCAGCAGTAGTAAAGAGGTTTTTATTATCTATCTTTGGTATTGAAGAATTTTTATTGTATATTGGATGTTTGGGTAGTGGGTTCATCTTGCATACATTTGTAAATTGTAGTAACAACTCCTAACAGGGTTGAGGCTTCTAACAAGGCCTAAGTCCTCTAATAAGGATCGAGACACTATATAGATGTAATAGACTCCTAACAGCACCAATATCTTTCACAAGATACTTTTGATTAGCAGATCATTTTCTGGGTACCATCCCCATCGGGATTTTCCCTTGGTCAAAGTTTCCCTAGTGAACAAAATAAAGTGTTATGAGTTTCATTGTTTTATGGTTGTTTTTATTGTTCAGCATAATTAGTTTACTTTCATATGCAAGTTATAAGTAATTCAAAGATATCTAGTTTTAGGCAAAAGTTTGTGAAATACTGATTCACCACCCGCCTGCCCGCCCGCCCCTACCCCCCCGCCCGCTTTCAATATTTCCTATTTCTAACAATTGGTATCAAACCACAATTACTCAAAAAAGGCCTAACAACTTGAGTAAGATCCCTATGGACATTGGGAAGCTGAAAGATAAGATAGATTATCTTAAGTCCAAGAAAGAGCCTAAAGATCAGATCAAGGACAGTGATGAAGTTTCAAGAATGAAGAAAGAAAATGAGATCCTAAAGCATGAACTGAAGATTACTAATCTAAAGTTGAGCTTGAAAGATGATGATCTATGTTCCCCGGGGACACGTACCCGGCCTAAAACCCCCCGTTTCGGGGACGGGGACGTCCCGAGGACGGGGGGACGGGTATGGGACGTCCCCCAGCCGTCACCAAATTCCCTTTTTTTGCAAGGGACGTCCCCGAAACTTGGGGACGTGGGGGGGACAAAAGGGGCACAGCCAACCGTCCTCGGTACAAAAAGGGGACGTCTAGCCGTCCCCCAACCGTACCGGGTACGGCCGTCCGTCCCCCCTTTTTGCAAGCTCAAAACATTAAAAAAAAAATATTTGTTGTGTCTTTTTTGGTCGGCTAGTGGACCCCACTCCTCCAAAAACCCTAAAATGTATATAACTCAACACATTTAAATTGTTTTAACCATTCTTTGGTTTTCATTTTATGTTGCAGCCGGCTGAAGTTTTCATTTTGCAAGTAGAGGAGTTAATAGTTTTGCTTCCAAGAGCTTGACCAAGGGTTTGATCTTCTATTTTGTCCACCAAGTAAGTGTAAAACTCTTTGTGCTTTCATCTATCATTTTTTAAATAAATTTGTAACTTGCAAAGTCTGATTTTTTATTTATTTTTCATTGTTTCAGCTCATATATCTATTCAATTGCATATTTAAACACAATGAGCAGCAGTGGGAGTACAAGTAGTAGTAGTGAAGAAGAAAATGTAGAAGTTGATGTTGTTAGTAGTGACACTAGGCAAAAACCCAATCCTAAAGCTGATTTGTTTAAATGTCGTTCCGACATTATGAAGAATTTTGCAAAAGGTCCTTTCAATAGGAAAAAACCTCTTCTCCAATATGTCACACCTAGGCCAAAAGATAAAAAGAATTCGGGAGGGACTAGGGTGTGGAATTGTCATGTTTGTCTTGATGATTTTAGAGGCAGCTATACAAGAGTGAAGTCACATTTTTTAGGTGTTACATGCCAAGGAGTCAAAGCTTGTCCTAACTTAACCGATGAACAAAAATTAGAATGTCAAAGATTGCACTTAGAGGCTGAAATGGAAGGGCAAAATTTGACAGTGACATCACCATCCATTCCCTTACAATCATCTAGGCATATTTCATCAGCCATTGGTACTAGTGGCAGCCCTAGTGGGTCTAGAGGGAAGAGAAAGATAAGTAGTAGTGAGAAGGGCTCGGTGGAAAGTATGTTTAATGCACAGGCAAAAGAGAAGTGTGAGGCATCCATTGGTAGATTCTTTGTTGCTAATGGTATCCCATATAATGCAGCCCATTCCATTTATTATAAACAAATGGTGAAAGATATTATGAGCATGAATTCCTCATTTGTGCCCCTCGGTGAGCATAAGCTACGAACCACTATCCTAGATGAAGAGTACTCAAAGGTTGCTTTATTATTTAAGGATATGAGACGCACTTGGGTTAGGACAGGCTGCTCAATTGTGATGGATGGGTGGACCGATGTTAGACATCGGCCACTCATCAATATCATTGTCACATCCCCTACTGGCTCTTATTTTTTGAGAGCCATAAATTGCTCAGGAAAGAAGAAGGATGCAGATTTTCAGTTCACCATTTTGCGAGATGCCATAGAGGAGATTGGGCCCTCTAATGTTGTACAGGTTATCACAGATTTTGCACCTGTGTGCAAATCAGCAGGTTTGATGATAGAGGGTGCTTATAGGCACATATTTTGGACCCCTTGTTGTGTTCATTCCTTGAACAATGCATTGAAGGACATAGGGAAGATTGAGTGGGTGAAGCAAGCGGTGCTAGAAGCTAGAGAAGTGAAAATGTTTATTTGCAACCACCACACTTCACTTGCTCTATTCAGGTCCTTCTCTAAGAAGGAGTTCCTCAAACCAGCTGAGACAAGGTATGTCAATTATAATTATAGTTTACTTTTAGTTCGTTTTAACTTTAAGTTATTTTAAAAAATTATTTATAAGTTTACTTACATGTGATGCTTTTTGTTTTAAATTTTAATCATTAATGTTTAAATTTAAATTTTTAATTTTTAATTGTTGCTATAGGTATTGCACATATTTCATCTTGATGGAGAGGATGATTGAGGTGTATGAGACCCTTCAATTAATGGTGGTGAATCCAGAGTGGGGACGATGGTCTCATTCTAAGTCCACTGAAGGAAAAGCAGCAAGGCAAAGGATCCTTGATGAGAGTTGGTGGTCCACAATGAAGTAAGTTGTTGGTTTTTAAATTTACTATTAGTCTTTTGCTTGCTGATTTTCCTACTAATAATCTTAAAATTCTAATTCTGATTTTTTTTTGTGTTGGCATTTTGATCTTGCAAATACATTTGCTCTGTCATAGCACCCATTGTTGATGTCATTAGATATACTGATACTGATGCTCCTAGTTTAGGAGAGATCTATGAGACTATTGACAGTATGTTGGGTAAGATGAAGAGAATTGTTGCGGCAAAGGATCCTACATTGGGCTTTTATGAGGAACATATTAGGCCTATTGTGACGCGGAGGTGGAACATCATGAATACCCCGCTTCATATGGCAGCATTTGCTCTAAATCCCAAATGGTATGCACAGTTGGGTGGAAGGGGCCTCCCATGTGATGATCCTGAGGTTTTGGATGGCTTCACAAAAGCAATTGATAAGATGTATTCAGCTCAAGATGCCTCTACTCTTCGTGCACAGTTCTTTGACTTCACCAACCTTCGTGGCCCAAACTTGGGTAAGCGACAAGCAAGGTTGGATAGAGTTGTTTTGGCACAGAGGGATCCTATTGGATGGTGGACTTGGCATGAGAGAGATACACCTGAGTTAAAGATACTTGTCGGTCGCCTCCTTTCACAGGTAGCTAGTTCTTCAACTGCAAAGAGGCACTGGTCCACATATTCATATATCCACTCTATCAAGAGGAATAGACTTACCTCTAAAAGAGCGGAGAAGCTAGTGACAATGCATCATGCTCTTCGACTTGCCGATCGCCAGACTCCAGAGTATAGGCAGACACCAGCTTTGCGATGGGATGTTGAGCCTGAGGATGTGGCCCAGATAGATGAGGATGACATAGCACCAAGACTGGTTGGGGTTCCATTAGATGAGACTACGCTTCCTGTGGAGGATGACAGTGAGGAGGATTTTGATTTTGATGCCATGGATTAGTAGAGGCGGAATAGGAGCGGCAGTCTGCTTCATTTTCTATGTTTTGCTTTTTATGTTGAATATGAACATGATTATGATACATTGATTATATGATACTTATTACTTTATGGCAGCCTATAGCTTTGGGCATATTTTGATTTTGATTTTCAGATTTATGATTTATCATGCTTATCATTATGAGTCTTATGATATTGACAATGGTTAATAACTTAATGTTCATTGTTCAATGTTCTCTGATATTGTATTGATATGCATTTTGAGAATTGGATACTAAAATACTAAATAGTAAAATACTAAAATCGGATATTATTTCATAGATGGCATTCAAATGTTGTATGTTATGGTTCTATAATGTTTAAATGACATGCTTTGTGCTTAGTTTCATATGAATGACATGTATATTTACAAATTTCAATGTATATACTATATTTTAAAATTTTCCTATATATATAGCCGTCCCCGTCCCCCCCCCATCCCCAAAATCGCCAAAAAAATTTGCCGTCCCGGAAACCCGTCCCGCCTTTCCCCGCCGTCCCCGTACCGAAAACTTGGGGGAACATAGATGATGATAGTAAAGTTGAGTCAAATTTGAAAGCTGAAAATGCAAATCTGAGATCCAACCTTAATAAAGTGACATCTGAGTTTTAGTCTACAAAGTTGCAGTATGCAAGACTCGAGAAGTACAATACTATTGTGAAATGAGAGTTAACTCAGTGTAAGCTACATCTTGAGAAATTGTATTCTAGCAGTGAAAAACTTGATGAACAGATCTGTATATAAAAACCCTCCTATGATAAGACACGTCTTAGATACCTTGGAGAGAAGTCAACTAAGAAGTCTGAATCTAGAAAAGAATCAGAACTTCTGATCCATCAACCTGAACATAAGGAAGATAATTGGAACAAGAATGAATCAAGTCAATCTAAAGATGTACCTAAGCAAGTTGAGCAAGGCAAACAAGTTGAGATTTTCATTGTTAAGGGAGCACCTTACTCTGAAAAATGATCTTCTACAGAGACAGATGAATGCCTCTTAGTCAAGGCATCTTATGAAAAGTTTGCTTACATAGACTTGAAGGCAATAGAAATTGCTTCATATGCACTATGTGCAATGCTCAGCATATTAAATAAAGTGAAAGACAAATCATGGAGCTTTCCATTTTGAAGACCAACTTTGCTGAATGCATTTCCAGAATATCGACATGAAGAAAAAGGTAACAAAATTTTGTCATGTACATAAGTTTTGTCACTACCTTTGTCATTAATGTCAAAGGGGAAGTGAATAAGGAAAATTGTATGTACATATATACATGTATACATGTAAGGATGAGTAGTAAAAAAATTGTAATAGAGTGAAGAATTATAATCTAAGGAGTTATATTGCAATTAGGAGATATAAGGAAAGATGGTATAATTAATGATGATCCACAACTTTTGAAATTTTTTGTAATGGCCATGTAACTGATGTTACAAGTTTTGAAGATTTTGTTTTGGGACTTAGCCAATTTTCCCATATGTTGCCATCAATGCCAAAGGGGGAGATTGTTGGCAATTTGCTTAAGTTAACAGGATATGATGTTGTCATTTATGGCAACATATAGCTCAGATGAAGTCAACAGATCTTGAAGATGAAGTTTTGGGTTAAGGACTTGGAAACTGTCCAAGTGTCACAAAGTGTATCTGTCAGCACAGGAACCTTTCTAGCTAGTGCAATTCACAAAGGCATTTCTAGCATTGCGCAATTGCCTAGAGGAAGCACAATATGTCAGGACAACATGTGCAAGAGCGCGGGAAAGTACAAACAAAGATATTCCATTTTACAATGACAGTGTTGAGCAGACAAAACAAGGTCACAAATCTGAAATCGAATATTTTGTATTAAAGAATTATTTTGTTTATTGAAATAATTACTTAATTGATTAGGGACAACATCCTAGATTTTGGATATGAAGTTAAAGAAAAATTGTATATGGTATAGAGGAAAAGATTTTGGATATGAAGTTGTGAGAAGATGTATGTAAACAAGTGTGCAAACATATATGCGAACTTGTAAATGTGTAATGCTATGTTTTGTGATGTGAATTTTCATGTATGATCAGCGCAGTGTGAATTATGATAAAGTTTTGTGAAGAGAAACAAAAGCAAATATCAAATATTGAAGATATCAACAGCAGTGAGTTTTTTTGTATCTATCTTTTGTATTGAAGAGTTTCATTGTATATTGCATGTTTGGGTAGTTAGCTCATCTTGCATACATTTGTAAATTGTAATAACTCCTAACAGGGTTGAGGCTTCTAACAAAGCCTAAGTCTTCTAACAAGGATCGAGACACTATACCAATGTAATAGACTCCTAATAGGGTCAATATCTTTCACAAGATACTTTTGATTAGTATCCCCACCAAGGGTTTCCCTTGGCTAGGATTTCCCTAGTTAACAAAATATGGCATTATGAGTTTTATTATTTTATGGTTGTGTTTACTCTTCATCATAATTAGTTTACTTTTATATGCAACTTATAAGTTAATTAAAGATATCCAGTTTTGGGTAAAGTTTGTGAAATATTGATTTACCCCTCTCTCCTCTCAATATTTCATATTTCTAACATGGTGAAGCCAAACTAATCAAATCACTGTATTTTATACTAAAAATACTTCTAGTGTCCAATTTGCAAGTCTTCACCAAATCCGTTTGCACACTTTCCCAAGTCCACTCCATGTGCCAAAAACTTTGTTTATTAGTGTGCCCACTTTTGCAAATTTTGGAAGCCAACTTTGCACTCTTGCCAAATTTACCAAGTCATTATTCATTAGCTGAAATTTTGCCCACATACTCTCCATATCGAGATTGCCCAAGGCTTCAAGTTTCCAAAGTCATCATTTTCTCAGATTTTGAAGGCAAATCCAAATGCATTTTTCTGTTGACTAACTTGTTTAGTGCAAAACAGTTTTAAGTGGGCAACTTCAACGATTAATATCTTTTGATCCTATTGTTGTCATGAGGTGAAAATCTGCAAGATGCATGATTGTGGATCAGAGAGCATGCCTACCAAATGTTTTGGCCCGATTATTAGAATTTATTGGTTTTTAAGAAGTTGGCATGATTTATCAAAATTTGTCGTATTCTTGCAAGAGTAATGTCAGGTAATGGGAAAACACAAGTTGACAAATAACGATGTGGTCTTGGTATGTAGTTGACAACGAAGTGATGTGGACAATTGACGAGTGAACCAACACCTGCCACGTGGCAGAGGGTCCCGAGAGTGAGGACGTCAATGTAGCTGCCAAATGGACGAATCATGTGTTTTAGCAAGATGGTTGTGTCAGGGTCACAAAAACACGAGTTGATACATGGCACTCGCAGGCCCGACAAGCGCTCGATTTGGGCAGTTAAGGTGGCGACTAGGTGGCTAAGCTGACAAATCTTAGAGTGACATGTGTCACGAAAATGCAACAGGCGATGACATCAACATGCAACAGGTGTCAGCATCTTGCATTTTCGAGAGTCTAAGACCAAGCAATGTGAAAACATGAGATTGTGATACGTGGCAAGGACATCCATGTGGCCTGTGATGATTGGATAGATGATGCCACGTGGTGGTGATGTGGCAAAGGCAACAAGGCATACTGACATGTAGGGATGACAAAGATCAAGTAGATCAATTGGAGAGTGCCACGTGGCACCAATCAGTTGATCGGAGGTTTGACCAAATCATGTTTAGAGGGAAAAATCAGTTAAAGGTTTCAAATAAAATATTAAATTTCCTTTCTTCTATGTGACCGCACATATCAAATTTTGAAGGTTTGCTCCATAAATGAAGATAGGACTTGTTGGGCCCACATGTCATTGGGAGGGGGTTTTCAAAGGTAATACTATTAAATAAAGTTTCTCTCAAGATCAGCACTCCCCAAACAAATAAAAGATAGAAAGATTAAGACAGATAGGGTGGATCCCCCATCATATTAAGTGGAGTTTTCATTGGTTAGTTTTTCCAACCAATGAGAACAAACCTGCACCTCTATATTGGAGACTTGCATTTTTAATTCTATGGACCTGCGTGTGTTTTATTTGCAGTCCTGTGATTTATTTCATTCTGGAAACCATATGACTTCACAAGGAGATAAGACAATGCAAATGTTAATGAAACCTATGAGCATTATATAATTTTGGAAAGGTCTTGGAATGAGAAAGCAGTTTCAAGCAAAGCCACCACATGGGTTTATGCCAAACTTAGGGAGGATTCTATTACGATAATAGATAATTGTCTATTATTAGTTAATGGTAATCTATTGTAAATATCTAGTTAGCTTTAAGTTAGCTTTCTTTATTATTCTATTCTTTACAATCGTTTCCTAAGGAAACATCCTTTTATTCTTTTGTAATATAATGACCTTTCGGTCTCTATTAATAACAAGCAAGTATATTACCAATTACTTCCAAAATATTACTTCCATAATATGGTATTAGGGCCAATACTTCAATTTTTTTCAAAAAAAATTATAATTTCTTTTGAAATTATTTGTTAAATTTTTTTTGTGATTATTTCTGAGTTTTCTTATTTCACAAAAACCCGGCTAGAGCTTCCATTCGAATTTTGGAGAATTATCAAAACAAATAATCGAATTTGTTTGAAAATTGCACAAATAAAAGATTCAGCTAGGGTTTTTCAGCGAAATAAATCATCAAATTTGTCTAAAAATCTCCAAATCATGACTGTTCATGTGTGCCAAACTGGTGTCTACCAGTGTGTGCCGAACTTTGGCGTCGTTGTTTTCTGATATAAGGCAACTCGCGATTCTGCATTTTTGCAATTTTAGGGTGAAGAATCTATTCGTTTTGTGCTATCCCTTTAAAAAACGCCACTTCCAGCACCAGCATTGTCCATTTTTGGACTTTTTTTACAGCATTCTGCCATTTTTCTACAAATCCGAGCTTTCATGGCTACTGACTGTGTTTTTTTGTCGAAACACTAAGTTTTGACATTGAAAAAAAAATGATTACAAATTCTTGGTGAGATTTTCAAGAGCTCAACTGGGTTGTCGTTTGTTTTTCTTGAGTGCCTCGCTTTTTGTGTCTTGATTTTCGAGCCAACAAATCCAAAAAACGACACCATATTCCTTATGGGTTTTCCGAGCTCTCTTCTAGGTTATTCTCCAATATTTTTGGGTCTTCCATTTTTTGCCTCAAAGAACATGTCTTCACAAACTTTCACAAATTTTCATTGAAAAATGTGCCATGGCATCTCTGACAAACATTATGCTCGACCACAACTCAAAATTCAATGGTCGAAAGTATGGCACTTGGAAGCAACAAATCATTGCAATTTTTGAATATCGGAACACCGATCAACTTGTTATGGGTGTTACGAAGCGTCCAACTTCTCCTGGTCTTGGACAAGATACATGGTATCTGAATAATCGAGAGGCAGTGATGCTTCTCAAATTATCTGTAGCTGATGATCAGCTTTCTCAGATTCCATCCAGCAAGACAGTTGTTGAGATCTGAACACATCTCAAAGGTCTTCATGAGACTTCTGACAAAAGCAGAGCTTTCTTTCTGAAAAACACTATGTTTTCTATCGTCATGGATGAGTGCACCTCACTCCAGGCACACCTGAATCGGATTCAAGAAATCCGTGATCAGTTACTTGCCATTGATCGCAAGATGGAGAAAGAGGATATTGTGGTTATCACTCTTCGGAGTTTACCAAAATCCTATGAACATTTTATCGACTCTCAACATTAAATCTTCTAGTGTTGATTTGAAGTTCACTAATCTTTGCACCCTGCTGCTTTAACAAGATTGGTGGAAACAACAATTCAGTATCAGCTCCAGTTCCACCTCCACAGAGCAAGCCTTTGCTGCGAAATCCTTTCAGAAGGATAAAGGCAAGTTTTATCAACCATCTCAACAAAAATCTTTTGCTCCAGCATTAGATGGTTCCTGAAAGAAGAACATTCAATGCAACTACTGCCACAAGTTTGGAGACATGAAGGTTGAATGTTGGAAATGCTTAGCGGCACAATCTAAGCAATCGGGTTCACAGCCCAAAGCAAACAGTGCAAAGCACACTAAGCAGGCAAAATCTGCCTTTTACGCCTTCATGGCTAAAAGACCTGCACATCATGTGAAGTCATCTACCTGGTACATTGATTCAAGTGCCTCTTATCATTTCACTCACTGCAAAGACTGGTTCACTGACTACCAACCTTATTCAGAATCTATTATTTTTGGTGGCGAAGATGAGTACACAATTGTTCGCAAAGGCAACACTCAGATTCAGTTGGCTAGGAGGAATCTCATATTCTTTGATGTGTACTACATTCTAGGGATGGAATTAAATCTACTCTCACTCAGTCAGTTGTTGCGACATTCTCCACACTTGGATGTCACCTTCAGTTCACATCAATGCACCATCACTGATCGAGCGACTAAGTCTACTGTTGCAGTGGGTCTTAAGGATCATGGTCTTTTCAGACTTACTGATTGTGGTGATTCTCAGGACTTAGCTATGGCTGCTCGGTGGTCCTCTGTCAGCACACTTTGGCATCAACGATATGGGCACTTAAATGTGCATTATCTCTCACAGCTTGCTCGAGATGAGCTTGTTCATGGATTGCCAAAGATTCAGAGTCAACAACTTGGAGTTTGTGATGCATGCCAGGCTGGGAAGCAACATTGCACACCTTTCACTAGTGGCGATTCATGGCGAGCTTCTTAAGCACTTCAACTTTTTCATGCCAATATCTGTGGCCCTATGGCCACTCCCCCTGTTCTTGGGTCCAAGTATTTTCTATTGTTTGTTGATGATTTCAGTAGAAAAATGTGGGTGTATTTCCTTAAAAAGAAATTAGATGCATTTCCTATATTTCAAAAGTTTAAACCTTTAGTTGAAAGAGTCTGGGAAATCTATTATTACTCTTAGATCAAACGGGGGGGGGGATTTTGTTCTAATGTTTTCTCCAAATTCTTGGATACACATGGCATCAAACGCAAGTTAACCACACCCCACATGCCATAACAAAACAGTGTAGTTAAACGTCAAAACTGGACAATCACCGAGATGGCTTGATCCATGCTTGAACATAGACATGTTCCGAAAAAGTTTTGGGCAGAAGCATTTAACACTACAGTTTATCTATTGAACTGGTCACCCACAGTGGTGGTCAAAGGTAAAATTTCGAAAGAGGCCTAGTTAGATCGCAAGCCCAAAACCAGTCACCTGAAGGTTTTTGGCTCCCTTGCTTTTGTTTGGATCCCTGATGCGTCACGCACCAAGTTGGATGCCTAGAGTCAAAAACTCATGTTTGTTGGATACAGCAGTCTTCACAAAGCCTACTGCCTGATCGATGTTGAGACATCTCGTCTCATCTACAGTCGTGATGTAGTCTTTGATGAGCAGCGAGGACCTTTCATCCTTGTTTCTCATGTTCCTGATCCAGCAGACCAGCCTATGAAGGCTCATGATTTGGGAGTTCGGCTTCCATTAGGTCCACCTGATGGGAGGGCTCCAGTAGTTCCTGCAGCTCCAGTTATACCAGTGATTCCTGTACAGACACCTCCAGCTTCTCTTGCAGGATCACCTCACTTTGTAGATGGTTCACCTAAGTTTGACCCAGATTCTTCTGATGAGGAACCTAATCACCAAGCATCTCATAATACTAATGTTGATCATTCTCCTATCTGGCCTAAGCAGTGGGCTATGACACTTGTTGATCTTCCTGATGATGAGCTCATTGATGAGAAAACTGTTCGAAAAAAGAGCAAAACTACAGATTTTGTTAACAATGCTCTCATGGCCAACATTTACAGTCTGTTTGAACCTCAAACATATTCCAAGGCTAAAGGAATTCTAGAGTGGGAACAGGTCATACAATCTGAACACCAAAGTCTGCTGAAGAACAACACCTGGGTCCTTTCTGATCTTCCACCAAGGAAGAAACCCATTGGCTGCAAACGGGTTTATAAAATCAAATACAAATCGGATGGTACTTTGTATAAGTACAAAGCTCGTTTAGTGACGAAGCGCTTTTCTCAGCGTCCGGGCATTGATTATGAGGAGACCTTTGCTCCTACTACAAAGATGAGCACTGTCAGGTTAGTCCTAGCCATGGCAGCATAGTTTGGTTAGAAGGTCTATTAGATGGACGTCAAGAGTGCTTTCCTGAATGGTGATCTCTATGAAGAGGTCTACGTTATGTAGCCTCCTGGATTCAAGGTTGCTGGTAAAGACCATCAAGTTCTCTAATTGATAAAAGCTCTCTATGGCTTGAAGTAGGCCCCTTGGATATGGTACATCAAAATTGATAAGTACCTCAATGATCAAGGCAAGGAGTTCTTCAGACTCAAATCTGTACATCAAGACTACTGATAGTGGCATCGTCCTTCTGATTATTTATGTGGATGATTTGATCATCACTGGCAATTTGACATCTTTGATTCAGGGGATCAAACAGAATTTATGTCAATCTTTTGATATGACTAACCTTGGCCTCATGCATTATTGCCTAGGTGTTGAAGTTTGGCAACAATCTTCTGGTATATTCATCTCTCAGTCCAAATATGTCGGGGCCCTATTAGACAAATTGCGTATGCAGAATTGCAAACCTGCATCTACACCTATGGAGAAAGGTCTCGAGTTATCCGCAAAGTCTGATTCTCCTACCATTGATGATACTACATACAGGCAACTAGTAGGCAACCTCACCTACCTCTCTCCTACTAGACCTAATATCAGCTTCGCAATCAACTATTTTCACGCTTTATGACAACTCCTAAGGCTGATCATTGGATGGCAGCAAAGCGTGTGCTTCATTATGTGAAGGGCACTTCAGATTATAGACTTTTGTACTCTCGAAGTTCTAATCCTAAACTTAGTGGGTTCACAAATTCAATTTGGGTAGGCTCTGTTGATGATAAAAAGTCAAGTTCTGGATATGTGTTCAGTTTGGGATCCAGTGCAATCACATGGAACAGTAAGAAGCAACAGGCAGTTTCTCTCTCCTCTACAAAGGCCAAATACAGAGGGACTATTAGGCAGGATGTGAAGCTGTTGGCTTTGTCAGATGCTTGGGGATATGCAGATGTCACCAGCAGGACCAACTACTCTGTCTGTTGATAACAAAGGCATTATCAAATTAGCACGAAATCCAGTCTTCCATGAACAAACCAAGCATGTGGATGTTCACTGTTATTACATACAAGAGTTGGTTGAAGACGGGACTATAAATTTACAGTATGTTCCTATCACAGATCAGACTGCAGACATTCTCACCAAGACTCTTAGTCGTGATAAGTTTGTCAAATTCAGAGGACAACTTGGTGTTCTAGATAGATTAATCATTAAGGGAGGGTATTACGATAATAGATAATTGTCTATTATTAGTTAATGGTAATCTATTGTAGATATTTAGTTAGCTTTAAGTTAGCTTTCGCTTTTTTAGCTTTCTCTGTTAGAATAAAATGTTTCTATTCTTTATGATCATTTCCTAAAGAAACCTCATTTTATTCTTTTGTATATAATGACCTTTGGGTCTCTGTTAATAACAAGCAAGTATTTTACCAATTACTTCCGTAATAGATTCTTCCAGCACTTTCTTTTTGCTCTTGCATCCTTTTGGTGGGATTTTTAGCTGAGGATTCAGCAGCAGTTTGATCTTTTCTCTAAGAGTGTTTTCTCATCATTTTGAGAGATATTTCTCAAGTTGTTGCAACTAATGATGAGATCTGATCCGGGATTTTCTTCTTCTCTACTTATTCTTCTCTTCTTTCTGTCTCTAGGGTTGGTTCCAGCTTGGGCAAAGTCTCCATTGTTGTGTTTCCACCATGTTTTCAGCATTTTTCTTGTTTTGAACAGCAGATTGTTAAGTTTCCGGTAGAGAAAATAATGAATCTAGTATTAGATCTTTGGTAGTTGTTGAGTTTTTGAGTCTTTCTTCATTGTAAATCAAAGATAACACTATGTTTTAATGAAAAGAGGGTTTCACCTATGTTCTCTCCATCTAGTAAATCTGTGGGATTTGAATGAAATGAAACAAAGTTCTGTTTTTTTTTCAATGTCTTGTTGTGAGATACATGTTCTTTCTCTCATGCTTCAATCCATGGGGTTGATTAATTTGCTTGATAGAAATTATGGTTCTATTGATTCTACGTGTGGATTTGATAAAAAGGCTAGGTAGAAATCACTGTAATGAAGAGTTGTAAGGCAGCACTTCACAGATCTTAAGCTTTGTTGCCTTTCTCATGACTCAAAATGCCCAATTGATTAGGCACTGATCTTACTGCAGGATCTTGCATTTCCTTCTTGTCTCACTTATGGTTCTTGCTGAAGCTTTTAAATCAAACATCAAAAATCCATTTCCCTTTCATGGTTAACTTATTTGTAAGTTAATTTCCAGCCCATCCTCCACGTTTGAAAGGCAGATCTGAAGGTTACTAGCCCAAATCTTCTCATCCTTGGGGTGTTGTAGTTGAGTAATGGAGTTACCTGCTTATTGATTCCAAGAAAGTGGTGAATGTATGAAAGTATCATGGAATCAGGTAGTCCCCCAGGTCTTGCAAGGCCTGAAGTGTAGAAGGTTTGTAAGAAACCTTGTTAGTTGGTCCACCCCTTTTGTTGTCTCCTTGTCATTGAATTTGGCTAATTCATAGGATTTCAGCTAGGGTGTGGTGGTTGCTATTTTGTAGTGTAAACCTGGTCTGTCAAATTAGATGCCAACAATATCTAGGAGGTTCTTTCACCTTTTTACCTAAACCCTTATTTGCATTTACAACCTCATCTACTCTTAAAAGATACTCAGCAATATTGTCTTCTTCTTTCATTCTAAGTTCTTCAAATCTGGCTTTATAGGTTTGTAGTTTGGCTTGTCTGACTTTGTCATCCCCTTCATTATCAGTTTTACAGTGCATAACCTTAGCAAACTCATTATTAGATAATCCACACAATAAGGCATTTCTTGCTTTTGCATTGCTTTCATAATCGTGTTTCTCTGCAGCGTTGGTTAAAGGTGCTTTAGGTAAGATACAACCATTTTCAACTGACATCCAGACATCGTAACCAGTAGATGTTATGTAACTTTCCATCCTAACATTCCAAAAGGCATAGTTTGTTCCATCAAAAAGAGGTGCTTTGTTTGACAAGGCTCCTTTTAAATTGGCAATATGTTCTATTACCAAGATCTGCTCAGATTGATTAAATCTTTTGATAACCACTGGCTCTGATACCAATTGTAGAACACAATGACAATCCAAAGAGGGGAGGTGAATTAGGATTGTATAAAATCTTTTGATCCAATTTGGTTTGTTGTTCAATCTATTATTTTATCTTATTTTAACGAAATGTCAGCAACAATAGTAAAGAGAAAACAAGCCACAAGATGTAATGTGGATACCTAACTCGGGAAAACCCACCAACACAAAGACTGCTAGGAATTAATGTCCTAATCTAGTCTCAATGAATCTGTTCACTTACAATTAAGAGCTTCAACCCCAAGGAATCAACAAATTCCAAGATCTCAAGAGCTTCAACTATCTCAAAATATAAGCAACAACTCAACTCAACAAAGCATCAACTTCATTATAGAATATGGATTATAATTTCAGTACATTTCATTAATTCAATTGTCAATCATAATCTGTTTTATGTCAATCATAGTTGAATTGCCAGAACTGTAGTTTTCTTTACAATAGACTTTTTTCTGCAAGTTCTGTCCAACATTTCAATTGGTAATACAAGCAAAAATATTAGAGATTCCACCTTAATATTTCTTCTGTTTCTGGTTCTGTGACAACATATAATCAATCTGAATATACTCAATGATCACTGTTGCCGATAAGGCAATTTGATCTGAAACTGAAGAAGTATCAGGAATATGATAAAATGTGAAAATTATTATTATTAATATACATTTTCCAGATTTAAGAAAACAATGCTGTTGTTGCCTTCTGTAAAACCCTTCTTCCTACCAACATCCTTTATGCCTACTTCACCAGATTAACCACAAGCTTCTTCATCTTTAATTTGTTACTGTGATCGCAGAAGCTAATATCAACAATTGTTTATACAATCATCTTCCAGGTTTCGTCCAGTAAGCACGCCTCCTTCAACATTCTAGAAATATATTTATAATCATTGAATAGATCCAGTTTTACTGCAGTTACAAACGGTTTTAATCAACCCAAACAAATTACCTCTAGAATTTGTGTTTAAATGTTTGGCAACCTTAATCTGTGAGGCATGATGATTTAATCAAACCGTTTCACCAAGAAAAGACAAAACAACTTTTCTTACAACATTAGACTACATACTTGACGAGATAGTTAGCCAGGCAATATAATTCTCTGAAAACCCAATAATAAAACATACTCCTTTTGTCAGTAAAATGCCAACTATTGATGACAGGGATGACAACTTATTTTTACTGAAACGTAACACATGTCTGCATATATACCATTCTTCTGCATATACCAGTCTGCACAGGACCAAACTTTCCATCTTTCGTGGTATGCCAGAATTTATGGCAGAATATATATATATATTTTGTCATTTTTCTTTTAAACAAACTCTGCGTTATTTTATATGCCCGGAATCTATAGGATTGAAGTGACCATCATACTTCAGCAGGGACAAATCTAACAAAAAACTTCAATCAAAGATGGTTTGAAACAGCTCTATCCCCTTGGCACCTTGCTCTGCTAGACGGATCTGTCCTGTTATGCTGTAGTCATTAATTCATTTTGAAAAATCTTCTATCGTACCTGAATATATACATTCAAACAACAAACAATTGCATCATCATTTGCAATTGCAGTGAAGCATGAGCTGACAAACATGAGAGCTTACGAACAGTTTTAACTCATCCTTCATCTATAAGCCAGCGTGTTCTTCCTTGCCATCCAAGAACATGAGAAGTGCATGGTGGCAATATTTTTACTGTTGACCAAAATAGATGTAGAGTTCAATTTAAGAGTCTGGGATTGGCAGTTGAATTTGTAATGGACATTAACAACATGTCATTTAATCCTTTGGAAAATATTTCAGCCACACTCAGAAGAAACAATATATTCCTGGATGGATTGGATCGGATGTCTGAAGGCATACATTTGAAGACAAAATCTAGAGGATGGGATTCATATTTCTTCTAAGATTGGTCTGAATGAGAAAATGAAGAAGGCAGGAGATGGTCCTTCAATTGGCCACTCATCTAAATATTCTCTAAATACATTATTGAAGCATGAAAAGGGGGCATAGTTGATTCTGTTATACAAGCAAAGGTTACTGCGAATGATGTTGCAGCTTCTCAGAAAGCTATGTATAACAAGCTTTGTACCTTAGAACAAATACAGGCTAGAGAGGCTGATATCAGGGCACTTGCTGAATTAAAATATTCACTTAACAAGAACGATGTCAATTTTAGTTGAATTAAATCATATGAATGATGAAGTTAACTAGAAAAATGGAGAGCCTGTGCGAGGTTCAGACAATTTTCAGAAGCAGTATGCAACTGTTAATCATTAAATTAGGGATGCCAATGAGTAGGTTGCTTCAGCGCTTGTATATTTGAGATAGTGGAATAGATACCAGGAAAATTCAACACCTCCACAATGTTGCCCAATCCATGTGAATAAAAAATGATAGAAAATTTATAAAATTATTATAGCGGAACTTGAAAATTATAAAATTTCATTTATCCCCAATTCTCATTTAAGTGGAATTGGAATTGATTTTCCAATTCCACCTTTTTAGATGGAAGATTCAAATCCAGGTTTTGGGGTAGATGAGTTAATTAATTCCATTTTTATGTTTTGAAGACAAACTTAGAAGATGTCAAATCTAGAATTTGACAATGACAATTCCAGGCCAATTCCACCAAACAAATGGACCCTTAGAATTTCCCATCTCAACTCTCCTACCATTAGACAATCCTCAATAAACACTGCTAGACCTCATATTGGTTCTTTTAGAGTGATCAACAATGATTTTATGACTTCTTTTCAAGCCCTAGAGAATGATATTTGTTCAGACATGTCTCTTATCTCTTCAATACTCACTCAGTTTCTTCTCCTTTTAGGCTCATTGACCTGGTATTATTCACCCATGGATATTAATATAATTTTTTTCTTTCTTTCACCATCCTATTTTCAAAGATATATTTGAGCTTATAAACAGAAATATGTTAGTACACATTCTTGCAATCTGCAATTCATGAGGAATTGGAATCATGTTATGATCAACTCTAGCATCCAAAAGTTGGTTATAGACACTTGTCCATGCCCTGCACAAAATAGAGACAGGGTCCTAATAACATTGCTAGATGGTTGTTAGTTTATAACTTCATAGTAAATAGCAGCCAGAGTGGAAATACAAGCTAGACAATCAACCCTCCAAGTCGCTTACATCATAGAGTGATCTTGAGATTTCATTAAACTTGTGCAAAGAAAGCCACCTATGATAAAATTATTTCTCATATAATATAATCTCTGATTTTAGAATGACTTCAAATTTTCATGGAGTTCCACATAGATGCATGCATCAAACTCAAAAAAATAGTTTAAAGGAAGATTTACCTGGGGAAATGCGATCACTTTCTTTGGCACCACTAAGCAAGCTGCTTTGGATGAGACATCCACTGCATGTTGTCTAAGAAATGACACACAGCTTCTTAAAGTATCTGGTGACTCAAATGCCTGAAAGCAAAATATAAACCTCCTAGTCATATTAAAATTTTACAGTAACATTCAGCAATTTAGAGTAATACATTCTTACAATAAATGAATTCAGGCTCAGAAGCACAACTAGGAATCAAAGCATCAAAGCATAGACCTATCAATAAAAGCTGCAACAAAATTCATACATATGATACAAAAAGAAATCCATTCACTTGTTTCCCATAAACTTTACAAAGAAATTCCATTTAAAGTGAAAGGAGGGATAAGAAGAGATTTAGCAAGAGTTTGTCTTTCTTTCTACCTGTATAGGATGCAAGAAAAATAAGTACAAAATTCACATATTTAGAAGGAAAAAGTAGATGAATCTTACTTTGTCAACATTTACAACAGTGGCAGCCTCATCAGAGAGTTCCTTTGTTTTGTCAAATAAATAAGTAACTTTAGCATCTACAATTCCATTTGCATGCCACTGTTTTACAGATGTTTCCATTAAATCGGTAATGAAAGTAAACAGTTCTTCACCAATTTCTTCGGATCCAACATTCTGAACCTGAAACAAATGCATTTGTTAGTTTGTATGAAAGACCATTTTACCATGTGTTGGCTATTACCAAAAAGATAAAATGAACAAATCCATGGGCACGGTCTACAAACAGAAAAACAGATAAAGTCTAGCATTCTAAAGAACTGATAAGCATCACAAATACATACACAAATATAGCCCTTATATGCTCTGACAGACAAGGAATTGGGCTCTATCGTTGCAGTGCATTGAAACTCCTTAATAAAGATAACAAAAACATTCACTACTTACTAATATGTGGTAACAAATAGTTGATCAAAGGGTATCAAAAGTACTCAGAAATTAAACAGACAGCAGATAATATTAATTATTTATTTTAAAATGATTTTCTAGGCGGCATTCCTAAGTAATATATTGCCCCATGAATTACTTGCGAGCACTACTTGCACTGACCTAGTGCTTTGTGAGTTTTAACCGAAAAGCCAAAGGTGCACTGAGTTCATTAGTTTTGAACCAATCACAAGTTATGGTCAGTACTCAGCCCTTTATTTATATTGTTACAAAGTGGCACTAGAGATGGTAAAATTGGCAGGACTAAGATTTAAACTTGATTATCATCGGGTAGTCAAGCTTAGTTGTTTGTATATAGAATATTATAATGTTTCTTTAACGGTCAACTTAGTCAGTCTTTAGTTTATTAGGTTTAACAACTGCAACAACAACAACATTGATTTATCATATCATGGTATCAAACCAGGTCGATGGGATTTCGTAAAATTTGGCAATTTTTTACGAAAATTTCAAGCCTCTTTTGTTCTGGATAATTTTCCTGAAATTTGTTTTTTGATTGTTTTTATATATAAATCATGAAGATATATTTTATAAGAAAAAATTCATTTCTCTTTGAAAATTTTTGCTGATAAATTGCAAGCCTAGTTGAGGGTTTTGATTGCGTGATTTCTTGGTTTCAGCAAGAGTCTCTCATTTTCAAAGGTGCATGTACTTGCATATGCTTTTTGTTAGTTGCATGTTCTTGCATGTGATGTTTTACCATGCAAAGTGTCGTGTTTTTCTGCATGAACATTTCTCTATTAGGTTTATGTTTTTTTCTTTGTAGATAATCTGATGGGTTTTTATAGTTTTTTCCCTTGTAAATTTTCTAATGAATTTTAGTAATTTTTCCCTCAAAAATTATATGTTGGGTTTTACTGATTTTCATTAAAAATGAAGTTTTGTATTCTGTTATCCATGTCTCCGATTCAGTTTTGTTTTGATTGATTTCTCACCTCAAAAATCATGTCAGGTTTTGATCAATTTTTCACTTTAAAAATTGTGTTAGGTTTTCGTCAATTTTTCTCCTCAGAAACAATGCGTTGTAAATTTCAAATCATAGAATCTTGAAGTCTATTTTGGAGCATCCTGCTCATCTACAAAGATTGGAGAGTTTCACAATTTTTCCACAAACGCGTGGAAGATTTTCTTGGTATGTTTCTAGCTAAAGCAAAGGGAGGCTCTGTTATCCACGATCAGGTTGGAATTCTGTGATGATTTCCGGTTAGAAGATTTGCTGATTCTGTGAGGGTCAGTGGCAAACTCATCTCAATGGAAGAGTCAATGGCACACTCTTGTCTCTTTTTGCAAAACTTTCTAAAGATAGGTGAACCCTTCTCTATTCTTTTTTTGGACAGGTTTGGCTTATTGGTCATTAACATTTTGTAGATCAAGGGAGGGTCTTAGCACCAGCAAAATGTTTTGCAGAATTTGTGACCAAAAGACTGTAGTTAGGCAATGACCAGTAAGGCAAGATATTAGAATATTGTAATGTTTCTTGACTAGTCATCTTAGTCTTTAATTTATTAGGTAGATTCTATTATCATATTTAGACCGCGATTTTTTCTCTTAAAAATATCGTGTTTATAAATACATATAAGGAGCTTTTGTCTCCTGTGTTTAAGAACTACAACAACATCGATTTACCATAACAGTTTGAGCCCTAGCATATGCCATAAACACATGTAGCAAAAAACTATACTTAATCACTAGATAGTTAGCTTGTTGCATATCACTATCAAATTTCATGTATAATATGGGCTAGAGTGGGCAAGCTGTGAATTCCAGAAGTAGAGTGTCGCAATTAACAAACCAGAAGCTGAGCATTTGAGTTTTATCCAGTCAAATTTGAGTACAATGCAAGTGATTTGAGATGTCTTTTGGAAATGGAGATCAAGGAATAGAAACCTGATGTTTTGCCTTGAATCTAACAAACATCGTAAGCCAATGTGATCAGGGGATTAAAACCTAATGCTATGTCCTTGAATCTGACAAACATCAAAAGCAAAAGCATAGTTGTAATAGCATCCCGATAGAGTTAGCGGTGATGGGTTGTGGAGTTCCAGGCAAAATATTTTAGAAATGGTCTTCTTTAGTTTACCTTCTATCTAGAACCCATTGATCCTATTACATTAATAGATAAGCTTCTATTATTAGTTAATGGTTATCTATTTGTAATCTATTGTAAATATTAGAATGTTTCTAATATTTAGTTAGTTGTAGTTATTTGTTAGCTTTATTTAGCTTTCTTTTAGCTAGAATAGATTATTTCTATTCTTTATGATCGTTTCCTAAGGAAACATCGTTTTATTCTTTTGTATATATAGACCTCTCAGTCTCTGTAAATAACAAACAAATATTTACTAATTACTTCGTAATATGGTATCAAAGCCAATTCTTTGAATTTTTTTTGAAAAATATTATAATTATCAGAGCAATATTTTTCGAAATTATTTTTTGTGATATCTACTTCTTGTGGCCATTTTTTGACAAATGCCATCTATTTTTTTTACACGTTTCTACCATTTTTTGTGATTTTTTTGCAGCATGGCTGGTTTTGTTCAAAACCCTAATTTTATGTATTAAATCAAAAGAAAATTAGCGGATTTTGCTAGGTTTTTTGAGATCTCAACAAGGTTATCATCTCTTTTTCTAGGTGCCTCGATTTTTGTGCCTCAATTTTTGAGCTAGCGGATCCAAAAAGCAATAACATATCCTTTTTGGATTTTTTGAGCTCTCTTATGGGTACCGTTTCAAATTTTTTGGGTCTTCTATTTTTTGCCTTGAAGTATGTGCCTTGACAGATTTTCACATTTGTTTATTAAAAAACGTGCTATGGCATCTTTGAATAATATTTTGCTCGAAAGTAATTCAAAATTCAATGGCAGGAATTATGGCATTTGGAAGCAGCAGATAATTGCAATTTTTTAATTTCGGAATATTGATCAGATTGTTTTGGGTGTTACACAGCATCTAACTACCCCTGGTACTAATCGAGACACATGGGATCTAAATAATCGAGAGGCGGTGATGCTTCTCAAATTATCCGTAGTTGATGATTAGCTCTCTCAAATTCCATCTAATCGAGAGGTGGTGATGCTTCTCAAATTATCCGTAGTTGATGATTAGCTCTCTCAAATTCCATCTGGCAAGACAGCTGTCGAGATATGGGCATATCTCAAAAACTTCATGAGACTTCTAACAAAATCAAAGCTTTCTTCTTGAAAAACATTTTGTTTTCTATTAGCATGGATGAGCGAACATCACTGCAAGCTCACTTGAATAGGACTCAGGAAATCCATGATCAGTTGCTTGCCATTAGTCGCAAGATGGAGGAAGAGGACATTGTGGTTATCACTCTCTGGAGTTTACTCAAATCTTACGAACATTTTATCAAGACTCTCAACATGACGTCTTATGGTGTTGATTTGAAGTTCACCGATCTTTGCACACTTATTCTTTAGCAAGATAGATGGAAAAAATAGTTTGGTAGTAGTTCCAACTCCACCTCCACAGAGCAAGCCTTTGCTGCTATATCCTTTCAGAAGGATATAGGTAAGACTCCGGAAGAGGCATGGTCAAGTCGCAAGCACAAAATCAGTCACCTAAAGGTTTTTGGCTACCTTGCTTTTGTTTGGATCCCTGATGCGTCACACACCAAGTTGGATGCCAAGAGTGAGAAAACCATGCTTGTTAGATATAGTAGTCTTCACAAAGCCTACTACTTGATCGACATTGAGACATCTCGTCTCTTGTACAGTCACAATGTAGTCTTTGATGAATAGCGAGGACCATACATGCATGTTTCTCATGTTCTTGATCCAACAGATCAGCCTATGAAAGCCCAGGAGTTAGCCTTCCATTAGGTCCACCTAATGGGAGGGCTCTAGTAGCTCTTGCAACTCCAGTTATACCAATGATCCCTGTACAAACACCTCCTGCTTCTCCTGCAGGATCACCCAAATTTGTAGATGCTTCACCTGAGTTTGATCGCAATTCTTCTACTGAGGAACCTAATCACCAAGCATCTCCTGATACTAATGTTGGTTGTTCCCCTCTTCAACCTAAGTAATGGGCTAACACAATTGTTGATCTTCATGATGATGAGCTCATTGATGAGAGAACTAAGCGGAAAAAGAGTAAACCTAATGGTGGGCTAAGATACTTGCTGAACTTCATGATGATGAGTTCCAGAGTAGGAACATGCCATGAAATCTGAACACCAGAGTCTATTGAAGAATAACACCAGGGTCCTTTTTGATCTTCCACCGGGGAAGAAACCCATTGGCTGCAAATAGGTTTACAAAATCAAATATGAATCTGATGGTGCTTTTGATAAGTACAAAGCTTGTTTAGTTGCAAAAGGCTTTACTCTATGAGGAGACCTTTGTTCCTACTGCAAAGATGAGCACAATCAGATTAGTCCTAGCCATGGCAGCACAGTTTGGCTAGAAGGTTCCATCAAATGGACGTCAAGAGTGCTTTCCTAATATGGTGATCACCATGAAGAGGTCTACATGATGCAACCTCCTGGTTTCAAGGTTGGTAGTAAAGACCATTAGGTTCTTTAATTGGTGAAAGCTCTCTATGGCTTGAAGCTGGCCCCTAGGGCATGGTACATAAAAATTGATATGTACCTCAATGATCAAGGCTTCATGAGGAGTTCTTCAGACTCAAATTTGTATATCAAGACTACTGACAGTGACATCATCCTTCTAGTTGTTTATGTGGATGATTTGATCACCACTGGCAGTTCATCATCTCTAATTTAGGGAATCAAATAGAATTTATGCCAGTCTTTTGATATGACAGATCTTGGGCTCATGCGTTATTGCCTCATTGTTGAGGTTTGGCAACAATCTTCTAGTATTTTCATCTCTCAATCCAAATATATCAGGGCTCTGTTAGACAAATTTTGTATGTAGGATTGCAAGCCTGCATCTACACCCATGAAGAAAGGTCTCAAGTTATCAATCAAGTCGAATCCTCCTTCTATTGATGATACTACATACAAGCAACTAGTAGGTAACTTCATCTACCTCTCTGCTACTAGGCCTGATATCATCTTCGCAGTCAACTACATCTCACGCTTTATGACAGCTCCCAAGGCTAATCATTGGATGGCAGCAAAAAGTGTGCTTCGTTATGTGAAAGGCAGCTCAAATTATGGACTTCTTTACTCTCGAAGTTTGAATCCTAAACTCAATGGGTTCACAAATTCAGATTGGGCAGGCTTTGTTGACGATAAGAAGCCAATTTTTGTATATGTTTTCAGTTTGGGATCTAGTGTCGTCACATGAACCAGTAAGAAGTAGCATGTAGTTTCTCTCTCCTCTATAGGGGTTGAATACAAAGGGCCACTCAAGGCAAGTTGTGAAGTTGCTTGGGTTCGTCGTATGCTTGGGGATATGCAGATGTCACCAACAGGACTGACCACTCTGTTAGTTGATAACGAAGGTGTTATCAAATTAGCACGGAATCCAATCTTCCATGAACGAGCCAAGCATGTGGATGTTCATTATCACTATATACGATAGTTGGTTGAAGATGGGAGAATAGACTTGCAGTATGTTCCTACCACGGATCAGACTGCAGACATAGGCAAGACCATGGGATGAAATAATGTGTCATTATGATAGTGTCCCACTATGACAAAGTGGATATGGTACTAATGTCCCACATTGTTGACAACTATGAAGGGTGTCCCATTATAACAAGCTGGATATGACACTAGTGTCCCACCATGTGCACAACTATGAAAGGTGGCCCATATGACAAAGTGGGCATGATACTAGTGTCCCACCATGTTAAAAGGAAATATCGCCCTAATATCCAAAATACATTAAAATACCTTTAAAAAGGAATTAGCCCTAAGTAAACTTAAGTAAAAGAGTGAAGTGGTGAATAATAACATGTTAGGACCTAGTTCGTGGCCTTCAAAAATATGAGACAAAAAATCTCTCCAATGGCTTACTAGTGAATCTCCTATGGCTTTGATACCATGTAAGAATTTGCTAAAGAAAAATACTGAAAAAAGAAGCCAAGATCTAAGAGATCAATTGATAGCACGAGGATTTGATATAGCTCTATATTGGATTGAATTCAAATGTACATAGGAGGCCCACTTATATAGAGTAGGCCATGGGATAAAATATTGTCCCACTATGACAAAGTGGATATGACTAATGTCCCACCATGTGGACAACTATGAAGGGTGTCCCATTATGACAAGATGGATATGACAATAGTGTCCCACCATGTAGACAACTATTAAAGCTGGCCCGTATGACAAAGTGGGCATGATACTAGTGCCCCACCATGTTAGTAAGAAATATCACAATGATATCCAAAATCCATAATGATAAAACACCTAAAAAAGGAAGTAAGCCTAAGTAAACTTAAGTAAAAGACTGAAATGGTGAATAATAACATGTTAGAGTAAATGGTTATCATGGATGGCTCAAGAACTTGATCACATGTGAGAATACCCAAGTTCAAGTAGCCAAAGTTTTCCTGAAAATGTGAATCAACACTAGAAGTGTGATCAAAATATATTGAAGAATCACTATCATCATCAGTAGCAAAGTCTTCAAAGTAGTATATTTGAGATCCATCATCAAACACTCTTGTAGCGATGATCTCTCTATTCTTCAAGTCTTTGGTAAAAATTGATTCAGGAGTGAATTCCATAGTTCTCCATGTTGCACTATTAGTGAGTTGATAGATGGAAAGAGATCCTGAGTTAGTTGAGGTACACAACATATCTTGAGTTGCACATTAATTTTATAGTTCTCTTGAGTCCCCCAAGAAGCTGATTATCTAAAGCTGAAGACTTCCCAAACATTAAGAGCCACAAACATTGGAACATTGTAACGAAAAATGTAGAAAATGGTTCACTTAAAGATTAGTCTGAACAATAACATATCCCTTGGTACTTAAAATAAATTGTTCGGTTGTCTCTACCTCTGCAAGCAAGCAACGATAATGTAGCATATCACCTTGGATTTCACTTTAAGTTTTGAAATGGTATCCCCTCAACTTGACAATACAAATCTTATAGACCATAAGAGCGATGAAACAAATTATGCAAAATATACCTAGGATAGATGGTTGTTCCATCTATAATCTGCAAATATATGTACAGAATAACAATCAATCTTTGGGTTGAGAGCCCCAACGAAATATTGCAAAAATTAATAGAACCCAACATTTTAATATTTTAATAAATAACTAGATTTTAATGTTTGCCATACAAATGGGCAAACATTACATGACTAATCATCCATGGACCAAAGCCTACAGTTATGGAAACATGCTTAACAAAACTACAGAATGCAACAAGGGACTCTCTACTTATAACAGATTATAAATTGGGAAAAGGTAGTTGAGAAACAAACCAATCAGTAGGATCTAAGCTAGTGGTATATTAAGTGTCAAAAGTCACATCTTCATCCTAGAAATGCATACATTGACACCCCATGCCATAAAGGGAAGCATATCATTTATAGAGTCACAATACAAATCAAGTTTTGATAATAGACCTACAAAGTGCCCCCTCCCGAATGTAGAGCTCATACTGGTGTCTACATGAAAAAAAGTTGTAACTTGGAGAGAGCAAATTTACAGTTGTTGATGATCATAACATGAGTTCTGCTCAAACTCACTGTCACAATAGGAGTTAAAGCTTGAACATCTTTAATCACATAATTGACAACATAATATTCTTGACATTGTAACATATTCATACCAAACCTTACAGCAGATAAAACTAAGAAGATTTAAGTACTCTATAGAGGTGAGGATCAAGCATAAGCTAAGCCATAACAAGGAAAAAGAATAAATTCATTAGATGTTGAGCAAACACAAGTACTCAAATATCTTGCTCTTGTGGTCACAGTCACCTTCTCACTCTTACAAGCATCAAAGCAAACACATTGCAAAGCCTGAATGATAACTCTAGAGAATATGGCAATGAATTAGTTGCTAATGGGCATCAAACTCAGCCAAGCATGTCGTTAGCAACAGTCATTACATATATTTTCTAGGATACAGTTGTAAAATTTACCATTTTCACTGCAAATGTTTGTCAGCAATATACATTTTATTAGTGCTGAAAAGTATAAACAACTGAATCTCTTCCCAAAACATAATATGGGATGAAACTAAATTCCGCTATGCTCTTCCCAAGAGTAAAAAGGTTATATTTAAATCCTCAATCATTACTTACCAGTTCAGACTTTAAATACTCAAGAGTTTTTGCCATGTTAACATTGGCTCTAATGGCTTGTTTTTCCTGCACCCGCTTTTTATCCCTGGCCAACAGAGAGAGTCTTTTTATTTTAGAAGACACCTCCGTGCTCTGGGGATTTTGCTGCAAGGCTTCACGAAAAGCAGCAACAGCCTGCAAGTAGAACATGCAAATGAAGCAACAAATCAATGAAAACATTTATTTCTTTCTGACAGTTCTGAGATGTTCAGATGCTATAATCATTAACATTTATATCAAGGCTGCGGAACTAATTCTACCATATGGTGCGAGCTGCCATTTTTGGTAAGAAGATAAGAGTTATACCTCATCATAACGCTCCATTGCTTCCAACACACAACCTTTTCTGAAATAGCCCTACCAGTACACACAATCACCCTGCTGTCATACTTCAGTATTCATCTTGAATTTATAATTCATCCCAATGTGTGTTACAAGACCTTTCAACATAGATCCTACTCTTCTAAAGTAAAAAAAAAATTACTGTCGTTCTCCATATCGAAGAATAGTAGAAAACTGAACAGAAAAAAAGGCAAAGCAGACCTTTTCCCATGTTGGATTCAACTTGATTGTTGTTTCTGCATCAGCAAGAGCCTTGCTGAGCTTCACTAGATTTAGAAAAGCTGCAGATCGGTTGCTGCAATATAACAACCAAATATTACAAACAATAAAACAACACAAAAGAAAATGAAAACAATGCAGTTAATGCCTTTATATGGAAAGCTAATCACAAAGATAAATTGTTTTGGCCACTCCAATCTACTGCCCAGTTGGAACACTCGGCATAATGTGTCATGTCCCCTCTTTAGTGACATGTCATTTTTCAGTGGATTTGCCTATCATGGACTCTCATAGGCAGATGGTTTTGGTGAGAGAGTCATTCTGATGATTATTTGGGGATTGTATGGTCTTATTTGCTCTTGGAGAGATCGTATTTATTATATTTTTATTATTATGTGTTATGCGGGGCCAAATGTTATAATTTTGAGTGGAGTTGCACTTTTTATTTTATAAAGTTACTTTTTGTATAAAAGTGCATTATAAATAGATTTCATAAGAATATTTTATGAATAATTGTAGAAGTTCTAGTGGCTTCTTAGAGAAGTGAATAAATAGAGTGCTTGGCCTCTCATTTGGACATCCCATAACTTGAGTTTACACTACCTTTCTCTTTGAGCATTTGTGGCGCCATCTTGGTCTGCAGATTATTATTTCTTCTTTACGAACGGAGTCTCCTAAGGATTTTTCATAACTGAGGAGGTGAAATATCCTTTGAAGGGTTGCACATTTGGAGGTGATACTACAGTCACTTCAACTAGGGCATCATTGGGCCCAAGGCCATTTTCAGCATTTCAGCATTTCAGGAGGCATTTTTTAGCAGGGCTGAAATTATAGGAGGCCGTTTTTAGAAGGGCTGAAATTATAGGAGGCCGTTTTTAACAGGGCCGAAATTATAGGAAGCCATTTTTAGCAGATCCGAAATTTTAGGAGGCTTCTTTCAACAGACCCGAAATTATAGAAGGAGGGCATTTTTTGAGTACTATTCATTTTCAGTCATGGATTGATTGCAGGACATCTTTAGAAGGCTTAATTGTGGTGGGGGAAAGATTAATAGCTGCTGGTTCATTTTTGCTACAAGTCTGATCCAATTTTCAAAATTTCAAGATAGGGCTTTGGAACCACATTTTTGTTCATGTCTTCCTCATTACTCAGCATATCATTCTGAGTATTTTTGTATCGGATTTCTATCATCGAGGAGATAAAAATAGGTGCATTTTGGAGTTCCAAAATGCCATGATTTATTTTTAAAGAATTTTTCAAAACTCATAGACATTTTCGAAAATTTGCAAGGAAGTATATTTTCAGATTTGGGGTGACTTTGGCTTGGGTGTTGGCATCTTCAGCATTGGTAAAAATTATTACAGCCATCTACAATCAAGTTATTCACTTCTCATTTGGCATTTGGCATATTTTCTGAGAAATGTATGTTTTCAGCTGAGTACAAAATATAGCTTCAGCACTTTACTATTTTACATTGTACTTGTCTTTGTTTGCCATTTGGCATTATTGGTATCAAAGAAAGGCTAGGATTTTGCAAGTGAAAGAGTATTGTAATTTTAGACCCTCTATATTGCCAACCTTGGGTTTGATGATCATATTATTGGCTGACATATGTATGGCATTGTTGCAAATTGTTGATATATGAATGGCATATGGTTTTGAGCTATTTCCTATGTTCAGCATTTACTTTCAGTAGTAGTCTTCAGTTGCATGCCAAGTGTTTGACAAAATTTCTCAGTTCAGCATTAGAGGTTTTTAGTGGCCTATTGGTAGGGGTCATTACATAATAGCCCCATTTAGATTGTTAAATAGATCAATATTGGGCTACAAAAAAGACTGGGTTCAAGTGATGGAAATCTTGATTGCACGCAATTATAGAAGTCTTCAACTTTCTTTAGTTAGGCAAGGCAATCTAATTGTATGCGCAATCCTCCGTACTCAAAATTTGGATTGTACATGCACTGACTTAAATAATGTACTTGCTGGTTTCATCTACAATTATATGTTATATACTAACATATTCAAAAAAAATTGCAGTTGATAGTCTAATTGTTTGGTAGACATTGTCTATAAAAAATAAAGTTTGAGTCACAAAGAACTTATGTCAACCGATACCCATTGACAACTACAAAGGGCACAATCAACTCTAAAAATTCATCAGCCTAAAATAACAGATGATGTTAAAGCAAAAACCAAACAAACAAAGGTCGTAGTCAAAAACACAAATGTCCAAACATTCAAATTCCAAACAACAACCTACACCATATAGAGAAAAAGTGAGTTGAGAACAAAAATAGTTCTCTTCCAAAAGATAGGTTTGTGAATCTTGCAATCCAAATTTGAAACAAGAAACTAAAAGAGCCTTCTCTAGACAAGGGAGTCTGCAGCAAGAGTCTGTATCCGATAACTTCTTCACAAGCAAAGATAGGGAAGCATATGAACCCAATCCTCATGGCAATGAAGTGTTGCTGATCAAAGAATAGACCATGTCAAAAACATTGGGGAAAGAGTTAGAAGTGAAGGAAAAAAAAACCTTGAGGCAATTTGATTGTACAAAACACTAAGTCTCCAAGAGAGGTCAGGATTTGTACATGTTCAAATCATAGGTTTCTAAGGTGAAGGTTTTAGTTATTGAATTTGTATCAAGGACTCCGTCGCAGCTTCCTAAATATAGAAATTAAAAGCTACCTAAGCTCACATAAAATGGACCAAAGGATTTACTAAGGCACTATAAGACATATAAAAACCATTTGAGCAACAAATGGACAACATTATTAACCATATTAGTTACGTATTACAACCATTCCCAACAACATTAATCTAGAACCAAATAGCCAATGAAAATATTTAGGAAATTACAAAAGGCTTTGACGGAGAATTTTCGTTGGTCTAGGATGAGAATGAAAGTATTGCTAACAATTGCAACACCCAACAGAAGAAACATGAGAACATGAAAGCTCCCATTGAAGGCTCAAGGAATTATTAGTAAATTTAGAAAAAGAACTAAATGAAGAGTTAAAGAAAAATGGGTACTACCAGCTTCATCATATGCAAAAGCATAATACAAAGTGGCCATTGAAATTAAGAACAAGATGTCTTTACAATCCAAAAGAAAAATAGACAAAGATGGAAACTCAGTGCAAACAATGATAGCAATTTCAAATCGATACAAGCATTGTGATGAGATATGATCCATTCTATATAAGAATAGACAGCAGACAAAGAATCTAGCAAATTGCCCAAAGATATAGGATACAGCCACTATAAAACTTAATTATATTCCAAGTATGGTCTTCAGTGTTCACAAGTTGATGAAGACATAATGCTCAATCAATATTAAAAATATTGAATATAGATTCACTGGTCTGAATCTGAACTACTAGCATTTGATCCCCAACAAAACAGAATATTTATTGATTACGATGCTCTATCTCTTGTGATCGGTCATCTTATATATTGCAATCAAGAGGCATATATGTCTCTTTGAAGAGACACGAAGGCATAAACTTAATTAGTCAACAAACAAATTATCAAGGGACCCTATGGTTATGAGGCATGATTATTTGCTAAGCCAATTTCAACATTAAAGCCTCTGATCTGAATATAGAGGATCATCATATGATTGTCATTCAATTTATCCTGATAAGGGATTTACTGCCCAATACAAGAGATATATATAATCTGATTGCTCAGGATTTTTCTTGCTTAGTCTGATAATGATAATATCAGTTCAATACAAGGATGATCTTTGCAAGATAATTTTAATGTCTATGCATATGTGTGTATGCATGTATATCAGTTCACATGAACTGGTACACATACATGCGCACACATGTGCATACAGTTGCCTTGCTGGTATATCCTTTAATTCTGACCGACGCAATTGTATCTTAACACAAGTTGCTCAAACAAAATAATCATAAATGAAAAATCAATGTGTGTAAAAGATAAAATAAAAATACAAATTTCTCTAACGTAGGGTTCAGACTCTTCACAATATGTGGCTGTTGCAGAACATAGTGATATCCCAGTTGCCCCTTGTATGACTCTATTTCCCAACCGTACACACCTAAAGCAATTCTAAGTGCTCTATGACTACTGTTAAACTTGTGTTACATGCCCTGTTCACCACCATATTGTATGCCCTTTGTGCACTCTATGTACCCTACAAGTTCTTACATCTGCGGTACAACCTGAACATTCTAAATGAAAATCTTTCATCATACAGTCTGGAAGACCAAACATCTGAATTGGTGTCCCTACTTCCACAATCCAACCTGCACTCTCACTATACAATTCACTGCTACCCCATTTGAAGTTGTGTGGTTCTCTAGTCATCCTGCTACTATAAAGTTTTATTGACCAAGAGTGTGAACTCGACTGTTAATTCCACATTGTTGAATTTTGAAGCTAGGTCGAATACCTTCTTGGGCAAACCTAGAGCTACAATATGCTAATTGGCCTTTGGCCATAACATAAAAGATTATTGATTATTGTGATTAATAATATAATAGTTATATCGATAATACAACTATTGTATTATTGAGATATTATAATTATATTATTATATATAATTATTATTATATTATTATATAATAATATGACTTATATTATATTGGGGCCCCAACATTATTATATTTATATTTAATTACTTGGGCAACCAAAATTTGGAAGGATGGCGTCCCTTCACAAATCCCATTTGATTGGAATAAAGGAAGATTAATCTTCCTGTCTTGAATATAAATGGAAAAAAAAAAGATATAATCTCTTTATTAAGCAAATGCAATGCTCGAGGGAGACAATCATGGATTGTCTATGGTTGGAGGGAAAATCACTGCCTATGGTAAACAAGCATAGAAATTTGACACGGTATCAGAGCTATTTTTCTCTAAAAAACTGTGAGGCATTAAAATTAAGATAAGAGCAATTTTGAAGATTTTCCCTGATTTGGGGAATCAAAGATAATTTTTATTCTTAGTTTGATATCGTCAACATCAAACTAGGTATTGCAAATGAGAATAAAGCTTGCAAATAAATATCTCAAGAAATGCTAATAATGATGTGTCTTCGCAAAATTACTCCAATAGAATGTATCGCCCAAGAGTTGGAATTGATATAAGAGCAAATGAGCAATCAAACCAATGTCGTTATGAGTTCCTTGCAATATCAACCAAGATGCCCTTTGCGTTGGACTCCGCACACACACATGTATCACTTCATTGTCGTAGTTATCGCACAACACTCGCAATTTGCTCGCTTTTGGCTTCTTAATCGGTAGTTCGGTTGAGTTGTAGCTAGGCTTGCTATTAGCAGCGACTATCCTGTGTTTGCGTCAATTATGATGGAATATAAAAACACCATAATCAGATGAGCCTTCATAATTGCGGTTATAGAGGGCAGTATAGTGGCTCTAATTTTGTCAACTTGCATGAAATCAGTAGTGAGAAGAATAATCTTAATGCTTGGAGTTCTTTATGTTGGTTTTTACATATTAGTGGCAAATGAAAATGTTGTGAACTACTTATTATAGCACTTTGGTTGCCAGAGACACTAGGCAAGCCAAACAGGATATGTCAAGAATTCTCCATTTGAAAATTAATGAAGATGAATCGGATATGAGCACTCGAAGTTGGTGCCACGATGATTGTTGTTGCTAGCGGGTGATTAGTGTGGGTTGAAGAGTCAATGTTAATGGGCACTGCCCATAGTTTGATAAGGGACAAACGTCAATTGACTTGATTGCTTAAGAACAATACCACAAGTGCCACCAAAAGGAAATTGTCAAGCAGAAGATGTAATGATTCTCGCTGCTAGTTGAACACAAATTGTAACACCCCTTTTCCCAGGCCTTAGCTATCAACTAGCATACCATCGAATACAATTACTACTTCACATTCATGCGAAGGCAATTATAAAAGTTATGTTCATGCGAAAGAGATTTACCATTACTGAGATATCTTAACTAACAATTATAGGCATCATCAATAAATCTAAATAGAGGATTTAAGTTTTCCATACCCTCAATTCCAAAACCAGAATCCGCCTAGGGCAGCATCTATGAAACTTGAGTTAGTCCACAAATACCATTTAGAGCATCAAATGCCATTGTATCATCCCTTCCATTTCCTATGGCTAACTATAGCAATAACGTATAGTTAAAAGATACATTCATATCCAATTTTCACATAAAAGGACAATTAAAACACCATCAAGTAAGCCTTCTCATGCATACAAATATATTTCATGTTCAATTGGAAAATCAACTAATCTAACTGTTTACCAATTACATTGAAGAGGAAAAGTTGATTCCATTGAAAGGGAACTAACTGATTCAACGATATTAATCAATCTAACATATCTTCAACTTGTAATTTCCAATATCATAAAAGGAACATACCTGTTACCAAAAGATATTGAATGCAAATCATCTCTCTATCCTATGAAAGCCTTGGCATCTAGTGGAGAGGAGAAGCATTGTCAGGGGCTTAACCTCCCAACCGAGGACCCTTAAATATCCCCAGATTCCCCACACAATCTCAATCGAGAAAGGCCCTCCCTACCCGAAAATAGACATGAAACACTCTATCCAACCACTGAGTATCCTGGTATTTAGAGTATCAACACATCGCTCGACAAGTCAACAAGATCTAAACATTGGACCTCCATGAGCTAACTCAGTTTTCTATATGCAGATTTATAATTTAAAAAATTCATTTATGATTCTCTCTTTTGTTCTTGCAAGGATATTCTCTCCCTCCACCCTTTTTACTTGACCATTCCGGTCTTATGGGTGCTTATTGGAGATCCTGAGATGATATTCAATTCTGGAATAAATTGAAGTAGTCTATAATCAATGACATTTCATGGCACCACATGCCGATCTTATCTCAGAGGCATATTGCCAACACCTCTGTATAAGTTAGGTTGATAATTTGCACAAAGTATATCAATGCTTGATTATAAGCATATCATACATGAAATCTGCAAATGAAATGTAAATGCAATACATTTGTAGTGATCATGAGGACAACTTATGGTTTGCATTATGGTTTTAAAGCAACAATCCATATGCATGACATCGTAATAAAGTTCAATGATTGCATAACAATACTATCAGCAACAATCCAAATGTATGGCAATGTAATAAGATGAATGATTGCATAAAAATATTAATAGCAAACAATCTATACGTCTGACAACGTAGCAAGGAGCAATGATTCCATAACCTAAAATGAATGTTGCACTACCTAGCGTAGCTAAAGGTCACTTCCTTGTCTAGGAGACGGGATGAGGATTTGCAGAAGAGATGGATTCTAATGTAGACTTGAAAAATCTGATGTTGTATGCTCAGCTCCTGGAAGGTATGGAGCTCGCATTCAATACAATATGCAATGTTTGGAGTACGCGACTTATGGACTCTATCATAAGGAAGAATGAGGTTGCAAAGCACAAAAGGAAAACTAGAATGATAAAATCCACATAGCCTTGGTGAGGACTTTAATGACCAACCCGCAATCGCATGCTTGGCTACAAGAAGGCCAAGCTGGCAAGCGTTAGTCATATAGCAGTTTTCATAAAGAATTTATATTTCCATTGATTTAAATGAGTAACTCCATCAGTTGATATATTTGAGAAAAGTATTTGAAAATAAAAGCCCCATGAAAAGATAGGCAATCACCCAAAACAATAAGGAACAAATATTAATGATAAATATAAAGGTTCTCCCTCCAAATGATTTGAAATATATTGGCAACATGGTATCTTTGCCACCTCTATTTGTATGTATGTATATACATATATGTGCATAAATTTAATCATATATTTCTTTGTATCATTATATTGATTTATGCACATATATATACATGTATGTGTAATTATAGATGTCATGATAACATGGTGTCAATATATGGAATATAATCTAGAGACTCCACAATGATCTCAAATAGAAAAGGTAACAATTCATATTATTATTTAAATGCTTAAAGTTTTTCTTTAATTGATAAGTGTTATGAACTGACTGGTTAGCTTATGGTCGTCCAACGTACATTCTTGCTTGCCTAGCCCTTTACCCTTAGCCATGGTGTCAGGACTCATACCTATTTGCCCAATGATGGTAGTGCTCGAGACTCCATGATGATCTCAGATAGAAAGGGTAACAATTATATTATTATTTAAATGCTTAAAGTTTTTCTTTAATTGATAAGTGTTATGAACTGACTGGTTAGCTCATAGTCGTCCAACGTACATTCGTGCTTGCCTAGCCCTTTACCCTTAGCCATGGTGGTTCAGGACTCGTACCTATTTGCCCAGTGATGGTGGTGCCCATGTGCCCAATTCCTTTCTGACAATACTTTCCCCCTTCGATGTGCTTCTACAAGAGATTTTTCATGATAATATCATATTCTCAAATATAATCTCAATAATTATAACATGAATTATCACAATAGCTAACCAACAAGTCACTTCATCTTTCCAAGATTCCAAGATTACAATAATAACGATTAATTAACATGTCTTCATATGAAATTATAACGATGAACCATCTTATCATTTAACATGATTGTAACTGATTTTACCTGTCAACTAACTTCACATGATATCTCAATGGCCATATGAACATTTTCAAATTGAGCCAAAAATTGGGATGTAACATAAATGACTACTTAGCATGCACGATCACTTCCAAGTGACATGTAGAATACAACATTTGTTGTTCCGAGTCCAAGTTATTATACCAACGACAAATACTTTGGCAAGGAAATATTGTGAGTACTATCGATTGCTTCATATAGTGTTTTTGATAGAAGGTGACAAAACGGGCAAGGCAAATCATCAAACAATCATTCTTGAATATCACCATCAATAACATCTACCACAAACAACGGAGATTTGCTATATATTTGATGGTCATCAATTAGTGGAGATTGCGGTATGCGGGAAATATTGCCAGGATATATACATTAATGCTATCAATATGAGATTCCATGTATTCCACTTGCTATGCATATCCCATTTTGAAGTTTGGTATCCATCAATTATGGTTGTTGTTATGTTTGGTTACTTTACTTTGTTTCCTTACATCACTAGTAGTTGTATCTAAATGTTACAATTGTAACAATTTGGTATAGCTCTGATACCATGTAAGAATTTGGTATAGCTCTAATACCATGTAAGAATTTGCCTAAGGCAAGAATAAAATGCCAAGATCTAGAAGCTCAAGAGATAGCACAAGAGAGACAAGATATGATCAAATGAGAATGAATATCAGATGATTGGATTAATCAGATAATTGGATGAATACATCATAGAAGTGCCTGTATATAAAGGCAACTGATATGACTAGGAGTCAGCAAAGAGATAAGGATTACAACTCAGCACATGTCCACCAAAAGTGGATTATCCTCCATTAAGCACAGAAGTTTGTGCCATGATGAGAGGATAAGTTTACATAGGTGTATCTCATAAAGAGATGTTGTAGACACCATGTGCTCTAATAAGTTGCTAACTTATGTGTTGTCAACAAGACAACTCATATGACTATGCATATTCCCAAGTAGACTTAAGTGTAATAATAATTAATTATTTACACTAACACCCCCCCTTAAGTGCAACTTAGGCAAATGCACTTAAGCTCACAAAGCTAAATGCAAGATGCAATTTGGGTCCCGACTACTAGGCCATGTTAGGTACCCATGTATAAATGCAATGCTCTACATACAATGCTATGCAACACAATCTCTCTGAAAATGGAGAAAGAGGGAAAACCTCATGGGAAAAACCTCCTCCAAAAAGAAAGATGAAGAAATACAAGATGCATGCAAGGATGCAGTAATCAAGACCCCCCATACATCATGCATGTACAAGCATATATCCCCCATAAGAAAAAATACATGATGGTATCCCCCCATATTGAATAATCTCCTGCAAGGATGTCATGAAGAAAAAAAAGTATCCAATGCCTACAAACGACATTTCTCCCTTTAGGAAGAAGATACACCAAGTATAGGTGCAAGTATACTTCCCATTGTGGATAGGAAGATGGATGAGGAATCCATATGTCGTATGCTATGGATGCTACCTCTAAAGTCTGCTCATATGTTGACAAGTCCTTTATGAATGTAGATGCCACAAGCCAATCTGGTAGATGCCCAAAAGAAGGTGGCAAACAAGGTAACATGTCCATGTATGAAAGTGAATCAAACTCCAAAGCAAGGAACCATCCTTATAGGAAGATATGGGAAGAGAAGCAATGTAGCCTCCCCTCAATGATGAATGCACACCCATGAAAGAAGCCCCTTGATGACTGAAGAAGCTGCACCATGAAAACCGAATGATGTTCCTTCTTGTAGGAAGAAGTGGTGCCATAGGTGTAGTAGAGAATGCTCTCCTACTAGTAGGACGAATCCTCAAAAGATATGATGTTTGAGGGAACTGGAATACAATCTCTAAAGACTGATATGTCTCCTTTGAAGTAAAAGAGTCCTCCTCCAACTGCTAAAAAGAAGTGTCCACAATCATGTCAATCTCAAAAGAAAGATCAAGTGGTTGAGGGTCAAAGTGTTCCCTCACAACAAGTGAAGAAGAATTCTCCTTAACAAAGAGAAGATGGATGTCATCAATAATGTCTCCCACATCTTCAATGTAAGACTCCACAAACAACACTACAATGTCTAGAAGGAAGTCATCCCATGAAGCTAAAATAGGAAGAAATGGTGTTTCCTGCTGCACTAAATCAGAAGCATCTGTGGCTAGAATTGGATTAGTAGAAGCAACAAGAGCATCAAGAGGTATGATCTCAACTGGAGTTGTAGGTACCACAACTGGAGTGACTGGAGGTAGAATGTCCTCTAGTAATGGAGGCACTCATGGATCTCCATATGCTTCCCAAAGACACATCCAAACTTCATGAGGACTACTTGCCTTACTAAGAGGAGCAAAAAATTCCTTACTCATATTGTTATACATAAAGCGAAGACGAGAAAGATGTCCCCAATTAGTATTAGGTAGAAATATCTTCGAATATAGATAAGGAAACACTTCCTTATGTTCTCTTAGATGATCAATCATCAAAGCACTCCATTTCTAATAGTTACTTTTTGTCAATTTGAATCTTAAACCAAAGTGACACTTTTGACATGACTCCATGAGATCAAATAATGTATGCACCCCCAAAATGCAAATGAAGAAACCCCCCCTAATGCATGATCTAGCACTTTATATTTAGTGCAATTACAATGGTCACTTGCCAATTTAGGGCATAAGTAGACTTCTAATTTTGATGGTTACAACAACAAATATGAAGCTATATTGGACTCAACAAGATAAGACACAAGACCTCTCAAAGATCTAATTAATTACAAGTGTCAATAGGCCAAAATGAGACCAAAATTTGAAAGTACTATGTCTACTCAAAATTACTCCAAACTGATACCAGATCTGGAAAGTAGACAAAAAATCATGTGCTCTCAAAAAAAATAGCACCTGAATATGTGTCCAGATGAGCCCGAACTAAGCCTTTGAAGTTGCAAAAATCAAAATTTACGATTTGCAGAAAAATTCAAGAACAAAGATCACAAACAACCTGCACCAATGTGTAGATCACAAAATTCTACCCCAAAACAAAAAAAAAATTGCTCGAAAAAAGGCTGTATGAGGAAGATATCGCTATTTGAAAATCAACTCTATAATTATTTTTCCGGAATCGCCATCGTCGCACCTCCAAAAATCAAATGACTCTAGATTTCACCTTAGATGTCCGACTTTGATGAAACAAAAGTCGATTTGAGGGTTTTTTGACCTTCTGAATGTGATGCCAATATTTGATTTGCACCAGCAAGCTCCAATCTTGACCTCCAAAAAAAACTCTCCAATGGCTATGCAATGAAACTCTCGTGGCTCTGATATCATGTAAGAATTTGGTATAGCTCCGATACCATGTAAGAATTTGCCTAAGGCAAGAATGGAATGCCAAGATCTAGAAGCTCAAGAGATAGCACAAGAGAGACAAGATATGATCAAATGAGTATGAACATCAGATGATTGGATTAATCAAATAATTGGATGTATACATCATAGAAGTGCCTGTATATAAAGGCAACTGATATGACTAGGAGTCAGCAAAGAGATAATGATTACAACTCAGCACATGTCCACCAAAGGTGGATTATCCTCCATCGAGCACAAGAGTTTGTGCGATGATGAGAGGATAAGTTTATATAGGTGTATCTCATAAAGAGATGTTGTAGACACCATGTGTTCTAATAAGTTGCTAACTCCTGTGTTCTCAACAAGACAACTCATATGACTATGCACATTCCTAAGTAAACTTAAGTAAAGTGTAATAATAATTAATTATTTACACTAACAACAGTGCCTGTACAAAAGCTTTTAAAATTGTTGCATACAAAAGCTTTTAAAATTATTTCCAACATACCAGCATGCTTTCTATGAGTCTCAGCAATATGTAAGGACATGAGTCAGAATAGTGTGTGCTAAATTTGTGAATCGCCTACTAGAAACTACAAGTTACTATTGCGGATGAGATCGTTGTTTGGAATGTTCCTTGGTATAGGTGCCCACTCTAAATCACTTTTGTTGACTTTTCACAAATTGCTGGAATGGTTGTGATTGAGGTTGCAGCTTATAGAATGTTGAGATTACAAAGCATGACGACTATGAAAGGACATGGGACGTATCCTTCAGAGATTGAGAAGACTTATAGCAAGATATTTGGTCGATGTCGTGTGTGAATGGTAGTGCAACATTGATTGTCTTCCTTAGAAGCTATTTTCATCACATGAAGTAAAGGAATTGATCTTGAGTTGTCATGAGAAGGATCCCTAGGTTCCACTAGTTTCCTTGCTTGCTTAAGACATCAACATTCATATGTTATGGAGGGTCTTTCATAACTACATGACATGACCTTCAGGAAGGATGTTGGTGAGTGTTTTCTCTTGAATAATGAGACAAGTATTTTTTGGTTATTATCTCTTGGAGTTGAAGGAGTTGTTGCAAACACACTCCCTCCCTAGGGACAATTGTTACACCAGGTGTTGATCTCATCCTACCCTTCATTGATGATATGTTCCTCATGGCCTCCTCTTCAAAAGGGCTCCAAAGACTCCTTGACAACCTTGCTTCTTTCTATGATCTACGACAACTGATAGTGAACCTGAGCAAGACCAAGGCAATGGTCTTCAATTGTCTTAAGATCTCTCACCTCTACTTTCTTCCCTAGAGTAAGGTGATTGAGATTGCTTCCTCATACTCTTATCTAGAGGTTATCTTCTCCAGATCTTGCTTCAATTTGATGGTTCTCTAGCCCTTGTTGAAAGTCAGTGCTTTAGACATCATTTTCAGAACATGGGATCCAAGCTAACTCTTTTCAATTAATTAGGCTGACTATGCTATATGGTTTTGTGGTTTAGGGGTGGTCTTTATTTAAGTTAGACTGGACTTTAATAGTGTTGGTCCAAACTCTTTTTTAGATGGATTATTAAATGTAGACAGTCTGCCTCATACGTTATTGTTCTGGCCTAGTTTAGGGCATACCCTTTCAAACTTGGCAATATATTTGATCTAGTTTGGTTCTTACATCGCTTGCAGGGCTTCACAGATTTCTTGGAGGAGCGTCACAAATATTCTTGCCTCACCTATTGTACTTCAAATGATATTGCGTACTCAAACTCCACTGCTTATGCCCATTATTGGTTCGCTCAAGCCTCGTCTCTACTGGGATCCACTGGGATAAATTTTGATCGCCTTCCCCTTTCCAGTACTCCCTCGATGCCTCATCTCATCTTTTTCCATCCTTTAAAAGTTGAAAATGCATGTCAAGATGGATATCTTCAAATAGTGTATTCGTACTACTTGGACATGTCCCCCTTGGAGAGCTTAATCCTAAGATGGCTTTGTATACAGCGCATTTCCTCAAGTTATAGGAGAAGATCATTGTACATCCCTTGTATCTTTCTCATGTTTGGTCCCATGCACTCTATATATCTCATGGTTCTTTCAAAGTGGGCTCCCATCAACTCTGCATCCAAGGCAACCACCATTTTACTAGGGAGGATAGGATCTGCCAGCTTTGCGATTTGGGGGAGGCTGAGACAATCTCACTTCATTTTCCATTGCCCCATTCACTATGAGATTAAGGGGAGATTCTACTTCTTATCTAGAGAGGTTCATTCTCTCCCAACCTTCTTCACATATATAGATCAGAGATGCCTTCTACTATATTTTCAAGAGACATGGAGGCTTAGTTATCACACGCTTCAATGGATCCTCCCACAAGATCAGACTTCGATTGGCTCATCACCTCCTTTACGGTGGTTTCCCCCACGTAGGGTACCAAGCAAATGCTTGACCTTCCTTCGTGGTCTCCTAGGGTTGTGAGACCACACAAATCCTCCACTCAACAATGGCTTTCTTCTTCGAGCACTTCCAATGGTCCTCGAAGGCGTCTTGGGATTTCTTGTCCTACAATGTATCTATCAATTCTTGACTTTTTCCCAGTGCAATAGGGCAACTAGTTTGACAGGTTATTGGGCTTGGTTTGGTGGCTTCTTCTTGCTTTAGTTCTTCAGTTCGTTGCTTGTTGTTTTGTCTTTTCTCGGACATTGTTTGGTGCTCCCACTGTTACTTGGGTTGTTGTTAAGTTTCTAGCACGCCTTACGCCCTCTTGTTAGACATTAGTAAAATTATCTTATCTTACTTTATTTGCTTGTTATAGCCAGACTCTTATTTATATCCTTGTTTGCACTATAAGAGTTATTTGCTTTGTTAGTCTCTTGTTCCTTTCTTTGATCCCCGAGATATTCTTTTTGCAAGAAAAGAAGAATTGTGTATGAGGAATTTGTCGAGGCATTTATGCAGGCAACGGTAGCAATCAAGATTATTAGGACAAGAGAGCTCTCTTAGTGAGAGGGAGCTGCCCAGGTGGGGATTTAATTCTTATCTTGGGTTCGTCATATTTATTTTTAGAATGTCGGTGACCCTTTCACCACCAATAGAGAGAAATGATTGCAAGCATTCAAAGATAACTTGTCAATCATTACTCACTAATACATCAAATCAGCACGCACTAAAAATCATCATCACTCATCATATACCAAATAATCAAATCGAAGGAAATCATTTGATCATCCATTGTCATCAATTGGGAATAAAGGAATTGAGCAAACAAACCAACAATCAATGTCCCCATCAATTTGGTCAAGTCTAATATCAATCATCCAAACATCTGTCTCATAAAAATCAACTATTCAAGCATCACCCATTCAATCACCAATCATTCAATTAAAAATATCCTTTAAGCATTCACTCATCAACACTACAAGAAAGGGTGATAAAGACAAATCAAGCAAATCAGTGAAACTCTAGTAAACTCCTTGAGCAATCTTTTGAAAATAAGTGTTACCAAATAGGAAAGACGGCCAGCCTTCCACTGCCATGCTCGCAAGCTAGGAGACGAATGAGTGCTCTTGAGCTTGTTAAAGAAGGCAGTCTTCATGCGTCTTATCAAGCAGATGGGTGGATTGGAGGTCCTACCATGCTAATGGACTAGGAGGAAAAATGAGTGCTCCTAGGCTTGACCAAGGAGGGCTGCCAACCTCCAAGGTGGACCGAGTGATGGAATGGATCTGAATCCTTCCGTGCTCCTGCAATATAAAGATTTTCTGATGAATTCCTAATATGGTTGATTATTAGGAATATGTTATGATACATTGATCCTAATAATAATGATTTATTGATTTGCGGTATTTGATCTTCAACAAGACAGTTGAATGGAAAGTTGTTGCAGAAAATCAAGATTAGTAGACAAGTTCTATCTTCTGAATTGCTCTTAGAATTTTAAGTTGAATATTATAATGAAATGTCTTCTGCTTTGATAATAAAAAAATCTCATATTAAGTTGGAATTTTTGTTTTAGAGCAAAAATTAGGAATATATAAAGAAGATGCATTACAAAAAGATCAATGATTTTAGTGGGAAGAAATTGCAATTGGTGGCAATTCATGCTTTCTAAAAACTTGTGATTTTGTTTTGCTCTTTTTGCTTCTATGATTATTTACATTGTAAGTCATTTGACTGTAACTGAAGTAGCATTACTCATTGTCAGGATTGACTCAGAAAACCAAAAGTATGAACAGTATTCAATTACTCAATATTTAGTCCGCTGCTGCCCAAAGCAATTTTTACTTTGTATTTCTTATAGCCAAATATGGGAACCCCGGGCAGCAGCTTCGAGCAAGGTTGATTTATTTAATCTTAATATACTGTTCTTTTATGATCTGAAGGGTACATCCTCTACCTCTCTACCTCTTTTTACAATCATCATAGAGCATGGGTTAGAGTATTTATAGCCGTTTAATGTTTGGTGTCCTTGGCAGGGTCTTCTTTGTCATGTCCCCTTTCTAAGCTGAAGACTGATAATATTATTTCAACTTGGACTCGACAATCCTATATTTAAGAGGCAAATTATAAAAAGAATTACAATTAAACTAAATTCATTCCAAATGCCCCTACTGGAAAGGTTTAAAAGGCTGGCACTTGGCTTCCTTTGGCATCTACATTTCATTTTCGGTATTCTTCAGTCTGGAGCATTCATGTTTAAATTCCCAACCAAGGATGAAAACTCTTGGCTGTTCGCACATTTGGGATGGTGAAAACCTTCTTGGACTTCATGGTTGGATTTGAGAAGGAAAACCCTCATTACTAAGGCATCCTCAAACAAGGGTTGCTCATTTCTAAGGCATCTTCATACAAGGGTTGCCTGAAGCTGACTTTGGAGAGTTTATGTCAAATTTTTTTATGGGAAAATGGATTTGCATGAAAATACGAAAAGCACTCTCACTAGTTTCTGAGTTTAGTGGACCGATGATCATCTACACTGCTCAAAATCATCCTCTAGGAGTGAGTGCGGCTATTATAGGAAGCATTTTCATGACATCTTGACTGGATTAGGGGGATCATCATTGTGAGGCAATATATTTTTGGTGAATCTACATATTTCAGAACTTGCTTGATGCACCAACATAAGTTTCTGCTGTAACAGCCGCTCAATTGCCCAGAACAGCAGGTGCAGAGGATACAGACAGCGAATAAGGGGTCACAGCAGTCATACATGGGATTTGTACCCTAAGAAAGAACTTCCAGAAGCAGAATCACCACAAGGTAGGTTTAATTGAAGCACATTTCAGATCTGTAGACTGTTGTATGTAGCAGATTTATCACAAGGACTATAAAACCAGGAGATTCATTACAAGTTGAGGCTGATCAGAGACTTGCCAGCATCCTTAAGTGAAAGCAAACTTCCATACCAAGGAGTCACTTCATACCTGCAGTTCCCTGAACGTTACCCATAGCCAGTCATCATTTGTGAGGGTTTGATCCACTCATCACATCATCCCTCCACGAGTGGTATGCACTTATACCAGATCTGCAGTATAATATTCAGTGAACTTAATGCTTGTTATTGAAATTGATATGCTTCAGGCTGCAGCACCTAGCGTATATTGATCAGCCCTTGTTTTTAATAAAATACAACTCAGATCTAATCATGGAGAATTGTTTGAAAAATTGTCGAGGGTTTTAGGGCACCTGTTTTCAATTTCCAGTTTACCATTCTCTTGATTTCAAAATATCAGAAGAGAAATCATATATTTCAATCCACTCTAGTTCCACAACATCACATCTTTTTATGTTTAAGCTTAGGTTTCATGTTTTTTAATTTTTAATGGCACTTTTGGTTGCAGGGGTTGTTTTCTTAAATCCACATTGGGGATTAATCCACAAAACATTCTCATATGTGCACTGTTCTCCCAAAGACAAACCCTTTTTAGGATGGGACTAGAGGGCGGAATGGCCATGTTTCATCCCCGTCTTGCCACCCGCATAATATCTCTGCTCAGAAGAACAGGGTGAAACCTGTGGAACAGAAAAGCTTCAGATGGTAGAGATATGCTCAAACTAATGCCCATGAACATATAAAAAGGAACAGTTATGTGATTGGTTTAGATGTATTTTAAATACCCAATTAAGAGCCAATCTACTGTTAAGAATACACACATTTAAAGGTACATACAGAAAGAATATATATCAAAATGTCTTTGCATATAAAAACAACCTTATACAGAAACATTTCAAGCACTGAAATGGTAATATTTTAGTTTCTATCACATCCACTTGCGACTTGTTCTAAGGGATTGCAGCTATGCTCCACAGAGTTTCCGGGACAGGGACGTGTTTCCGGTATTTCGGTATGGGTACGGGTCGAAGCCAAAATTTAGGGGATGGGACCTCAGGGGACAGCAATTAAAAACATAGGGGACTTTTTTATATATAGACACAGAATTCAAATATGCATATCATTACATTGATAAAGCATTCACCATAGACATTTTAGAAGATCAATACTTGTAATATTATCAAATGGCAAATACTAAGTACTTCCATTATAACAATATCACATACATATATAGAAAAAATCAAAATGCCTAAAGGCTCCAAGTATCATGCTGAAATCATAATGAAATAAAGATAAGTCCAATTAAAATAGTTAGTAAATACTAAATGCAATCTCTCCTCACTGCTGCCACTGCTCTTATGTTTTTTTTCTTCCTCTTAACAAGTATGTCAAATCTAAAAACGATTAGAAGAGTTAGTGTTTTAATGAACCAAATATGGGTTGCATATTCTTATTATGTCTTTAAGACGACTAGGGGCCGCGCGGACAGTAAAAATTAGGAAAAATAAAATAAAAAATTGGAGGTGTTTTGCCTTTACCAAATTAGCTGGAAAAAAGGGGATGGTCACCAGTTTCGGAGATGGATAGGGGACGGCAAAACCATCCCCGGTACTTCTAGCCGTACCCAAGTTTCCTGCCAAAAAAAATTGACCGTTTTGAGGATGTTTCCGAATTTGTCAAAAAGGGAATGACTCAGGGGAAGGCTAAAATCTGTCCCCGTTTCGTCCCCAGTACAAATACAACCCCAAAACCATAGGGGACGTGTCCCTGTGGAACACTGGATTGCAGTTTAGTATTATGAGGGGCACGCATCAGAGCATCACTCAAGTTCTGATCCCTTTCATTGCTTTAAGGTAACTCATCACCCTAGCAACTATGGATGGCACAGATAAATTCAACCCAACAACCATAAACACGTAGGGGAAGAAATTATTCATCAAATTGTCTCTGAAAATAGCCAAGTGGATCACTAAGCGTTTCGTACAACGAGTGTATAGATAATATATACTTTGAGCTTTAAAGTAATTATATTATACTCCTACAACATTCATTATAAACAAGTATTTAACTTGTTCTAGAGGATTGAGGATTGACATTCATCCAGTAATGAGGGACTCATTAAGACCGTGACCTGGGCCCAATCAATCTCACTGTGATCAGACAATATGCCATTTCAGAGAACAGATAGAAAGGTTCTGATAACGCATTCAAGCCTGAACCCAGTTTAGAAAGATTGTGGTGAACAGAACATGGAATACATTCAACCATGGGCCTCGTTTAACGAGGTTGTAACAAGACAGGCACATATTTGAGCACAATCCAAGCTTACTGAGGTAAAAATTTAACAACCATATGAGGTTGCAGTGAGATGAGCATATGTTCAAACATGATTCAAGTTTAATGAGGTTGTGATGAGATAAGCATGTATTCGAGCATGATGCAAATTTTAACAAGGTTGTAATAAGACAAGCGTACATACAAGCGTAAGCTAAGCTCAATAAGATTATGTTGATAGCATACATTCTAGCGTCATCCAGGTTTAATGAGGTTCTAGCTAAAAAGCCTATGTTTGGTCGTGATCCGGATTTAATGAGCTTGTGTCATCATGAGCATGCATTGGGGCGGGAGAGGGGCCGAGGTTTTACGTTGTTCTAGGAACTGAGCATAAATTCGAGCGTTCCATAAGACTATTCAAGTGCATTAGATATCGATTTAGCAATTTAAATCAGGAAAATTACACTGCGTCCTGTTGAATGAAACCCATATCCTTGCCCAATATCATGCAAAAAAAAATTATTAAACCCTAACAGAAATTGTGTGTAATACTATAGAGCAGTACTTTAACCGTTCAGAAACGAACACAGGCAGTGTTTGTCCGCAAAAATCAAAATCCCAGGATAAAAAATACTCAATTAATCTTTAGAGCTTAGCATTTTTCTTTCTGGGAAGAGCACCTGTAAAGGGTTGCATTGGAGGGATCAGCTTTGATGGCTTGGGTATAAACAACAGCCGCTTTGAGATAATTCCCTGCTTTGAAGAGGGCATTGCCATGGTCTTTCATAGAACTATCAGGAGCTTTAATGGTAGATCCATTGCGCTCCTCTGTGTTTGTCGACATTATTTTGACAATGGTGAAGTTCCAACTTAGTATCAGCGGACCTCGTCTTTAATTTAGGAGATGTATTTCCTTTTTAAATGTTCAATACGTAACTAAAGCTTATTTTAGTTGGGTGGGCAAGGATGGTAAAAGGGAAATTAAACCTCCGTGAGGAGTCTTGAAAATCCAATGGACCTAAAAACTAATATATTTATTATAAAATTATAACGAGTGTCACATAATGACTTAGTAATTACTTATAAAGTAGAAGTAATAGTATATTATTTTTTACCTATTATGTTTAGTAATCAAGAATGACACCTTGGGGTGCAATTAGTATGCCCAAGAAATATTAAAGATCAATTAAAAAAATTTAAAAATTGGTATATTCTTTTGCATATGTTGTACAACTATTACGATAACTAACTTCTATTATCATAAACATTGTCACGAATATTTATTACAAAATATTGATCACAAACTTTTAATACAAAATATTGAAACAACCCTAACCCTAATCTTGACATAAACCTTAACCTTTATCTTAATTCCAACTCTAATAAAAATCACAACCTCATCAAAGAAAAGATGATCATATTCTTAAGCCTAACCTCAACCTAAATTTAACCTTAGACCTAATCAAAATTGAAACCTTAAACATAATACTAACTATAATGTAACTTTCCACCTTAATCATAATAAATCTACCTCTAACCATGATAGTAACCACAAAGTAGAAAATGAAAATAAATGAAAGAACACAATAAATTGTTGATAATTGTGAATAATTAGTAGTATGACAAGACTAAAGTAGAAAACAAATGTCATTTTTGTGTCAAAATAAATATCTATCTTGATATTGTGATTTTAAATAAGTCATTTTCCCCTTAAAATCAAATGTATTACAATCCAAAAATAAAAGTAAACCACAAATACATTAAAGCTATCATATTTCCATAATTCATTAGAAATGCATGACAATTTTTTTAGAATTTAGATTGTGCTAGTTTTAAAAAATTAGCACAATCTAAATTCGATAAATTTGTCATGCATTTCACAAATACGCTTTTAAATATAATTTGATACTATCCAAAATTAAATATATATTTGATATCTATATTGGGAAAAAAAAATTAAATTAAATTAAATATTTTGATCTTTGCATCTTTTTTTTTCTATTAGATATAGAGAGATCAAAAAAGGTTACATAGAACTTCGAGCACTACAAAAGAGGCAAAGCCTCAAACCAAAGTCAAGGTAGCAAAAGATCAACTAAAGAACATCAAAGAACAACAAAAGCCGAACAACACAAGGCTAGTACAAGATATCACAATAAAGATCAACCCAAGCGGTCCAACCGAGAGGGCCTTCCATCCAAACAATAGTTTTTTGTTCCTGAATCTGGGACAACATATAGATATCCTCCTTCCTGGCATTATGGTTCCTCTTAATAGCTTGGATCAGCTTCCAACACGTGTGCTCAAACATTCGCAGATTATCCATAGTCCTTTGCCACTGATAGCCATACTTAAGATCGTGAACAAAGAAAGAAGCTTGCCCATCTTTAAGAAATCTACTTAATTTGTCATTTTCAATAACCATGGTGTTTTGCACCTGCAAGAATATTTTTGTGTGAGTTTTCGAAAAAACTCAGTAAGAACCCTTGGCTTACCTTAGTATTTTTCCTCATTCCTACATTTCCAAATCTGTCAAAGAATGTTAGAGGACAACATATTCCAAAAGAAATTAGCATCCTTACTAATCACATTAATATGACCAGTAACAATTTCAATGATGCTCACATTAATAGGATAGTAAATATCAAATAAATTCCAAATTTCTTTAGCAAAGAGGCAATCAAATAAGATGTGTCTACTTGTTTCAGGTAACCTACAAATATTACAAATATTAGAATGTTGATTATCTCTTCTAATAGGAAGTCTATCAATTAACAACAACCATTTAAAACATTGAATTTTAGGCTCGCAAGGGCCTTTCCAAATAGAATTCAGCAACTTATTCCAAACTTTAATATCAAAAGAACAATACCAGAGTTTATTGACAAGGGCAAGAATATCCACATTATGAGCAATAACCTTATAGATATTCTTAGCTTTAAGCTTATCTAAAACAACACCATCAGGCCACTTGCATTTAACATATCTATAAGAGTCCACATGGCAAAGAGAAGGAATATCCTTGGAAGCTAGAGAAATTAAATTATAGGTTTTCCTTTGAGACTGAGGTAAATTAAATCTAATCTTGAGATCTTCCCAAGGGATAAGAGAATCATGCTCAAAGATATCAGCAAATTGAGAAATACCAACTTTAGCCTAGGACTTGGCAGAATACCCCTGGTAGAGGGCTAGGGGCTTGTTATTCAAGCTCAGATTTCACCAGATGGATCTCTCTCCATGAAGGTGACAATCATGATAAAAATCCCTATTGGTGATAAATTCTCGAACATGTTCCCAAGCTCGCCAGATGGATCTGAAAATCGGTGATCCTTGGACCACAACCGAGAACTTACCAACAATAAGATCACATAAAGGGAGATTTTTCCAAGATCTAGCCTACTTGGGAAAACCTCTCTCAATGTTGTGTCTAACAAGAACTTTCCAAGGACTATCACCCTCCATAGATTGAAAAATCCATTTGGCGGAAAGGGCTATACCTTGCAGCTTGAGATCTTTTAACCCCAATCCCCCCAGGGACTTAACAGTATGACACCAATCCCATTTAACAGCATGATACTTTCTAGTGCCCTTTCCATCGGACCAGAGAAAATGCCTGATGGCCTTCTGAATCTCAAGAATTTGGTAGCTATTGAACATCCAGGCAGAGGAGTAATAAATACTATAAGAAGATCTTTGCATCTTGACCACATGGGAGGCAACTATATGAATGTATAGGTCATCGATAATAATGTACAATATTTTTATTATTTAAAAAAAATAAAATTAAAGAATCTATGAAGGCATCCAAGGAAATAGTGTTTATATTCAAGCTCCCATATATTATCATTGTTGCCTAATAAAAAATAGAGAGAAGCAACATATAAATTTAAAAAGAAACTCAATGGTAAACTTGGTACAATAGAGTTTTTTAAAATGATGGATATCGTAATAAATGTTTTACACATATAAAAATTATTTGTCCTTTCAACCGATACAAAGGAGTTGAAAGTGGAAAGTAAATAATCGCCAACAGAACATGTGAATATATGGGCGTGTTGCACACATATGTGGAAGAAAATATATTAGCATCGAAATAAAAAGGATTTTGTATACAGTTAGAATTATTTCAATCATCTTGCATTATGTATTAGACATTTTAAATCATTGATGTATTTTTGAAGTTGTGAAGCTTCAATATAGGTATGCCTTTAGTGTAATTATAACAAATGTCGCATAGTGACTTAGTACTTGCGTATAGTATAAGATAAAGTAGAAATAATAGTATATTATTTTTTAGTTATTATGTTTAGTAATTAATTAAAATATAACTTTAATTTTAATTTAATTAATTTATGTCATCTTATTAATAAAATTATATTTAATATATAATTATATATTTACTCTATATAATGATAATAAGAAATTCAAGATATAAATATAAGAAATGTAAGTTTTTAATTTAGTTTAGATAGTACTTTAGTATTTTATTTCTATAATTTTATATAATTATGAATATAGTTTAAATTTAACTGAAAAATAATGAGAAAATATTATCCATTTAATTTTAACTTAAAATATTATTAAATATACTATTAATTACATGAAACATTATTATAATAAAAGCAAATAGTTATTTAATAGATTCAAATTCAACTATTATATATCCTAAGATTATTGTTTACTTAAATTTTTTTGATAGGTAATATTTGTATTGTATTGATAAAGAGAGTACATTATGGTGATATGGCTAAGAGCCTTACAGTTTAAACTACCCTTACCATGCCCATACAGATGCCATTAGATAAACAAAAAATAGAGTATAAACACTCTGAAAGTACAAACCACTCACCCATACATTAAACCAATCAGCCAAGACAAAAAGAGCCATCGCCACCCCATTGTCAACTACTTCTTGAACCAATTCATTGCTTCCTCACAAGTGAAAGTTGGAGTTAAGCGGTCATCCATCACCGAGATCTCCTGGCTAACCCTGCAGTGCTTTCCACTGCCCTTCCCCTCGTCGGCAATCAAAGAGGCATCAACCCAAACTCCCTCTATTGTGGATGTGTCCTCGTGCAAGTGATATTTCTTCGCAATCTGATGGCAAATTTATTGTCCAAGGGCTAGCATGCTCTTCCTCGGCATGGCCTTTATAAAGCCTCATTCATGCTCCTTCATCATCCAAATGTGCTCAGTCAAGAATTCCATGATCATTTTCCAATCCTATTCTGCTTTGGGGATATGAGCGCCTTGCGGAGAAGGCCACACCACCAATGGTTGAATGGAAGAGTCCCCTCCACCAATTAGCCTTTAAGGCTCAGTACCCATCTCAATTCCAACAACCCTCTTCTTTCAATCCCCCCACCATCAACGCAAGCACAACAAACAGTGATGCCACATCCAAATTTGGTCTCCTCTTCCAGAATGTCTCCAGATACTCTTGCCCTAAAATCTGTTGAACACCCTTTAGAAAGATCGAGTCATAAAAAATAAAGATATGTTTCAGACGTCGCGTGGATATCCAGCCTTCATAAGTCTATATTTGAGAATCAGAGCTGAGAGAAAAATCTACCTCCATTTATGTCTCAAAGAAAGCAAATGAACTTTACCTACCTTTAGCTTGAATATAATTGCCTCAAAACTCTCTAAAATGAAGTACTAAAGCAAACCAAACACTCCTTTTAACACATGTGAGGGATACAACGGTAGCATGGAGATCTTTACTTACCGTGGAATGATTAATGTCATCGTAAGTCAAACTCACGATGCTATTCCCTTGAGACTCTAAATTGAAGTACCATGAGTAAATATTAAGTCTAATGACTACACAAACTTGCTCTCTCTAATTAACACCAAGGTGATAGAAGTCCTCAAAATTTTCATATTAAGGACCCAATGCTAAATTGATGCCTAAATTGGCTAACTAATCCACCACTCTATTCGCTTCCCGAAAGCAATGTGAAACCTTAAAATCATCGAAGTCTAAAAGCAACTCCTTGATTTGTCATATACTTTGATCCAGATGCCAAGCCTCCATCTTTCCTCTCTTAATGCCATTTATAATGATCTTTGAGTCTCCTTCCAGATGTATATGTTTGCATCCAATTTTTACTTCTAATCCCAAAGCCTCCCTAACAGCAAAACATTCTGTAGTATTATTTGTACCATCCTGCAAGCATTTAGCTGCAAATGCAAGTATGTTGCCCTTATGGTCTCTTAACATACATACACATCCTAATACACCTGGGTTTCGCCTTGTCGTCCCATCAAAATTAATTTTTAACCATCCCTCTTCTTGAGGTATCCATAACGTTGTCTCCCTTTTCGAAATTGGATTAGCCCCAATACACCCATGAACGCATTGTCTACTTAAATATTTATTAATATATTATTAATATATAATAAAATATATAATTTAAAATAAAAATCTATTATATTATAATAGATATTTATAATATTTTAATTTATTATATATATATATATATATAAGAGAGAGAGAGAGAGAGAGAGAGAGAGAGAGAGAGAGAGAGAGAGAGAGAGAGAATAGTATATGCTAATACAAAAGTAAAAAATTTAATGGAAGTAATTTATTAGTTTCTAACTTTCAAAGAAACTTTTTAAAAATATTCAATTTTTTTAATATGAAAATCATGCAATATGAAAAAAGCCTTAAAACTCTCCACAATAAGACCTCAAACAATATAGCCAATCAAATGACAAATAAGTAATTTGTCAATATTATAAATTTAAAAAACAATCAATTTCATGATATTAAACGTAAAGTGTATAAGAAATGAGAAAATGGAAGCTTTTAATTGGTTGATAGATGTAATTTTAATCACGAGTTACGTAGCAGTTATTCAAAAAGTGATACAATAGTACTTAGAGACAAGTACTAATTATTATTATTATTATTTAAATTTACTATTTTTTAAGGTTGAAAGGGTTGTCAAATATAATCTTGGTAGTTATGTCATAAAATAAATAGATTACGATTATTTTCCTATATTTTATTGGCAATATAAGTTTGATTATTCAATTTATGTTTGTCATGGGTTTCATTTAAGGGTGGCAAATGGTGATCTTTTGATGACAGATATAAAAACCGTTTATGATTAATCTAATGGGTGCACCCCTACACTATCATTTAACAATTAGAAAAAGATTGTCAAACATTTCAAAAATGTATTGGACCTAGGTATGTATAGTCTATATGATTCTTAGGTTGCTTCTTGAAGGTTTTTGTAATGAGTTTCAGATTAGTTTCTACAATATTTTTGAAATTGGGATAACTTTATATTTTAAGATTTTTACCAATACTAGATGTTTGTGTATTTGTATAAGATCCATTGACATTTGTTGTATTTAATAAAGTAACCAATAGGATATATATGAGTAAGTATAGATAGACATGCATTTAATAGGAAATACTCTAGAAAGTAGTGTATTATAAATTTAATCGATTATTAAAAAAATGACATGGATGAAGAATGTACCCTCGTTGAAGATTATAGAATTTAATTGTTATCTACATAAGAAATGTGATCTCTTCTTTAATAAATGCATTTGAATATATGTTACATTTAAGTTATCTTTGATCAAGTATGTAGTCACAAATTCATCCTCTAAGCTTAGATTCAACCTTGCAAAATGTGGAATTAGAATATGTTGTTCAGTCAAATGGTATTTATCTACTTTTTTCTATTCTAATATCTAAGTGTAGAAGGATCTCATCACAAGGAAATGTGTTCCCTTGGGTCACCCTTCAAAAATGTGTACCAAACATTAAAAATGATGAGGGCCCCATAACAAATGTAGGCAATTTCATTATTCCTTCTAGTGCACCAACACTATATGTTTCATTGTTAATTTCCACTTTACTATTCTAGGAGGAGAGATGTTAAATAGATGTAATAAGTTGCCTTTAAATATTGGCACGCAACATCAAATTTTGTGAAACATGTTCCTAGTCAACTCTAGCTAGGACAATGAAAGGATTGTCATTTTATATTGATTTTGAATTTTGAATTTGAAAGGAAGAAGAACCAAGTTTGTCACACTAAGGTTGACCAGGTACAATTGTAAAAAAATATCCTTGAATGGATTTAGTGGAACCCTCAAGTTTTATTCAAAATTTGACATCAAAAGTTCATCAATCACAAATTTTTGTCATTTCAAAAGAGCAAATGTGAGAAGTTGAGGAAATAGAAAAAAAAATTGAAACTTCACAAGTACTAATGAAGGATAGTGCAAAATAGAAAAAATTCACCAAATTGTGAAGGGAAATAAGGAGGTAGTCTGAAAAGGTGATTTTCTCTATTTTAGAAGGAGTTCAACATAGGTGGTGCAAAGTCGTGATCTAGAAAGAGAGACACGACATGGCTTGTAAAATTGTGAAATTTTAAAACTTTTCATGTGATAATGTTAGATGCTTGCGATATGGTGATTTTTTGAGACTTCAGGGAGCATGACTAAGGTACCCTGTGAAATGGTGATTCTTCACCAAATCATGGGCGCTATCTAAGATGTGTCTCGAAATGGCAAAAAGGCTTTAATGACATTAATATTCCTCACAGTTTTAGAAGGGGTAGCTAGATAAGCATGCAAAAAGCCGATATGACAATTGTCAAATATCTTAGAAAGTACAATGCAAATTTTGCAAGTTTTAATTGGAAAAGACATTAATGGTGTACAAATGCGAGCCAAGCATGTGTGGAATGTTTTTGACAAGATTTTGAATTAATGGTTCATTAAATGCCATTAGTTTATTTGATCATTCACATGAGGTGGTGACATAACAAAATTTTAAAGTGTAAGGGTTGTGCAAATTCTCCAGTTGTAGAGTTTCATTCTTGTTACAGTTGCAGAGATGGGTTTACTAGTGTAGGAGCATCTAGTGGGGCAGGAGTTGAAAACAATTACACAGTCGAACCTTTCTCTAGAAAAAGGAGATCAGTTTGACATCATCAATAGAATGTACATGGTTAAATGGGACATGAGAAAAAGTTATGCCAGTTATGTGAGTGACTGTCACAAGCTTGAGTTGGAAGAGGACAAAGAAGAGATACAAATGCTAGCAAAATGAGGAACTAGCTAGGAGAACATACCTAATAAAATGAGATGTTGGATATGTTATGTGTCCTTCTACCATGATGATTAAGAAAATCAAGATTTTGTGTTTATTGTAAATATCTTATGTCTTGTTGCAATTAGTTATGGATAGTTATCTTTTGAAGGGTTTGAAATTATTGTTGCACCTCTTTATTTTCTATAAGAAGAGGTACCAAAACCCTAGGATAGAGATGGATAGATTATAAAAAATAATACAAATGCAAATCGAAGAGCAAGGCATAACACAAAAGTGAATGATTTGTGTAGATTTTTTAGTAGATATTGTAACTAGTCACGACTCAATTGTACACACCTATATGAAATTAATACAAATGCTATGTTTTATGTTTCAAAAGTTGTGCAAAGTAATCTTCATTAGTATTTAAGAGACTATCCTCTCATATTAATATTACCATTGATAGATTGAAATTTTATGCAATCTCTTGATTATCAAAAATCAAAAGCATTGTGCTTTTTGTTCAATTGGTCTTCCTATGTTGATGTTAAAAGAAATTAAACTAGGATTTTGTGCAAAAATTTGTCTTTGATTATTGACAGTATTTGTGTGTTGTCTCTAAAGGGTTTGATAATCTCAAATTTGGTACTAATCTAACTCTATTTTGCCCATTTGGAATAAGGATCTAGTCTTGATTAATTCGTCAAGGTTTTTCTCTAAATGAAGATGGTGGAGTTCAATATTATACTCAAGTGCATTGTATCTTCAAACCTCAAAACATATTGAGGCATTCTAATACTCAATTTTCAAAGTGTTATGATTTCTCCTTGAGAATTATTTACAATCTCAAGAGCATCATTTAGGAAAGTCTACAAAAGTAAGTATTAAGTCATTTTGAACAATTGATGTCTAAGGTGCACCTACCTAGGTTTGTCGAGCCTGAAGAGTAGAAGATTTGATCATTTAGTATCAATCCTAGTCATTGGCCAAATTGTGTTGAATTACCCAACATTGAGTAAGCAATACTCATAGGCTCTCAACCAAAAATTTGAGGAACCAACAGATTGAAAACACTACTGGGGAGAGTTGCTTGCAATTTCTATTGTGAAGTTACCCATATTTTTTAGTTTTGTAAACCAAAAGAAGTAAAAAGTTTATGTTTTGAAACATACTTTGCCGAAGGAAGAAACCCAAAAGATATAGTAAAATATTATTCCCTCATGGTAGAGGTGGCGACTCTATGTAAATTTTTATGAATGATCAAACTTTTCATATTGAAGGAAAGGAAAGTTATAGGCATTTATTTGTGAAGTGTGTGTGGGGTAGGAGATCTATTCACACAGGGAAAGAGTTTTTAGAGTGGACTTCCAAGAAGAACCAATCATCCAACATGTTATTTATAGGATATAGAAAATTTGCTGATAGAGAAAATGGGCCTTGCATTGAGGATGGAAAGCAAGCAGGTGATAACACTTTAGATAGGGAAAGAAATCCATTCTATAACATGAGAACCCTTGATGATGAGAATCAACTGAAGACTTACCAAGTTTCTTAGATGAAGTGAGAGAAGAAGATGATGAAGAGAATGAAGAAGATGCTCATAAATTGGATGCAACTTTTCAGATACTATGTAGCATCTCACCCACAAAGATAGCCAAAACCTTGTGATGAGTCCCTAGTGATAGATATGTTGGAAAGGATTGGAAAAATGAGATGGGATTGGAACTCCTAAGAAAATTGATGACAACAAAAACTAGGAAGTCCATAAGTCGTCTAAAATAACCCTTCTCATAAAACTAAAGAGTTCATTTTTTAATAATTCGCATAAAAAAATCTTTGTACGAAAAAAATAAAATAGAGGAAACAAATTGGCATTGGAGGAAAGATCAAAATAAGGGAAATGAATGTCACAATAATATAAATCACAATAGAATGAAAATAAATGGAATTTTTTTTCAAAATAACTAGTAAAATATAGGAAACAATTAAAGGGGACAAAATCAATGCCAACTAAATATAGGACAAGGAGTCAGAGCTCCTGTGGTTATTGAAAGATACAAGAAACTTGACTTCATAGGAATTGTAGGGTATCTAAATCTTATAACAAATGAGTTGAGAACTGCAATCCCTAAATTCTCTAGAGAAGAAGCTCAATCTGCAGAGGAATATGTTATTAACTTATAAAATGCTATTGAAGAGTTGGAAGAAAACCATGAAGATGTGTTTATGAAATTGTTTCGTGCAGTCCTTTACTGATGATGCATCTGAATGGTATAGGGGACTCCCTGATGGTTCTATTTCCAGTTGGCATGAATTTGTGGATTCGTGCATTGAACAATTTGGGGATCGTAGTGATACATCTTTTGCTTCTCATGAATTAACTAGCATCAACTCCAATGAATCGATTGTTGAGTTTAACAAGAGATTTAATAAAGCCTTGAATATAATACAAAGAGATATCTAACCAATATATTATTTCTTAATAAAATTTAATTTAAAAGTTCCTTTGATAGAAAATTTTACTATGAGATAAGGTCTTATAGGCCCAACATGTTGCAAGAGGCTTTCAAAATAGCCATGACCATTAAAAATGATGGGAAGGCTACTGGTAAGATTGGGATGAGATAGGACCCTAGACTGTTCAATCCTAAAACCCCAAAACAAAATAAGGATGAGGATAAGATTGAAAAACTACTAAATGTGATCAAAGATGTAACACCTCACTCAAGAACCCACAATAAATAAATCTAATATATGTTACAAATTTTACTGAACTATTTTTTTTCCTAATAAGTTTAAACAACATCAAAGTAACAATGCGGAAACATTATACACAAATGTAATTACAATATAGATTTCATTCCTAAAGAGTTCTTTTGTGTTGAGTCATGTTTAAGAAATTTAAATCAATTAGTTTAATTCTTAATTACAATATCCATAATCATAAAATGAATAAACACATACATAATCTCATATACACATACATAGAACCAATTGATATGATAAAGTACATTCAAATAACATCATCCACTACACATGTTATAGGGTATGCAATAAAAAATAAAAGTACATCAATATTCAATACATCTCATCGGATCTCAAATTACAAGATACATAATACATAGATACATCAAATGAATAGAATTCCCCAAGACAATAACAAGAATGATAAAGGTACAACTATATCCATGAAAATTCAATAACTATCAATCTATGGGAAAAACCAAATGGTAAGAAGTCACTACCTCTTGATTGCGTGGTCACCTAATTAGTTTCCCACTCCCACTGTACATGAGAGATAATGTACGATCCACACACGAATAATCATCATAAAACAATCCTAGGCAAGGGATCTTAATAGCCAAATCTACATCAAAGGTACTATTGACACAAAAGTCTGCACCTTGGATTGAGGTATGACCCTCAAGTGACCTTGTGTAACATGGAAACGACCTCCAAGTGTGGGACTTGCACTCAGAGGTTGAATCTCTGGAGAAGTCCAGTTTCCTTTGCTATCAGGATGCACCTAACTGCTCTTGAGAGGAAAAGGGAGAAGGAGATGCAAGAAATAAAATCTACCCAATCTATTCTAAGGAGGTGATGCACCAAAAAAGGAATGTTCAAACCAATCTCTACCTATATATGCACTATTGAACCACTATAACACCAAAAAATATACACATCCAGACTTGTTTTAAGCTAACAATCACATACAGATCAAAAAACCAAAATGAATGATGCAAGGAAGATGAGGCATTCACTTATATATCATTCATAGGCCAAAAAGAGATATATTCATGCAAGATTGCAAATATCCACAGTACACCAATGAGAGGCAAATAGTTCTTGCATAATACATCAATAGCTGAAGGAGATAAGGTAGAATGTCATACAGTTCAGAGGCAAAGGAGATTTACAGTGACAAGACAGAGCAATGCCATAGAAATAGAGAGGGTCTGACCTTTTCAAAATTTACAAAATCTGCCTTTATAGCTCAAGCATAACTGAGATATTTTTTGCCCTAAGCCAAACTCAACCATTACACCTTGTAGTTACTGCAAATCTAGAAGAAACCTGATCATGGAATAACTCTAAATGTAACAGTGATAGGAAGAAACCAAAATCAACGCATCCAGCCACAAGAGATCAAATCCAAAAGATCTAATCATTAAATGTAATAAAGAGGCATGGAGATGCATTAATGCCATGGAACAATCCCCAAATTTTTAGTTTGCCTTGAAGAAATAATCCTTGTAACGTGTCATGACTGCCACAAATAAATATGCACCACTGTCAAAGAAAACACAGGATGGGATAACACACAAGTTAACCCACCACAAAATATAGAGTTGACCCACATGAAATAAATTTGATTTGCCCCAAATAAGATATGATCATTAAATGTAATAAAGAGGCATGGAGATGCATTAATGCCATGGAACAATCCCCAAAATTTTGGTTTTCCTTGAAGAAATGATCCTTGTAATGTGCCATGACCACCACAAATAAATATGAATTGATCTCAAAGAAAATGCAGGATGGGATAACACGCAGGTTAACCCACCACAAAAATACAGAGTTGACCCACCTGGAATAAATTTGATTTGCCCCAAATAAGATGAATCATTGATGTAGATCCATTTAAATATAGATGGCTCAAATACTGTGAATAATATCCCCAACCAATGAATAAAATCCAACCATGGATCCAATATCTCCACCTAACCACACAAACGGCTGAGATGTGCTCAAAATATTCAAAGAAGCCCTGAGATCTAATAGTCATCATATCTTCGCAAAAACAAAGGATAGCAATATAAAAATACGACCACCATCTAATTAAAAGCAACCCAACATAAGAAGGATCTGCCACATGGCATGCAACTATTGGTCGACATATTTATTAACTGTTCGATTGAAGAGACATCGGCAATTTCATGATACCAGAAAGAATAAAAAGGTAAGCTTTCCAAAATAGCAAAATTCACTATTTTAGAAAGAGCAATAAGGTCATTCTCTGAAATGGCGAAAATGATTAATGCAGGATGTTAACCCTGGCAAAAAATGCGCGTTAACCCACAACTCGACACATGAAGGAAAAATGAACCAACTTGGCACATGAAGGAAATGAACTAGCTTAACACATGAAGGAAATGAACTAGCTCAACACATAAAGAGACTGAGTTAACATGTGATGTTAACCCAACCAAAAAGTGTGTTAACCCACATCAAAGAATCTAGCCCATTGAAGATATCTCAGATTAGTTATCAATGATGAGCTGAATGGGGGCCAAAATAGCCAACATTCTTGGTGACTTAGAGGGGAGGCTTGTCTACTAAGCAGAGACCAATGACCTTAAGAAAACCATTGGGCATAGAGTCATCAGCAAAAATTGACACGTTATCCCACCTGAAACTTCACAAAATTCTACAACCAATAAAAAACAAAAACTCCAGGGAGCTCTGGAAAGCTCACAACAAGTCCAAAAAAAGGAGAAAATGTGCTCGTTTACTTCTTAGAAAGTAGAAAACTCCTACTCTACTACGTACAAGTATTCACAATACAAAAAATCAAACAAAGCCATTGATTGGCTTGTTGAAATATTTGCCCTCCCTCACTAGTTGATTTTTCCTTCCATGCACATGAGCAACTGAAAATAGCAGGAAGCATAACAAACATGTTGTTACATGGAATACCTTCCTCCCAATGCTGAAAACAATGAATCTTTCCAGCACTGGGTAATTACCTTCTTGAGAAAAATATGTTTTCTCTTCCTTTTAGAATTCTTCCTCATACTCTGGAGTGAACATGACTAGGGGCAACTTGCTAATTTGTTGCAGAGCTAGATGCTTGATGGGGCATCCTCTTGATGGCTTGAGGTCTAAGCAATCAACCTTGACCTCACTATTATGCTCTGCAAGAGTTGTATCCTATTGGTTTGGAAGTGGCACCTCCTCTTTTTGTGAAGAACTAATCTCCACATCTTTGTCCTGTTGCTCATGAACCACCTCCTCTAGAGCTACCAGTATGGTGTGACTCGCCACTTTTTGCTATTGTAGCTCATTATTATTTGATAAAGGAGCATACTATTTCATGTCTAATGATGAACAAAACATCTCCGACTCATCCCAAAAAGTCTCCTCATCAGAATCCTCTTGCTCTACTATAGTAATATGCATAGGCTGAGGGACAACATCATGCATATCGGCATGTTCCTCCTTAAGGACAGAGCTATCCTTAAGGCTCTCTTCTCCATCCTCCACATCATGGAGGACTGCCTATTGCAACAAATGATCTTCCTCCTTCTCCAACAACAGATCCTCATTTTCTTCTAAAGGCTCAAAAGACACGATTTGTTCCTTAAAGAAAGGAACAACCTTTTCTTCTTCTTCTTCCTCAAAAAAAGAGGGAAGCTCATAAATAAGAGGATTGGGTCCTCTTCCTTTAGCTCAATAGCTACCTCTTTGCCTTCCTTAATAGGTTGCAACTCCTCCCATGGTATCTTTGTGGGTTCTGCTTGCTTCATTTCACTCTCCCAAAACTCCATGTTTGGGCCATTAGGAGTCCATACAATCGGTCCACCCTCAAAGAGTGAAATGGTGATAGGTGTGGAAGGTTCATGACCCAACCAGTTTTCTCGTACAGGGAGTGGAGGGGTTACAACAACATGCTCTTGTAATGGAGGGGGCTTCTTAAAGCTTGGAATGACATATTTTGGAGAAGGGGTTGCCTCTACTTCCTTGGTCTGAAAATTAGCTAACTGGAGCCTCATTTCCTCCTCTCTTGTTGCAGTGACTTGCCTTGCAAGATTCTCCTCAAAATTTCTTTGTCTCTCCCTCTCTTCTTCTTCTTATTGGAGATAGGCCTGGTATGCCATCTCCTCCTACTGTCTTTGAATCTCTTGTTCCCTTGCAATCTCATCAAGCTGCCTATCAAGGTCCAACACTTGCTCATGGCTTTCATCCATTTTCCTACTTTGTGCGTCCATCATCTCACTCCTCTCTTGGAATCCCCATTGTAGGTAGTCCATCTATCTTTGGGATTCCAACATCATCTCTTTAAGCTCTTCATATGGGGATGTTGGGACTGGTGGAACAGGGGTGGGAGGAGAGTAATAATTTTGAGTAGAAGGACTATAAACAATTTGGGGTTGAGATTGGGATTGGCAATATGAGGGTTGAGGAATAACATTATCATGATATGGGGGAGAATAGTAGCGATTTCTATGAAATGGGTCCATGGTTAGAGTTTCATAAAAACTACATTTTCATAGAAAACTTGAAAAATTACAAAAAGATCAAGAATGATCTTTACATACCAGCACTGGGTCTATTTGAAACTAGTAGATTTGCACTAGAATTGCCATGGTGTTAGATAAATGCCTCCAAATGCTAATGGCACTAAGAATAACACCCAAATTTTTAGTGAATAAGATTGCAACTGACTAACCAACAAACTTATGAGGCTAAAATTTGTGTCCCAGCGAGCGTGCCAAAAATTGTTGACACAAAAGTTTGCACCCTTGCTTGAGGTATGACCCTCAAGCAACCTTGTGTAACATGGAAACAACCTCTAAGTGTGGGACTTGCGCTTTGAGGTTGAATCTTCAAAGAAGGCCAGTTTCCTTTGCTATCAAGATGCACTTAACTACTCTTGAGAGAAAAAGGGAGAAGGAGATGCAAGAAACAAAATCTACCCAATTTATTCTAAGGAGGTGATGCACGAAAATAGAATGTTCAAACCAATCTCTGCCCATATATGCACTATTGAACCACCATAACACCAAAAGATATACACATCTAGACTTGTTTTAATTTAACAATCACATGTAGATCAAAAAACCAAAATGAATGATGCAAGGAAGAAAATAATTCACTTATATACCATTCATAGGCCAAAAAGAGATACAGTCATGCAAGATTGCAAATATCCACAATACACTAATGAGAGGCAAATAGTTTTGCACAATATATCAATGGGTGAAGGAGATAAAGCAAAATGTCATACAATTCAGAGACAAAGGGGATTTACAGTGGCAAGCTAGAGCAATGCTAGAGAAATAGAGAGGGTCCAACCTTTTCAAAATTTACAAAATTTTCCTTTATAGCTTAGGCATAACTAAGATATTTTCTACCCTAAACCAAACTCAACCACGACACCTAGCAATTACTACAAATCCAGAAGAAATTTGATCATGGAACAGCTCCAGATGTAATAGTGATAGGAAGAAACTAAAATCAACACATCCAACCACAATAGAGCAAATGCAAAAGATTTGATCATTAAATGTAATAAAGAGGCATGGAGTTGCATTAATGCCATGGAACAAACCCCAAAATGTTAGTTTTCCTTGAAGAAACAATCCTTGCAATGTGCCATGACCACCACAAATAAATCTACATTGCTATCAAAGAAAATGTGGGATGGAATAACACGTAAGTTAACTTGCCATAAAAATACAGAGTTGACTTGTGCGGAATAAATTTGATTTGCCCCAAATAAGATGAATCGTTGATGTAGATCTTCATTTACATATAGATGGCTCAAATATTGTGAAAAATATCCCCAACCGATGAATAAAACCCAACCATGGATACAATATCTCCAATTAACCACACAGATGACTGAGATGCATTCAAAATATCCAAAGAAGCCCCAAGATCTAATGGTCATTGTATCTTCACAAGACCAAAAGGCAACAATGCAAAAATATGACCACCGTTCGATTAAAAAAAACCTAACATAAGAAGGATTTTCCATGTGGCATGCAACTATTGGTTGACATATTTATTGAATGTTTAGTTGAAGAGACAACGATGATTTCTCGATTTCAGAAAGATCAAAAAGCTAAGCCTTCTGAAATAGCAAAATTTACTATTTCAGAAAGAGTGGCAAAGTCATTCTTTGAAATGGCAAAATGTTTAACGTAGGATGTTAAACTTGATAGAAAATGTGCATTAACTCATAACTCGACACATGAAGGAAAAATGAGCCAACTCGGCACATGAAGGAAATGAACTAGCTCGACACATGAAAGAAATGAATTAGCTTGGCACATGAAGAGACCGAGTTAACATGAGATGTTATCTCGACCGAAAAGCGTGTTAACCCACATCAAAGAATCTAGGCCATTGAAGATCTCTCAAATCGGTTATCAATGATGGGTTGAATGGCGGCCAAAATGGCCAACAGGTACATAAACTATTGATAAAGAAAAGATAACCAAAGTTGAAAAGACACTCATCCAAAGGTAAAAGTACAAAGCTGTGTCACCTTTTAGGCTAACTAAATTTGAGTATTTCTATCTAAAATTTAATTTTTTAAAAGCATATGATCTAGATAAATTAATTCTAGCTAAGTTATATATGGTCTCACACTTTTTTGATTGGAAATATCTATTAAATGCATGTTTTATACTAGTTTGTAATTAATTACTAAAAAAATAATTATTTTTTCTTCAAAAAAGTGGCATTTCAATAACTCTTACTATTTTTTATGATATTGTTTTAATAACATATAAACACCATTTTATAGATCTTAGAGTCAATAATATTCTCATGTGGATTTTATAGTGTTTTAATTAGATGTAGTATATTGAAATTAAAAAATTCCACAATCACGTATTTTAACACTCGAAAAGATGTCAGTTTTGAAAAAGAAAAAAATATTAAATCATGTTAAAAAAATCTAAAAATTATACGATGTTCTAGAGGAGAGAGTCCTCTTCTAAAATGTATAATTTTTCTCCTGGTTAGAATATATTTGTTTTGAAAAATGTGGTGGGAGACGAAAACTATTGATTTCAGGTGAGTTAAACTTTCAATTCTTATAAAAGAGAAAATATAGCTCTAAAGCCAATTTAATTTTTTTTATTGTTCTAGATATATATGTTATCTATAACATATTCTGAGATCAAAGGGAAATAAGTTTATTTGTATATAGTTTTGTGCTGAGAACTAGACCCCTAATTTTTAGCATTTTTTAGCAACTAAAAATTTCTCTATAAAAATTAGAAAAATATATCAATTCTTATTCCAAATAATTATTAAAAATTATAATCCTAAAACTCATCCATTTCTACACATTTCATTAGTTTACTTCATTTCCAAATTCAAAATAATAATATGTATTTTATGTCATTGAAGGTGAACAGTTATACTTTTGTTAGCCTTTTCCTTTACAAAAGGGTGACACAAGCTTTTGCTTTTACCCATCATGGAACCAACATCACATGCCAAAACCAACAATATATACCAAGTACAAATCAAATATCAAAATAAAAAAGATACAACCACCTCCAAATCAATGTCAAGTGTTACACGCACAATAACCAAAAGATAACAATTGTCATCAATAAAAGTAAATCACCAATCACTGACTCAAATAATAAAAACCACCAATGAATAACTGACATTCATCAATAAAAGTCAATTGTCAATGATAACTGGCATCCAATCAATAAATAATAACTCACAATAAATACACCATCAAAAGTAACATCCAACAAGTACACCACTAAAGGTAAATATTAAAAGAAAACATGAAAGAGACTTGGGCTATATACTAGGAGTGATATCACATGAGCCAACTCTAGGGTTATCTTGGCAGTCTCTCAAGACCCCACCCCCCCTAGTGACTCTATGCAGAACTAAAATACCCTTTCATGAAGATGAGGAAATTAGTCGTACCTCTCAAGGTATCATCCCATTTCCATCTTTAACCTATACAAGCACTCAAGACATGGACGAGGAAAAATCTCTAGCTTATCTTTTTAATTTATCTCAAGACATATGGAAGGAAAGATTTTTAATTACTATGTAATCACTAATTACACAACTTACAATGGGTTACCTTGACAACCACTTTGGGCCCCATACCCCAATGCAAGCCACTCTCATAGATATGCACCTAAATACTTTTCCAAAACTCACAAACCGCAATTATGTTCCATATCACAAAAGTAATACTAATTAAATTTGGTTCCTTAATAGGGAACCCAAAAATTACATTGGTTCTCAAAACCCAAGTTTTCATAAATGCTCATCAAAAGAAATCTAAAAAAATAAATCTCAATGTAAATCATAAAATACATCAGGACATCTAGTCAAATAATTTAAAAAGAAATCTCAAAAAATGCCCCCAGTGTTGTTGGATACAATTGGTTGATTGTGTGTTGTATTTAATGTTACAAAAATGTCATAATCATTATTAGTCAGTATATGCCGAGCTCACTTGGGCGACGAAGGAAAAGTTACAGAAAGTGAGTGTTAACCAAGCTCACTCGGGTAACAAAGAAAAGTTGGATGGAACCAGTGCTAACCGAGCTCACTTGGTTACCAAAGGATTTTTGTAAGTTTGCAATGTTAAACAAGCTTCTTTTGGTCAATGAAGGAAATCATTTCAGAGTTAGTTTCTACCGAGCAGGGTTGGCTAACAAAGGATTTTCTTATTTTGTTGTATTAAGCTTAATTGATTTATCTATTGATTCCAACCAACTAAAGTAATGAATAGTGATTATTGTAAGTTGTATTTGAGCCAACTTGACAAAGTGAAAGATATAAGTATAAGGTTAAGTTGTGATTTCAAAGTGTGAATGTGAGAAAAAGTATGCAAGTGAAAGTGTGTAAGAGAATGTGCAAATTGTGGTGATGTGATTGAAGATCTATTGATGAGCAGAGAAAGAAAATTTGAAGGATAAGCAGAATATCCTTGTGGTGCAACAAAGTCATATTCAACAAGGAAGGATCAAGTACAAGCCAGAATAGAGATCTAAAATCAGCAAATTGGTTGCAGTCAAGTCAAGTCATCTCATTATTACTCTCTAACCATTGTAGTAGTGATCTAAATCTCTTAACAGAGTTGGCTTAACATCTATTTGTAAATCCTCTAACAAGGTGGCAATTCTATTGAATTATTCTCAAGACCTCTAACCAAGCCACTCCTAACAAGGTGATTAAATCCTTTAATAGGGCCACACCTAACAGTGTATTTTGTAACCTTTAACAAAGTTGGCTCCTAACAGGGCTCACTTTAGAAGAGTGAAAATCAGTAACTAGTTGCTATTTGTGGTTTTTTCCAAATTGGGTTTCCACGTTAAATCCTAGTGTCAAATGTGTTCATGCTATTTCCTTTATGTGTTTGTAACTAAGTTAAAGTAATGGCAATCACAGATAACATATAATGGTTTATATGTTAATCATTTACTGAACTTATCTAGTTACTACCGAGTTACAACATTCTGCGTGTTTACCAAGCTTCAACAACATTCAGTTATTTGTTTGCATTTTGTACTAACATCAAAAGGGATTTGGGATTTATTTTTGTAGTAACTAATTTATCCCTCCCATCTTAGTTACTCCTCTTATATTTCCAACATTTGCACATCCTAACTTGGTCAATTAAACAATCTACAAAGAAAACCATCACCGAAAAAAATCATCACAAGACTTTGAATAGAATGTTCAAGAAATCACATAGTTTTCAACCATATGATTTAATTCCATCATTTTGTACTCTTGTTTAGTTTGGGTCCTAAAGATGTGTTTAAAAATAAAGTAAGAATATACATGTTGATATAAATTGTTATGTTAATATACTTATTTAAATCAATAAGAATTTAAATGTCAAATCTCTTTTTGCATATAAAATATCATGCAACATTATCATGTTATTAATTTAAATAATCTTAAATATAAATAGTTTAATTAATAACATAAATGTATATTATTAGATTTAAATATTGATATTAATTTCATTTCTAAAATATTAAGCTAACTTCTATTTAATTCTAATATTAATTAATTGATAGGCTTTCCCCTTGAGGTTGCAAGCAACCGGAAATTGACTCACACCTCTAGACCGCTTTCTAGATATAGTTTTAGTTTGCCACTAAATAGTTTAGCGAGTGGTTATGGATGCAAGGTAGCATAGGTTTTGTCATCTATTAATGACTGTTGTCGTGCAAGTTGGGAAATATTGCTGTGGGAAGTTATTACTATTTTTGGAGGTAGGCCTAGAAGCATTTCCACATCTTTTGCGCTAGCTTCCCATACCTACCACTGACACTACTGATAGAAAATTTATTGAAAAAATCTCTTTGCATTTAAGCATATCTTTTATTTATGAACATAATACATATCCATAAATTTGAATAGCTCAATTACAGGGTCTACATCTTTCATTGTTAAAAGTGCAATTTGAAAGGCTTTAGAGGTGGTGATACACACAAGCCATTGAATGATAGGTTTCCATTCACAATAATGTGTTTGGTTTGCTTATGGGCCATTAAATTGTGAACCATTTTTTGCGCATCTCCAACATCTATGCACAACCACAGCTTATTGTAAAATTGACTTTTTGGCAGATCAGTGAAGCTTTAGGTTTTCATTTTTCTGTTTGGCTTTTATGTTTTCAATTGGTTGATTTCTATAAGCAGCTATTTTATATTGAAAAAATTATTTTATATCTTGCATGCTTAGTTTTCTTTTTGTCAGTAGCAATGAGCTTGGCTTCCACATGCACTAAGCTCGGAGAGCGCGATTCTTCATCTTCTTCAATGAAATTGTTGGTAGGGAGCAACTGTTTAAACCCTGTAGTGGCCATGATGCTTCAGATGGTGGATGTGGTTGAGAAATTGAAGATCAGATGCTATGTTGTACTGATGGCTCTATTTAAGGGTGACAAGAGTGGGCTTTAGGAGTTGCATAAGTATTATAGGTAGAATGATCTGTTGGTTTTGGTTCTAGTCCAGTGGGGTCATGACATCATAGTGGAGCTCCAACTGTGTATTATTACGGATGAAGGGGCAAAGAAACAATATACACTCAAAGCCCTTAGCGACCCCTCTTCTAGGGCTCAGAATGATGGATTTGAAGATAGTGAAGGGGGTTCTTCAACTTATTCATCCATTACTCTTTGTCATCCAAAACTATTATTGTCCATTTCTCAGGACTATTTCAATGTTTTCTTTGTTTTCATTTCTCTCACAAAAGTGGTTCGGTTTGCAAGGGTTGAACTCTTGGCCTACATCTTACTTAAAACAAACATAGGACTTGAACACATGAAATGTGTTTAATTCCATTGTGTCACATTTGGCTTTCATGGGTTCTTCACACATGGTGACTGCTTTGTGGTTTGAATGACAGCTTGGTACCTATCAAATTACAAAAAATAGGGTTTAATTGCAAATGGAGAAAGAATATTTATGGAATCGTGAGCTACCGATGACTAATTATAGCATCACTATACAATGAAATTCTTATACACTAAAGTGACCTAAAAGATATGCAACCAATCATGTCTTTTTTTGTGGATTTTCTTTTTTAGTTGGTTTATATTGGGCGAGTATTGATGATTGGTGGCATCTTGTTGCTTTTTAGTCTGGGATTTTTTGTGATTTGTGCTCTCCTCACGATATATAATTTCATTTATATAATTGTAAAAGTTGAGTTAGGAGTCTAATAGACTTGTCTAATTCAAAACTAGAGTATCAGAAATGTGATCTTAATAGAAGATGGAGATCAACATCAAGATAAAAATGACCAGGCTTAACCAACACACTAGAAGCATTATTTTAACATTAATTTTATAAATGGACAAAAATTGATTTGTAGAAGGGCTTTTGCTATTTTTTATTGTGTTGGTACAGATGCAGCATATATCCTGATCTCAATTATGGTGAGAGATTAGTTTCAATGGAATTTGTGCTAGCCAACTCTACTTCTCACATGGGGTGAGCTATAAAAGCCATTCATTTAACTTTTATTATCATTCATTCTGATTTAATATAAAAATGGTTGTATTTTTGTTGTTGATAATGTATGAAGGTATGTGGATGGAAGTCTGACACTGGGAGGAAAGAATGATTGCAAGCATGGGGCCAACTGCACTTGTGACAAATACACCTACAAATGATCTCATGAATACATTCTCTAATACTTTATAGACAATATAGGCTACATGATGTTGTACAAGATGATGTTGTGAAATATATATACACTATAATAATAAATTTCTATTCAAAGGAATTGAAAGTTCCTTAGGATGTTCATATAAGTATGGGTTTTGCTATGGTCATGTAGCTTTCTACTTTGAATGCAAAACATGGCTATTGTATACATCTTTGGTTGTGGGTAATCGATAAGATTGCTTTCTTGCCCATCTGTTTCAGTTTATCAGTAGTTCCATTCTTTTTAGTTGTTATGGGTTTTCATAAGATGATCTAAAATTTGGATTCATAATAATCACGAGGATGGTTTAGGTTCACACTTGTAGAAGTATTTTATATAGGGACAAATTTATAGAAGTATATTAGTTTGGACAAATTTATATGTATGAACTAGAGTTAGATAGAAAATGGTAGACATTGTGTAAGACTATTTAGAGCTTTTATAAGTATAGTTTTCAGAAAAAAAAATAGAATAAGACTATTAGATGATAGAAAAATAAGAATATTATATATTATTATATTTTTAATGAGAAATATTTGTGAGGATCATTATAAGTTTAAAGAGGAGAAATTATAGCACGATATTGTATTGAAATTATTAGATTCAATTATTTTGAAAAATAAAACCTAACCAATATTAATATAATATTTTTCCAATTAAATAGTTGGTTCCATACTTTAAAAAAAAATCAAGTTTACTAGAAATATAGAGAAAGTAAATAAATAAATAAACAAGAGACTTCAAAATTATGAACTAGTCTGAAATATGTCATACAATATAACCAAAAAAATAAGCTAGTGATATCATAACTTCATTCAGATTTGTCTAGCATTTGTGAAAATGTCAAGCATAAAAGAGAGCTTCATGATCAATTAGGGCCTATCTTTTATTATTACCCAAGGCTTTTTATAATATTTTTCATTCATTTCTTCTTTTGAATGCCAAATAACTTTAAATGACATTCATCATATATAACATTGTTTTTTTCACTCTACAACTTTTTCATTGGTTTCCTGCTCTTTTGGCAATTTGAATTCGGATGAGTGGGAATGGCCCTCAGAGGCTGGGCCAGGTCTCGAAATCCACCCCAGACCTGCAACTTGTTCTGACCTCATCTGGGGTTGCCCAAGGGAATGTAGATGTTGATCATCTTGCTGGTGAGGTGTTGGTGGAGTTAACGGTAGTGTATTAGGAGGATAAAATGAGTCCTACGATGGCTCAAGGATGGAAGGATGTGGTCCTTGGAGAGAAGATGACTCATGTCCCACTCAAAGCTCCCAAGGTGATCAATGGTTATGAGGGAGTGAAAATCATTGTCTTAGATAGCCTGGTGGAGAGTGTGTCTACCAACCTGAAACTTTGCCTGATTGGCAGGTTTGTAGCCTTTCGCCCATCGATTGAGATGGTCGGGAAGTGGGTAAGCTAGAGATGGAAGTTAAGGGGAGTGTGATTGTCTCGATGATGTTGAGGGGTTTGTTATGCTTTAAATTTATGGCTACTGAAGACATGACAATGGTTTTGGTTGGGTCTTGGTCCTATGGAAAGCAATCTTGGTCCAATGGACTGATCTTTATTAAATTTTGAAGGATTGTATTACAAAAATATAGACAAACCATCTAGCAACCTAATGCGGGAAGGTTTGATTCTTATGTTATCCCTCTTTATATTAAATGAAATGCTATACAAATTTACAAAATCTATTGTTTTATAGGCATTTGTATACAAATTTAGTGAATTTTCTTATTGGTTGACAAGTACTTGTATCTAGATGAAATAAAATAATTTAATATTGTGGACGGTAAATATTTTATCTTTAAATTATTCCACAGATGCAACAATACTGAATTAAAGTAGCACAAAATAATTGTCCATGTAAATCATAGTTGACATAGAACAACAATAAGTTGTTTGGAAGACATGCTTTATGGCTTTGTACACTTTATATTTGCACAATATTTGTTTGTTACTAGATAAACAACATGTATGTTTGGATTACCGATTATATATATTTTTAAAAAATAGTACTACAGAGGGAATGGTAGGATAAACCAAACAAACAAGCCAAATGTTAATGCTATATACATTAAGTAGGACTTAAACAATCCTAAAATATTGTTAAATCAATGCTTTTGTGTTCGTTGGCCTCTTGCCATCACATCAGCTATTGTGGTCATATGCAAAAATGCTACCCCCAATACCATCATCAGCTTGATATTCATGCCTTTTTGTGCATAGGAACCTGTGCAAGTGTTTGATATAACCAAAATAAATGTAGCATCTCTTCATAAGATAGATTGAATAAAACCATAACATCAACAAAATGAAAAAATATTATTGGTTGTGTGAACAAGGATTAATAACAATTTATGTGCTAGCCTTGGCATTAGTTCTCTTCCATGGCGGGAACTAATTACTCATTTAAAATCTTTTAGTGACCATACTATAATCAAATTACTAGTCTGTATTAAACGATATGATTGCTCTAGCCACTATATATTTATAACTATACTATAATCAAATTACTGGATTGTATTAAATGATATCACTACACTATATATTTATAACGGTCTCTAAGTGCATTTAGCTGCAATTATAATGAGCATTATAGTTATAGTGATCAATATTAGAGGTATGAGATTGTTCTTCTACTTTTTACTTATTACTTATGATCACTTTAGAGGTATGAATGAACTTATTTAAATATGAACTATTTGCTAGTATAAAACAATTCCCAATTATTTTGCTTTAGTTTGCTAATAATGATGGACATTACATCATTTATACTACCTGTAGTTTTGTTTTGTTTTTTATAGCTTATTTATTTGTTAGTATACTATTCACATATGATTGAACATGTAAGTGCATTCAACTACAGATATAAGAAACATTATAGTAGTGATCAACATTAGAAATATGATGAATACAATTTTTATGATAAGGTGTTGATTTTTAGGTAGAAAGTTTTTTTGATGTTTCATGAAATGATTTTTTTAGCTGGTTATTTGGAAAGTTAAACTAAAAATATATATAAATAGTTTTATTTATAAATCAATAGTTTTCACATGAAGATTCTTGAGAATCAATTTGAGCTTCAGTAATACTCAAATTTTTGAATAAAAGCAAACAAGTACATTTACACTTGTTTTCTTTGAAATGTTTGTGTCAATTCAAACCAACTCTTGAATTGTCATGTGGTACATTAAGTAAAATATTTAAAGTTGTATAATTTTTTAATATCTAAATATGTTATTCTTGTGTAGATGACTTAATTCTATATAACAACTAAATTGTATACTACCAATTTCAAATCCTTCTTTTAATTTTACATTTCTTTTATTTTGATTTTAGAAAAATACCTATTGGCATACCCCTTACACTTCTTTCTGGTGCAAGTGCTAATATTTACTTTTCCTTTAATTCAACATGCAACTACAAGTAACTCAAACTTGAAATTATGATTTTAATTAAGTTATTTACAATTTCTCTCATAATATTAAAAAATTTATAACTAGAAGATTATATAGTGAATTCCACTATAACTTCTCTTAAAATATAACTGTCTCTAGTATATATGTATTTAACTAATAACTCCATTTGCATTAATAAATACATAACAACTTATAACCCACTAAGAGTTTTAAAAAGAATTAATATTAAAAACTCACTTATAAGAAAATAAGTAGTATTTATTTATTTAATTTTAAAAATAAATAAATAAATTTTTATTTTTAAAATAATATTCTTTTTTTAATCTATTTTTTAAATTAATAAATTTGAAAATTAAATTATATTTTTATAAAATAAAAATAAATATGCAATTAACATTTTCATAAGCCTTTGATCTCTCAACTCATGCAACCATAATATACTTAGTTTTCTATTTTTATTATATTTGTTTTCATGTGGCTGTACAAGTTTTGTTACAACATACTTTCCTCTTAATTAGTCTTTTACTTTTCTAATAAGTTTTGCAATCAAATTATTTTAGATATAAGAAGAATATTTATCTTTATTTAGAAAGTTCATGATAATCACATGCTTCTAATGACAAATTTAAAATTGAAACCCTAGTTGTTCAATTTGTTATTTTCTTTCAATTTTCTACAATCGAATTTCCTTATATTAGAAAGGGTTTTAAAAGAATGCAACCATAATAATTTTCTAATTTTTCTACACTTTTCCTCAGTCAAATTTTTTTGATGAATAAATTTTCCTTTTCAAAATCTACTACGTAATTCTCTATCCAAAAGTCAATATAATAAATTGATAAGCATTATGCAAGCACCCATGAAGACACAAAGTAGATAAATCTTTCAATAAAATTCTACAATGAATTTTCAAACCATACTTCAAAATCACAACTAAAATGTGAGACAATATGTGAATACATGCAAATCCAAACTCTCTGAAACTTTCAACAAAGTTTTGCTTCAAATCTGAATTTTGCTCCCCAAAACTTGTGTGTCTCTCAAATAAATTACAAACCATCTAATAAATAACCACAACCCTAACTAGGGTTTCTATTCTCCAATTACTAAAAGTCACTAACTTTAATAAATAATAATTGCTTTAATTATTTAATCTTTTCATGTACACTTAAAGAACTTTTTAAATTAAAATATTATTTTCTTTTATTTTCCTCCACTTTATAAATTAGTGCAAGCACTATTTAAATTGTAGTTTATTATTTAAATTAATAATAATAATAATTAAAGATCATTATATAAATGCAACTTTAATTTAATTATTATTAATTAAATAATTATAATAAAATAATATCAAATCTTCAATCTTTTACTATTTAATTCTTTTTTATCCAGCTTCTTAAATTAGACTTTTTAATTAAATCTTTTAAACTGAGGCACATATTTAATTACTTTTTAAATAATTAAATATCATCATATTTTAATTTCTCTTTAACCAATTTTCCTAGTTAGACTTTCAAATTGACTATTTTAAATTAAAGCACACATTCAATTACTTTTCAATTAATTAAATATTCTCATATTTTAATAATAAATTTTAATCGAATAATAGTTAATAATTCTCAATATTATATGGTTAATCCAAATATTATAATTAAATCATTTACCAAATAAATCACATAGTAAAATTCATATAAAAGCAACATTGGCAAAACTCACTAAAACTCAAAATTAAACAACACATGCAAAGATAAACTCATGGGTTTAAAAAGGGTGGAAAGTCAGATACATGATCTCCTTCTTAGGATAAGTAATTAGTATATAGTTGGGATTGGATCCGAACATTATCTTCCCATTTTTACCATTGAGTTATTGCGATAGGGCACACTCATCCTGACAATTCAGGGAAGTTGATCCCTGATACTTGCGACTCTATAAAAAAGACAAGCATGTACATTTGCATATATATCTAAGCTAACTAGGCAACGATGAGGAGTGATACATCATGTAGATCCCAACTAGCCGGTGACTACGACTCCCTCCCTTAACCATATCAGGCATGTCAAACATAAATATGAAACTAACATACACACCATACACATGCAAGTATGGGGTAAGCATAATAGTAAATTCTAAAAATAAATATCATCATATTCTAACATGAACATCTCATCATCATGAGGATATAATAAATATCTTTCGAAGACACACCATATGATAATATCATGAAAGTAATTTCATGAACTAACTAAGAGAAATTGTTATAGCCTAATATAATCAATTACTTAACATATCAAAGTATTGAATTTCAAATATTAAATAAGGACTAACACATCTATAGAAGAATAGTATAGAACCTTAACAACTAAGTCTACAATGATAGCAAAGGAGGGGTATTACAAAAGATTTACATGTTAAGCAAATAAAAAATAAAGTTTTCAAATCTAACTGAAATGATAGATCTTACATGTTAAGATTGCAACATATGTCATTTACTACTGTAAGAATTTTCCTAAGGGAAAAATTCACCCAGGAACTAAGAACTCAAACACAAGCACAAATGTAGACCAAAAATAGATATGATCAATTAATCAGAGTATGTCCGAATACATTGCTCTATTCAGAATGTGATATTCAACACACTAGGAGTGCTTGTATATAAAGGCCTCTTAGGAAGCACCTAGAATGTCTCTAGAAACAACCAGAAGATACGACAACTAAGCACCTTATCCAACATTCTAGATGAATGGATAAGAATGACAAAGTGTCATATGTGTGTAGAAGATTCCTGTGTTGTAGACAACACGTGCTTAAAGAGGTGCGGACCCCTGTGATGTCATCAAGACAACTCACAAAAGTGCACAAACTCCTAAGTGTCTCATAAATAAAAATAATAAAATAATGAAAAATAATTAAATAATGCATTAACCTAAGTAAACTTAAGTAAGTGTAATAAGTAAATACTTATTTAGACCAACACCCCCCTTAAGTGCAACTTGGGGGAATGCCCTTAAGCTTACGAACTGGGATGAAGATGCATAATGGGTCCCGGTTATTAAGCCATGTTAGGTACCTATGTACATAATGAAAATGTGAATCTCCCATCAAGCAGGGAAAGAGGGAAAATCTCATGGGAAAAACCCTCCCCTAAAAAGAGAGATGAATAAGGATGCATCGATGGATGGAGTAATCAAGACCCCCCTATTACGACATACATCCAATATATACATAAGAGAATGAGAGAAGGAAGAGAGACAGAATAGGCTCGCCCCCCAAAAGAAGAATGTCGATCAGTGAAAAATGCTCCTATGTAGAAGCTGATCCATGACCTCTGTATGATGTTCCTCCCCTTTAGAAGAAGCAAGAGCAAGGGTACCTACGAGATACATCCCCTGGATGGAGAACGAATCTCAATGATGAGTGGTATCTCTAAAACCTGTTCAAAAGTCCCTATGTCGATATTGATGATGGCTTCCTCCAAAATTGCTGAAGAGAAGAGCAGATCAAACAAGGAAGGAGGTAGAACCTACTTTAGGAAGCCAATAGTCTTCTCAAATGTGAAAGAGATCTCTTGCAGATGTTGTAAAGAAGAATCCACAATCACGCCAATCTGGAAGGATTGATCATGTAGAGCATGGGGTTGAGGGTTAGAGTGGGCCCTTGCAACAACTTTAGAAGACTCCTTAGCAAAGAGAAGCAAAAAATCATCATGAAAGTCTCCCATATCTATTGTGTGTGACTCCAAGAATAGAACTGAAATGTCTGGCAATAAATCATCACCTGGAAGACCATGAGTACCCTGTAGTGCTGAAGTACATGAATCTATCACTGTGACAAAGGATGAAGTATCTGCCTCAAAAAGAAGACGAATGTCATCAAGAATATCTCCCACATCTTCAATGTGAGACTCCACAAACAACTGTGCAATGTCTGAAAGGAAGTCTTCACATGAAGGTAGAGTAGGAAGATATAAAGTATCCTGTTGCACTAATTTTGAAGCATCTATGGCTAAAATAGGATCAGTAGGAGCAACAGGAGCTAGAGGTGTGATCTCATCTGAGGAGGAAGAAACCATAGTTGGAGTGACTGGATGTAGAAAGTCCACTAGAGATGGAGGATCACATGGATCTCCATATGCTTCCCAAATAGACCACCAAATATCACAAGAAAAATGTGTCAATCTAAGAGGACCAAAAGATTCCCTACTCATACTTTTATGTAGAAATTGATTAAGCTTGATAATATATGTCTAATCAAAATGTGGTGGCATTGAATAGAGATAAGGAAGCAATCCTGGATGTTCTCATACATGGTCAATTATCAAAGTCCTCCATTTGTAATAGTTCCTTGTTGTCAATTGTGGTCTAATACCAAACTAACAAATCTAACAAGACTCCATGAGATCAATCAATGAACCCCCAAAGAATCAAAGAAAACCAAAGAAACCCCCCCTAATGTATGCTGTTGACACTTGAAAGCCACTTGCCAATTTAGAGCCTATTTCTAAAAGTAGTATTTCTGTCTACAAAACCTATAATGTGATTGTAAATTTGGAAAGTAGACAAAAAAAATGCACTTTCAAAAAAAATGAAACCTGATTTGGAGTCCAGATGAGCCCGTACCAAGCATTTTAAGTGGCAAAATTTGAGATTTTGGAGTTGCAAAAAAATTCAGAAATAGAGATCTCAAACCACCTGTACCAATGTGTAGATCAAGAAATTCTACCCCAAAAAAAAAAAAATTTCTCGCAAAAAGGAGTCCGTATGAGGAAGATATCGCTGTTTGAAAATTGTTGCTGCTGTTATTTTTTTTGAATCGCCGCCGCACCTCCAAAAAACAAATGGTTCCAGATTTTGCCTCAGATGTCCGATTTGGATGAAACAAAATCTCATCTAGGGATTTTTGGACCTTCTGAATATGATGCAAATATCAGATTTGCACCAACAAGCTTCAATCTTCACCTGCAAAAAATCTCTCCTATGGTCCTATGGCCAAATTTTTTTAGAAAATGATGCATATTCAAAAAAAAGGCAGAGATGCAGATGAAAAAAAAGTAGATCTAAGAATTAAATGTACAGATCTGAAATGATCATACCAATTTTGCAAATCGATCTTTCAGGTGTTGGTTTGCAAAAAAAATTTGCCTCACAATCGACTTTGGCCTAGGGTAGGCAGCTTTATAGCCGATTTTCACCGATTCAACATTTTGGACACAATGGTGAGGTCAGATCTGACTCTAGACGCTCCTAATTTTTGTAGCACTCCGAATTTGGGTTGAGGTGATGAAGCAAGCAAGAGGTCTCGAACGACTTATGATGAGAAAATCTATAAGTTGCTCTGATACCATGTAAGAATTTGCCTAAGGGCAAAATTCACCCAAGAACTAAGAACTCAAACATAAGAACAACTGTAGACCAAAAATGGATATGATCAATTAATCAAAGTATGTCCGAATACATTGCTCTATTCAAAATGTGATGTTCAACACACTAGGAGTGCCTATATATAAAGGCCTCTTAGGAAGCACCTAGAATGTCTCTAGAAACAACTAGGAGATACGACAACTAAGCACCTTATCCAACATTCTAGATGAATGGATAAGAATGAAAAAGTGTCATATGTGTGTAGAAGATTCCTGTGTTGTAGACAACATGTGCTTAAAAGAGGTGCGGACCCCTGTGATGTCATCAAGACAACTCACAAGAGTGCACAAACTCCTAAGTGTCTCACAAATAAAAATAATAAAATAATGCAAAATAATTAAATAATGCATTAACCTAAGTAAACTTAAGTAAGTGTAATAAGTAAATACTTATTTACACCAACAACTACTAATTGGAAGGATACTAAACCTATAAGAAATAATGAAACCTCTAACCCTCTAAAGAGAAATAGTAATTACATAGAAAGTGATCCTTATGTGAGATTTGTAAACTACTGCATGCTCCTAATCAATGTTTGATTGTGCATAGTGTTTTGGAAGAGGAAGGACAATAAGAAGAGCAACCAACTATTAACACTCTATAATCAAAACCACTTTGGGGAGTTGATGATTCCTCAAAAGATGAACACATTCATGATGTTGACATGATGAGGATGGGAAAATAATGTTTATAACATACTTTTTCTGATGTAGAAAAGAACCCAAGGGTAAGGCAATCAATTGGGGAAGAAGGAAGAGCTTAAACAATTACAACTAATGGGGCCTAATATTAGCATATAGTTCTTTAGATTTTTATTGTTATTTAGAGGTTTTTATGCTTTCAACTCAAATACTTTTTTATTGATATTTCTGTATAAACCTCTAAACTGCTAAGAACTAATATGGTCTCTTAAACATTATGGTTTCATGGTTATGATACTATAGTTACAACTTAAGGTTCATATATGAAATCAAATGTGTGCATATTAATGAATCTATTGCTTTCTTCCTTCCTTAAAGCTTTATGGAGTATGTTCCTACAACTATGTGTGTCATGAGCAATAATTAGTTAGTTAGTACATTTAATGCTTTCTATGAATTATTGAAATGGATATGTGTTTTGAAATCAAGTATGTGTACTAACCTTTTGCAGGAACATGTCAAAAGAAATTGAAGAAGCACCATCAAGTGTGTGATGACATATTCATGCAATAACTACATCACAGTGGTTAGCATGAGATCAAATCAAAGAAACTACAAACTACTCATACACAAATCTAGATTCGTGGTGTGCTAAATTTATCAAAGACTTGTTTGAGAAAGATGAATGTGTCCTATATTGACGTAATTCCTTAAAGTAATGCTAAATCCTTATTATTGAAGGATCTAGATTTAGGAAGTTTTTTTTTCCAGAGATGTTATAAATAAGCTATTATTCAGACTTCTACAAATTATTGAGGAGTCAATTATAATTCAAAAAAACATTTAATATAGATTTCTGATATTTTAGTTGTACTTTTTTATGATTTCAATATTAATAAAATGACATTGTCAACTTTTGGTACTTTATCTTGAGTGTTTTCTCATCTAATGGGGGGTTACTTGATGAGTGAACTCAATAAGTATAATTAGTTTATTGTCTCTCTTAGAATAATTTAGTACTCTATTGCTCATGTAGCCACACAGTAGCATAATTGATGGTGTTGGAATTCTTTAGAATAACTGAGAGGGGTGGGGTGAATCAGTTATCCAAGGTCTAGATGTACAAATGAAACTTTTCAATGCTCAGTAGACCCATATCCATAAAACTTCAATATGCATGCATCCATTAGATCATATAATACTAAAAATTTGTAGGTTACTATCCTAGATCAAAACAACTTTGCAGAAATGTAAACATGAAACAATATAAGAACATTCACACAATTTGACACAAGGATTTTACATGGAAACCCAATTTGGGGGAAAACACTAGTAACATGGTACCAATTCTCACTCTTCTGAAGTGATGCACTGTGAAAGGCCAACCCTATTATAGGTTACAACACACACTGTTAAATGTGACCTGGTTAAAGGATTTCAATCACCCTATTAGGAGTGAGCCTTCTTAGAGGAATTTAGACCATTCCATTAGATTGTCACCCAATTAAAGGATTTACAAATGAATGTTAGGTCAACCTTAATTCAAAGGATTTAACCTAGACTAATACAATAATTAGAAAGTAACAGTAAGGCTTGATCTGATAACAAATCACAACTCACTTGTAGATTACAGATCTTTGTTTCAATCCTCCATTCTACTTGGCATTCATACTCTTCAGCTCTGATAGCTTGTTCACCCTTCAAGCATTCATACTCTTAAGCCTTCTTTCTTTGCATGCTAACTGCAATCACCTCTGTTCGGCCATTGAATCAAGCAATACCCTAGACTCCTTGTCTTCCTTAGGTTCTTGCACATGACAACCTTTGCTTCCAACCAACTATATCTATAAATAGATAATTTAGATATTTTGTCACTTAATGACAATCGTCCATTTTAGGATTAGGTAGGATTAGGTAGGATTTAATGAATCTACCCACTATTCCATTTGGTTCCTCTACAAACATCTTCTATAATCTTCCTTGAATTCACCTCAAAATGGTTTACCTTGAATTTTGTGCCACCAACTCATCATAGTTATCTTTCATATGCTTCACATAATTCAAGAAATCAAAATAGTCAGCTTATATTTGTCAGATCTTCAATTTAACACTATTTGTTGTCACTCAACATCTATAATGCTTTGTCACTTGACCAACACTAGATCACTTGTCAAACCCTAAAGTTTACTGATGCTTAGCACCAACTAAACTTTACTCAACATATATTAACAATCACTCAGCTTGTAATATTTTTCATCTTTGCTTGGCACTTCTTGATTTTCACCCAACTTCTACTGATTTTTGCTTGGCTTGCACTAACTGCTCAACAAGGCTTGGCAGACACTTTTCTTGCTTGATCCTCTTCTAGTCTTATCTTGAGTAATCTTTCATTTCAGACTTTAAGTAGATAAAAATACACTATAGTATTAATGTCTTACTTGGTCTTAGTGCTTCTTTTACATATCGAATAACTCAACCTTTCTCTAGGTGCTATTGTTATCTCCTTTTTTTAAATCCTCTTCATCAATCAACTAAATGATAGCTTTCAGACCAAAAAAATTTGCCTCACTAGCAGGTAGCAGGTTTGACATCATTAACAAAATAATGATTGTTCCATTACAGGTTCTTCACTTCAAAACAATCTCATATCAACAGATGGTTCTTCTTGCAAAATAGGAAAATATAATATTATCCTTTTTGTATTTCAATTCCTTTGCAATAGATTAATTATTCTATTCCATATTGAGTTTTAACATTCTAGTTTCATGGTTTAGTAATGACTATTGGTTTAGTTTAGAGTATATACTTTGCAAATAACATTTCAAGTATACATCCTTGGTTGATATATTAAATAAGTTCAATAGGTTATTTTATCACTGCTTAATGATGCCTAATCTATAAGTAATGGGTGTAAACTCTAGTTTCCAAACCGATTAATTGGCCAAGCATTTTTGGTGTCATTATAGCAGATGGTGTCAATATAAACCTTTTCTAGGGTCATTTTATTTTTCTAGTTTCATTAAATAGAAGTATTGTCTTCATTCATTTTGCATGCATAGAAGGAGAGATCATCTTGGGAGATTCTTTCCTCAAAATGACCCCTTAGAAATAGAAGAAATTATACACCCTGAGCCAAAAATTCTCCAAGTTGATGAAAGAAACCAAGAAGTGAACCAACCTCTATAATAAGACCAACCATTTGAAAACCCATATGTTGATGCCCAAGAAGAATTACCTTCACCCCCATCTTATAAAGGATCATTGCACTTGAATGACCTCATTGTTGAACCAGAATATTAGGATGACCACCTAACTCTTATAATCTACTAGTCAGGTCAAGTAGTACCACCACCACCACCAAGGATGGCTCAACCTACTTTTCCCTTTCATATACCTAACCATAATGACAATAATAATTTGAAGAACATTCCTTCCTTTGCACTCCCAAAATTTTATTGCCTAATCACTGAAGATCCTAAAACCTTTATCATTCAGTTTGGTATCCTTTGTAGGAGTTATGACTATACAACTGATGCCCATGGGTTGAAGTTATTTCATCTACTCTGAAAGATTTATCCCTAAGATGGTTTAGGGGGTTGGGTGTTTTGGATGTTAATTATGGGCCTCTAAATCCACACACACTTCAACATGATCATTATTTATGATTAACACCTTAATCGAAACATGAGATTGTCCATTTGACATGTATGCACAAGGCAATATGTTATCTTCTAACTAGACAGTGTTTTACTATTCCCTCTCAGAACTGAGAGTTTAGTAACCAGACCAAACTAGTATGAAGGGTTTATGAATGCAAATGCAATCTAATCCATGTTTTTGATGTTTTTCAAATGCAAATGCAATCTAATCTAAATGAATTTCAGATTAAACTAAGAATATTGAATAGTGATTTAAACTAAATGAATGCATTTTAGTCTAAATGATGAGAATATAAAGACAAAGTAAATTCGAATGCAAGAAAGCTTTGAGAAAATGATTCAACAACAATTTGATACTATTCATGTGCATCCTTTGAAATGAGAAGAAAAAGGCTTCTTTTATAGAATCTTAGCATAAATCAACAATTGAGATCAATTTGAATGAATGGTGGAGATTTGAAGAAGATTTAGTCAGAATATAAATTTTCCTTATGAAAAGAAAGTTAACTGATTTCTTTTAAGTGGAATAAGGAGTTAACTGATTTAATTCCTTTCTAATTTCAGTCAACTCAATGTTTGCAATTATGAACTAAAGAGAGAATATTGGAGAAGATATTTGATTTAAAGAATTAAATATGACCTCATAATTGAATAATTAGAATTAGGGTATCTAATTAAACCAAATACATTTAATTCCTCATGTGTATTAGCTAGAGGGGTGAATTTGATTTAATTAAAGTACATGGACTTGTAATTAAATTAATTCGATTAAAAGGTTAACTTATCCAATTAAAGTCAATCTTTAGGAATTAAATAAGGTTTGTGATTAATAAAGATTAAGGGTTTTTTTTGTCTTTGAAACTTCAGTTAATTAAAAACAAGCGGTCAAAAATGCCTAGTACAATAGGACTTTATGATTAAGAGAGTAATGTTTGTAAGATTGATGCACCAAAATTCGTTCAGAATGCCAATGTGCCAATTTAGGGGTATTACATGTGCTAGTGTTGTAGCTAATTGGGATGCAGTGAAAAATATTTTCCTTACCAAGTATAAGGAATATTGTAGAGGTTATGATATGAAGGGATATTTCATTTTTTAAATGTCACAAAAAGAGGACAAGACCTTGGAAGAATGTGTCTCACGGTTCATGTTCAATTTGTAGAAGAACATTCAATGTCATTTAAATGAGGAGTCTCAAAAAAATCTTTTCTGTAAAGGTATCAATTATGCAAGTATTGAAGCCCTAGAACTCATGGCAGGAGGTGATATTGCTCAAATAAACTGGGACAATGTTAATAGAATATTCTTGAACTACTCAAGGGTGACTATGAAGAAAGGAAGAGAGGCTCAGTCCATACTTGGTAAATCTAATAGTTCTGGAGTGTCAAAGGTGGAGATTTCATATCTCCTATATGATTTTAAGAAAGACATCATCAATAATGTTTCTACTCAACTGGGTACCATGCAAGCTAGAAGGAAGCATTAGGAAGATGAAGCTATGCTAGCTAAATTTTGCCCATATTATAGAGAGAAGAAGAGGAGTTGCAAATGTAAGACAATTGCCAACCTGGAGACCTAACCAATGCCTACTAAATTCAAAGCTATTGATGAGAATAGGAATGTTCTCTATATTTTTCAACCTAGGCCATAGGCCTAAAGACAAGGTATGCGTCAAGTTCCATTGTAAAATTTTGGTTATAATAATAGTAATCAATGACAAAATCAATACTTTCAGAATTTTGGCCCTCAAGATTCCAATTGGAATAATAATTGGTCCAACTAATCCTAACCTCCATGGAACTACCAATTTAGCAGCAACCTCCATCTAATTTGTTGAAGTTGATGAAAGATCAACCCCACAACTCCCAAGAATCACCTGCATGCAAACAACTATTACAAAAAGAGAGCAACAAAATTATAGAGGTTGGAATTCATAGATCCATAAAGGAGACATTCTTGATGAGCAAAAAGAGAAAATTGTTATTAATAAAAAAGTGAATCAATTGATAATTTACAATGAGAGATTAATCCTTATAAAAGGAGATCAAAACCCTAGAAAGGTAAAACGTAGGTTGCATTATAATAATTAATAAAACAATTAATTATTATATGTATGAAGTTTAGCTTAAGTAGAATAGAGTTAATAGGAAAATACCTTATTACTCTAACACCCCTTAAGATAAATTTAGGGAATAGCTAAAAACCTAGAAAACTAGTCAAATTAATTTTGGATCCTGACAACAAGGCCTAAGGAGGTACCCAATCACAACCGAATCTTTGCAAAGAGGAGAATAGAGAAAACCACATGGAAAAAATCCTACTCCAAGAAGAGATGGAAAGAATGATGAAAGACTAGTGAAGGATTGTAGAAGCCTCCTACTAGAGAATGTCCGAGAAGATAGGAACAAAAGTATGATCATGAAGAACACCACTTAAACATGTAGAAGTTGCAAAGATTTGTTGAAAGTAGCTATTGATTTGAAGAACCTCCACTACAATAGAATCTAACTAGGTAGAGAAGATTGTAATTTGCATGAGTGATCTCAGAAGAAACTACTCAAATTAGGAGGTACACAAAGGCAAACAATTGATTTCGAAGATACAAATGACAAAAAGCACCAAAGCCCAAAGATTTGATCAATCAAACATGGAAGACTACAAAAAAAGTAGGAATGTAAAGAATAGTGTCTATATGGTAAATAATCCATCTCACCAAAATGTATAGGTATCCTACTACTACATCTGCCTAGTATATAGGAAGAAACATTGAATACATAGCTCACTCCATCAAACCAATGAAGCATAATAAACAATAGAAGAACCCTCTAATGTAGACAAGGGTGAGGTGACAAGCAACTGGAAAAGTGAGCCAAAAGCATTGCACGACAAGGAACCATGATCAAGATACACAAAAGAATACATATATGTGTACTGAGGTGATCAATCTTAGATATGTCATGAGGTTAATGTCGTGGAAGGAATACTCATTAACAAAGGAATATGGTAAATAAAGACAAAAAATCAACCCCCCAATGTCACTTTAATCAAAGTAGTGCATGCACAATAAGGTAAAATATATAATTAATCCCAAGAATAAAATAATCTACACAAGTGTCCTTAGATGACACTGCTCGAATAAGAAGGCAAAACAATTGAACCAAAAATACAGATGCAATATGACACTTTATCTTAGTGTATTTACAAAACTTCATACAATAGATGTCTACAAGGACTATAAGAGACATAAGGCTGATACAATAGATAGTACAACCCATGAAAAATTATTTGAATCAACGAAATCAATCCCCAAACATGAAACAACCAAGATATCTACCAGAATACAAAATGCAAAAAACTGAATAGAATGTTCCTAGAACAGAATCTGGAAATATATTGAACACCACTAGAAAGAGCTCTAAAAGATCTTTCCAACTATATAAAGATTTCCTAAATCAGAGATTAGATGCTCAAGATATGTCTCCTAGAGTGTAAAAAAGAACTCCTAACTTTGATGGTGATAAAATATATAAAAAAATGCATCAAACAAAATACCTATACCATCACAATAGGCTCAAAACCAACTTTCTGACAAAATTTTGTTTGTAGAAAACATAGATTATATGCTCAAGATATGAGCAAAAATGTGAAGGTAGGTTTAAATAGATGCAGAAGGGCCAACAGGCTAATAATGTAGTGTTGACATGGCATTGACATCAACAAATGGTGGATATGAATTTGATGTTCAAATGGCCGTAAAGGAAAAAAATACCCAAAAAATCACCTTGCCAAAAAGAATATAATCTCAGTGAAAAACAGGTCCAAAAATGTGAAACAGTTGAGATTGCGATTGGACCAATTTTCTCCTTCCACGACCGTGCATAAGGACTTATGAGTCCACGTGGTAGGATCTATGCATGGGTGGAATCCAAGGTGTACATGGGGTTGTTGAACAAGAGGTCCCCTCCAAAATACCTCACAAACCCCAATCAATGCTAGAGAGAATTTTGGCAGCTAAAAAAGAGGACATTGCTCCAATTTTTAAAACAAAGTGCCTTCTTAATGCACTACTAAGAATGGGTTAGGAGTGCCACATACACTGCATGCCTGAAAAAGGGGACAAGGTCTCAAATAAATCTGCCAATAAACAAAAAACACACTGCCAAAAATGAGGTCAAAGTGTGAGGTTATGGGAGGACATCCATCCACCAAAAGTGGGCAATCACCATGTAGAAAAATTGCACCCACAAAAAAGGGCACATTACCATTGTAGCTGCATGCCAAAGAAATCAATGTGGAGGTCTTGGATGTATAACTTGGAGTGGGTTTGGTTGGACATCAATAGGTCTGTTAGGTAGCTTTTAAAATAATGCATAAACCAAAAATGGGGGATGGAAATCAAAAAACACAATCCAAATCACAAGGCTGGAGAAGTATATGTTCTCATTGGTGTCTCTCCTTTGGTATCCCATGTGTTGGTCTTGGTTCCCATACTTGGGATGACTCTTGTCAACTCATCCTCATGCGTCAGTTTTCTACCTCCAAAAAAGCATGTAGCTTTGAAGCAATAAATGCCAAAAATCCCACATGTGTGGGTGTAGGGACAAAGAGCCCAAGGCAATCTAAGGGTATAGAGACCCAAGTCCATTAGGGTATTGCTTCCAAAGTGAGTCCACTCTACAACTGTAGTTGAATGCACTTGACAAAAAAAATCTACACCTTCAAAGCTAAGGACGGGCATTGAAAGTCACATCAACATAGGGACAAAAAAAAGGTGCCTTCACACGTGTGGGTGGGAGGGCACAACACCCAAAATTTGAAGCACTAAACTAACTATCACCATGGGGCCAGAGAGAAGCATGGGCCACTAGATTGATAGCATATGGAGGTACTTTTGTAGGTCCTCTTGAGGTGCAAGTTCTAGGGGTTCTATGCTGATAGGATTGACATAGGACTCCAAAATTTTTTTTGCTTCTCCTTCGAAAACCTAGAACTCATGCATTAAAATAAAGTGCATGCAAGCACTATAAAAAATATTTAAAATAAAAATAAAATTCACTATCTCATAAATTGCACTCAATTCTAGGTGTAAAATTTTTTTGCCTTAGAAGTCAACAATGTCCAAATTGGACATATTTTATATGGAAACAAGGGTTTTTGGATGCTATGAACTCAATCATGATGCATGGTTGGGATTGTAACATCTTGTCCAAGTAAGGAATTGAAGAATTGTTAATTTATCTACAATATAATTTGATTAGAAGTAAATATTAATTATGTCATTAGGGAACATTATATGGCTTATGCAATAACATGATTAGGGAGAATCCTTATGTGACTTGCTATGATTAGTATTGTTTAGATAAGACTGACTTATCATTTGTAACCATCTGAATATTAGGTGCACAAGTGTATGTGATACTTCGTATAGTAGAATTCTTCTTATTTAACTAATGTGCAAAGTTAGACTCAACTTATGATCAACTATGGATTTTGTTCATATAATTGACATTGATTATAAATAGAAATGGTTGGACCTCTTTACATATGACACGATAGTTTATGAGATTGGTAGCATTAGACTTAATTCACACTATGATGGATTGTCTAATTTATGTTAACACCTTGATTAGCTAATGTTAGTTACCTTATGGATAAATACCTTATATTGTTCGTCTTATCTCGTCATGATAATTAGATAGTGTTTGTAATTGAAGTATGGCCAATTGAATTGAATAGATATTGTGTTGTGATGAATATGTTTTACATAAGGTGATTGTGAAAATGGAAATCAAGTTTGGGTTATGTGATTATTATTTTGAAGTGAATTATGCATCATTTAATTCAAAATAAAGAAGTACAAAAAATGATTGGAATGTAGATAAGATAGTGAACATTAGTGATACTCATTATGTTATTCTAAGAGATGTTATGAGTTGAAACCTATAACTAGTGAGAGTAAGTACTTATGCCTAATGGATTTATAAGAAATTGCCAATCAATTTAAACGAAAAGATCATTGATGTGAATAATAATCTAAATATGGGAGTGGATTCATAAAATATTAGTGACTTCCAAGAGAAAGTCAATGGACAAGGGGGGTAGTATGTAATACCCCATCTCATTAAAGATTTAGACTCAATGGTAAGAACTTGACTAATGTATGTGTAAGGTGTTATGATACATACATTATGAATTATTAATGTGGCTACTATTCTTGAAAAGGTTGTAATTAGAGAAGCAGTTATAATAGAATGAATGATATGCATTTGCAAATGATTTTCCATATACGTATGATTCTTAAGAAAATGATGTTGGTCTAATGTGTTGATCTATGGTTCAATAAGGGATATGTATCAATGTTTATAGTTATATATATATAGGTTTGGTTTATTGATGTTTAATTTGAATTGTGTAGAGGATGATTATGAAGACCTTCAAAGAATCTATGCCAACTCCTGTACAATAATCAAAGTCTATCTCCATACAAAATTCTTGTAAAATCTGATGTAAACTAAAGTTGGACTTTAGAGGGGTTAAAATGGACCTTAGAGTGCATTTTGGGTTAAAATAACCTAACCCACTTATACTACCTAGGGTTGGGGGTTAGTTGAGGGCCAAATCATGGTTAAAACTTACATTATGACATCTCAAAATGACCCCACTTCAAATGGGACGAAAATGGATAGTGGGAGACAATGGGTTATGACACATTGATAAGAGAGTCATGTCCCTTCATTTAAAGATAGGAGGGTTTTTGAAGAAGAAGGTAGGAAGATTTTGGAGGATTCACCATTCACCATTGTTGGAGATGAAAAGGGGAAGTTATATGCAAAATAGGAGAATGGAGAAGGGGAGAGATGTGGTAGAATTAGTATGAGAAGAAGAAGATCAAGAGAGAGCTTGAGAGAGAGATCAGTCTTTCTATCCCTTTTCTTTTGTAGTATTTCTCATTGAGTTGGATTCATGTAAGTCTAAAATGTGTAACAAGTGTAGTTAAAAATATTGTTTTTGTATTAGGAACTCACTCATATGATAACATCTATGATCCTTGGATGCAGAAAGTTCTTGCTCAAGGGTATGGCTAGAGCACAAGTGGCCTCATGATGCCATTAATTGGTAGGGTGGAAAATGAGCATTGTTTGAGTATTTGTAGTTTTCTTTATTGTATCTTGCAAAGAAATTTAAATGAAACTTATAAAAGCTAAGTCTTGTTATTTGATTAAAGATTATGTATATGACTCTATGGAAAGAGAATTTTGTGATGTATGAAAGGTTTCCTATTTGAATACAAGAGAAAAAAGAAAAATAGTAATTTTGTGTCTTATTAAGATTTATATTTGAAAGACTTCAAAATGGAAATCTAAATGTAATGCTCTTTGGAGTTGAAATAAATTAGTTAATCAAAGTTTCATTTCCTTATAGTATAGATTTGAAATTTGTAGTAGAAAATCATTATCTAAATCATGCCTACCTTTAAAAGAATCTGTGTTTTTTTGGGTAAGAAAATGTGGGCATGATAGGGATCAAAGTGTCTAGAAATAAAAATCCCCCAAATCCAAATACAAAATCCTCTAAAGAAAATAGGTCTAGAAACTAAGGCCAAACCTCTCATAACAAGAACAGGGGCATGAAGATTTGGAGCTCTAATACAATGTTGATGTTGATGAAAGATCAACCCCATAGCTCCCAAGAATCACCTGCATGCAAGCACTTGTCATAGAAAGAGAGCAACAAAAGCTATAGAGGATAGAATGCATAGATCCATTAAGGAGACATTCTTGATGAGCAAAAAGAGAAATTGCTATTAATAAAAAAGTGAATGAATTGATAATTTACAAAGAGAGATCAATCCTTATAAAAGGAGATCAAAACCCTAAAAAGGTAAAACCTCGGTTGAATTATAATAATTAATAAGAAATAATTAATTATTATATGCCTAAAATTTAGCTTAAGAAGAATAAAGTTAATAAGAAAACACCTTATTACTCTAGCATAATCAATGGCAATAACCTAACCAAAACGGATAACAACCTCAAAAAAATTAGCAAAATAACCTGTGGTAGCAACCTTAGCAAAATTGGTAGCAAACTGATCAGTGGCAACCTCAATAGGGTGACCAAAAACAATCATCATAGTGTGGGACTAACCATTTTACCTAGCAAGCCATAATGCCCTCACCTTAGCAACAAGAAATAATGCCTCCTCCTCATGCAACCAATGAAATTTAGCCTAAGAAAACCTAGTTGCCTATGCAACCTAATCCTAATCCTAATAATAAGCAATCTAATCAGCAACAAACCTATTCCTTTACCCTTAATGACATACACTTAAGGTTAGGAACTACTCTTCTTGCACTTAAAGGACTTGTCATTATAGAAGTAATTGCCAAGGATAATCCTATTGTAAAGAAAGATACCTCTATTCTACCTTCCACTCTTGCAATGAAGACATCACCCTCTCTTCAGAGGCTTGCTAACCTTTTGATTCACATTGAAGATCTAGTTGTTGTAGAATTGCTTAACCAGTTTAAGAAAATGATTGTAAAAATACCATGTTGGATGCTATTAAAGAAGTTCCAGCCTATACCAAAGAAATTAGAAAAGCTGGTGTTAAACATCCTGGTAGGAAAATAAATGATGCCTAGACCATTCATATCATAGATCAATTGTCTGATATAATGTTGGAAAATTTGTTAATTCCTATGTATGTTGGTCTTAGAAGCCATGTTGTTACTATTTTCATTAATGGAGTTCAAGTTCAAATTTCCTTGGTTGATTTAGGAGCATCAATTAATGTCATGACAAGAGAAGTTAATATCTCACCTAAACATCATTGGTGTAAGAGAAACCCCTAGTACCCTTCACCTTGTTGATAGCTCAATGGTATGATTGAGGATGTGATGGTCACATTGGATTCCTGGGAATATTTAGTGGATTTTGTCATTTTTTCCCCTAAGGCCACCTTGGGAGGATACCTTATCATTCTAGAAAGGCCATGGTTAGCTATTGTTGGTGCTTTTATAGTAGGTGTCCTTATGGAAAAATGACCATCTCTAATGGTATGAATACTAAGAAATTAATATTGTAGTTCCCTACTCAACCAATCTTACAAGATGATCAAGCCTTATGGTTTGACTCAGATGACAATGAACAAGAAGCTAACTCAGTAAGCCAACTCATGGTGATATAAAGGAATCCATTTATGATATCCCAGGAAGATGATGATATTATTTCAACTATTTTATCCAATGAGTATGATCTATACTCCCCATTATGTAATGACAAGAATTATTCGTTATAAACAATCCTTCCTCCTCAAAATACACCTCACTTTCTAGAAGCATCTCAATACCTTCACACATTACTACCTCATGAGTTGCACTCACATAATTTTTTAGAAGTAGTAATGTTTGAAAAGGTGTCTAAAATAGAAGTGATTCCAAGTAAAGAATTGAATGTTAGCAAGAGTCTCTCTCCAACCCATCAAGTGATCTTAAGTTGCTACATGAGAACTAACAAGAATTTGCATGGGACTATACATACATGAAAGTGATTGATCCCAAAATTTTTACCCATAAAATCTACATAAGCTCATAATGTAAACTTGTTAGGCATCCACAAAGAAGAATCAATATATTGTTAAGACACATTGTAAAGATTGAATTGTAGAAGCTACTAAATGTTGGCTTCATTTATCCAATACCTAACAACCAATGGGTTCCTCCTTTGGTCATAGTACCTAAAAAGGGGGGCAAATGGAGAGTTTGTGTGGATTATAGCTAACTCAACTCAACAACTAAGAAGGATCATCTTCCATTGTCATTCATTGATCAAGTTCTTGATAGTTTGGTTGGTAAGAAATATTTTTCCTTTTTGGACAGGTTTAGTGGGTATAACAGATCAAAATAGCACTAGAGGAACTAAATAAAACTACCTTTACTTACCATGGGGAACATTTTCATATTAAATTCTACCTTTTGGTCTATTTAATGCACTTGCAACTTTTCAAAGAATCATGATTAGTATATTTTCTGACATATTTATTGATTGTATGAAGATCTACATGGATGACTTCACTGCATATGGATCTACCTTTGAAGAAACACAATATAATTTAGAGAAAGTCCTCAAAATATGTCAGGAGTATAATCTCTCTATAAATAGTGAGAAATGTTATATGATGATGGAAGGAGTTGTCTTAGGACACTACATTTCTGTACTAAGTATTCAAGTTGATCCAACTAAGATTGAGGTGATCAATACATTACCTACTCCAAAAAAAGAAAAAACATGTAAGAAGTTTTCTTGGAAATTTTAGTTACTACAATATATTTATCAGATATTTCAATCATATTATAGCTACACTATACAATTTGTTGAAGAAAGATTCTAACTTTTCATGGAATTTATACTGTAACAAAGCATTTTAGCTACTGAAAGAAGTCTTAACAAAAGGACATGTGTTGAAAGGCCCTAATTGGAGCCTTCCATTCCATATCCACACTAATGCTTCTAATTATGTTATAGGTTCTCTCCTTGGATAGAAAGAAGGATTTGTAGAACATGTTATTTATTATATCAGTAAGGACTTACAAGGGGAAAAGATTAATTACACTCCCATTGAGAAGGAGCTACTTGAGGTGATTTATGCTGTAATAAGTTTAGACATTATATTGCTATTTATGATATATTTGTGCATACAGATCATTCAACAATAAAATATTTGATGATTAATCCTGCTACTTTAGGGAGATTAGCTCACTAGTTTTACTCATACAAGAATTTGATATAAGTATAGTAGATAAACAAGGGGAGGCTAATGTAGTAGCTGATTGTCTCTCTTAGTTGCATGTACTAGATGATCCTACACTAATCGATGATAGCTTTCTAGATCAACATACTTTCTCCATATTATCTCAGAATCCATGGTATTCTGATATTTCTAATTACCTTACTATAGGAAGGACTCCAACTCGTTTCTCTCCAAAAGAGAGAATGCTATTATTGAGAAAAGCTTCAAATTTTATTAGATTGTTGGATGTATGTTTTACACATGACTTGATCATGTAATGCACAAATGTATACATGAATATGAGATATATGACATCCTTCAGGCATGTCACGATGAGCCATGTGGAGGACATTTTGTAGTAAAGAGAACAACCTTTAAAATATTGACAACAAGTTACTACTATCCAAATCTACACAAGGCTACAATAAGGTACACTAAGAAGTGTGATAGATGTCAAAGGATGGGTATTCATATGAAATATGATGAAATTTCCCTATAGCTACAGGTAATTGTAACACCTTTTGACAAATGGGGAATTAATTTTCTTGGACCCATAGAGCCTTCATCAAATGGCAAGTCATACATATTAGGTTGCACTGATTATGTCACTAAGTGGGTAGAGGCTAAACCTATGAAACATGCTAGGAATTACAATGTTCCAAAATTCTTGTCTGAAGCCATTTTCATTAGATTTGGTGTCCCTAGAGAGTTAGTGATTGATCAAGGTGCGTAATTTACCTCAAACCTGACAACTGCCCTCATGAATGAGTATAAAATTAGGCATGGAAAGTCATTTTCTTACCACCATCAAGATAATGACCAAGAAGAGATTACAAATAGGGAGATTGAAGAAATATTAACCAAGATAGTAGGCATCAATAAGAAATTGGCCACTCTATCTTTTTGAAACAATTTGGGCCTATAAGACAACATGGAAAATTATTGATGGCTTCACCCTCTTTGAATTGGTCTATGGAAAATCAACTATTATGCCTATGGAATTTGAGCATAAGACACTTAGGACAACTCTGGAATTGAACATTGATCTTACTGAGGCACAAAGAGAAAGAATTCTATAGCTCAATGGATGGGATGAATATAGGAAATTTTCTTTGCATAACATTGAGGTTTCCCAACAACAATGAACGAAGTAGCATGACAAATTCATAACGGACAAACAATTATTTGTTGGTGATTTGACTCTCCTATATGATTCTCGCTACCAACACACATCGGGAAAGTTTCAAACTAGATGGTTGTGGCCATACAAAATAATATCAATCTTTGATAATGGTGTTGTACAATTATCTATAATAGATTATGTATAGTTCAAATTGTTGGTGATTGGACATTGACTCAAAATATATCATAAATCATAGAGTAAGGAAGAGTTCCTACAATAATTTGAGTTTTAGGGAACTCATGTTGCTTCTGCAGCAAAGGAGTTTGGGTCACCTACGCAAATTGCATCTTCTCTTTGATTCTATTCAAAGACCCATAATAGCACTTTCACTTTGTGAAAGAACATTCTTTTTTATAATAATTCCAACTCACCTTCTCTTTTTTTCTACCTTTTACCTCACCTTCATTTCAGCACCAAGGTATGAAGCATAATATTTTTAAATCAAGCACTTCATCCGCTAAGTGCTCTACCTTCGTACATGTATTTATTTCATTTAATTTCTTAGAGGCACATTATATTGTACTTAATTAATCTTTCTCACATAAGCATGGCATGATCCATGCTCCATTTTAGTTGGGGGGTGTGCAATTTTTTTTTGTTATTTGTGCATATCATTTTGATTTAATTTTTGTTGTAAAATACAAAATGTTTGACTTTGGTATTATTATGATATGTCATGTCAAATATTTAAATCATGAATTGTTGTGACAACTTGTTCAAGTACATCAGTTTGAAAATAAAGTATTTATTAAATGGACATGTGAATGAGTTAAAGCCTAATTATGACATGACATGCTTCCAAAAAACTTTTGAGTTTTTACAAACCATTTCCTTAGTTAAGTTGGTAGATTTCAAACACTTTGACTCTACAAGTCTTAAAATTTGTGGGTTTGAAAATTTGCCAACTATTTCCTATTTGGAGTTTTAGCAAGTCTTTGGAGGAATCGAAAAATGGTAGTAATGGGGGGAGACTTAATCTGCCATGAATTAGTAATTCATGACATAATCCTTCAAGATCAAGCTTTTCATCCTAAGTTTGAGGCCCATGGCTGGTTACAATACTTTTAGATACTTACTGTATGAGACGAGGAAGTAGCATTTTAGTTTCTAAATTCCCTACAAAATGGTGTAGCTATGGTAAAGGGACTTAGGGTTGAATGTAGTGAAATGATACTTGCAGAAGTGTCTAGCTTACCACAGGAAGGTGAAATATTTAAATATGACTTAGACCCAAGATATGCTAGGACTCAATTCAATTTGCACACAGATGGGCAACCAAGAAGCAGTGTGCAAGAAGAATATCATTACCAAAACCCTATGGCCAATGTGCTATATATATCATGAAATGCATAATTTGTGAAGAATGACATCATTGGTTGCATGGAATCCACTTCAAACTTCTCATCTATATCGCCGTGATAACATACCAATCAACCTTCCACATTTCTTGTTCAACTTGTTGAAGAAAAGAGTTGCTACTGTATAATAAGGTAAGCCCAATTTTGTGTCAAACCATTATTTGATTAAATTTTTAGTTGAAAGAGCTTTACAAAAAAATTCAATTGTGTCATGAGATGATTTCTTATTAATAGATAAGTATGTGCCTAGGCAAGTAGGACCTAGAGGACAAGGTATAGGAAGAAGAGTTACTACTGCATCTGAGACCATAAAGATTGTAGAGAGGTTTGATCCTTCACCTTCTGGTTCTTCTAAAAACCCTACACCTACTAAAAAAGAAAAAGCTTGATAAGTCCCCACTTACAACTATCTCTGGTAAAGAAAATATTTTTTTTTCCCTTCTAAAGACCTTGTTACTCCTAAGTCTAGTGTTAGGACTTGATCCTCTACTAGAAAAAAATGAGGAAGGAAAAATTAAAGAAACAATAGAGAAAAATACTAAACAACCATAAAAGTCAAAAGATGTATAATACATCAACATTTATTCCTCACATTATTCTAAAAGGAAATGGTTAAAAAAGAAACTCCTACATTATTTTGCTAAAGGATAATCTTCTTGAAGAAATGGAAGAAAGTCTCTAAAACTTTGTTTGATACACATGTTAGAAGAAGTGGGAGAATTGCCAAAAACTTGATGCAGGAGCATCTTGCATGAAAAATAAAGAGGGTGTGTTGAAAGAAAAATTATTAAAAAAAAAATTATAAAAAAAAAATTGTGGAGAGAGAAAGTGAAAAAAATAGAAGGAAAAAATAGAAAAAAGAGTAAAAGAGGAATTTCTATTTTCAAGGTGCATAGGTGGCGTAATAGAAAAATAAAATAAAAATGGTTGTCATTCCATTTATTGAGGTGTGTAGATGGAATTCTAGAAGGTTGTGGATATTGTGTAGGTGGAATCCTAGAAGGTTGTGGATATTGTGTAGGTGGTATTCTAGAAGGTTGTGGATAAATCATGCATTGGGTAGTAAGTGCCTATTTAAGCAAGGCATATGAGCATTTCTAATCAAGCTTTGGAAGGTCAAGCTTCAAGGTGTGAAAGCTCTCAAAGTAAAAGTTCATGGGTGGAAGATTTGGAGGTGAAGGCTCTTAGTTGGGAAGTTCTTCTTGGTGAAGCTCTTGGTGTGAAGACTTTAATTTGGGATTTCTCTTATGTTGAAGAGTTTGTAAACTTCTTCTTGAAGAATTCATATCTATGATATCATCTTGTGGATGTTGTAAGGATTTTCAAGTTTAATAAAATTGCTTGGGAAGAATTTTATCTCTCTTATCTCCATATTGTTGCATTTTTGGTTATGAGTTGTTAGGGTGGTGTGGCCCTTCATCAAGTGGTATCAGAGTGTGAGTTCTTGAGTGTACAAGCAGATCACTGAAGTTTGAGGTAGTTTGTACCAAGACCTTGGTTGGGTGAAGTTTATCAGAGCGAGAGTTCCTGAGCATGTAGATAGATTGTTGAAGCTGAGGCAGTTTACACAAGGACTTGGGTTGGAGAAGTAGATCTAAGTTGGTCTTGATCTGAGGGCTTGCAGATTGATAGATGGTTGTGGAGATGGAAGAATAAACTTGTTGAGGCACGATTGTAGAGAACTTGTGGATTATAGATTTGTGGTCTTGGACTTGTGATGTGGTTCTTGATTGTTCATGCGAGGTTGTAGGTTGCGATCTGACTTGCAAACAATTCAAGGTTGTCATAAGGCGTGTGGGAAGGATTTGTTGTAGAGGGTTTACAAAGATCTTGGGAGATGGCTTCGAGAGGATTGGAACCTAAGATGATTGCAAAAATCCATGATATAGTAGAGAGGAGGTTTTCTGAGATGACTGCTCAGCTTGAAGCTAGCTTGGTTGATCAAGTTAGGGATGGGGTGAGGAAGGAATTCCATGAACATTTGTGGAACTGGAGTCTACTGATCTAGAAGAGAGTTTTTTGGCCGGTTAAGAGACTTGTTTGTGAGAGAAGATAGCATAACAAGGTTGAGGTGGAAGAAGTTGGTTTTGCTGATAAGATTGTGGAGTCTGATATAGAACTTGTAGAGTAGCTGGAGGTTGTTGTTGAAGATATTCCTAACCTTGTTGATGCTGGGATAGACATTGGTTTTCATGATCAGTTGGTTGAGAGTGACATGGAGATTCTGGAGCACTCAATCATGGATGATCTGACTATTGTTGGTGATGATTTGTATGTTGCAGAGCATCTTGTTGTGATTAATGAGACTGCTGATGTTGTGAGTTTGGTATGCGTTGATGGAAATCTACGTATTGCTGCTGATGTAGAGTTTTTTGTTGCTGGTGTGGATTTACTACTTGTTGATTTGGATGAGGATTTTATGTTGAAGCATTGTGTTCAGTTTATTCCTGGGAGTGAGCATGATGATTGGATGGTTGAGATTCTAGTGTTTGACAGAGTGATGTAGATGTGGAAGATTTGCATGTTGGTTTTCTTGTCCCTGTTGAGGTGGAAACCTTTGGTGAAGATGAATATGGTTGTAGATCTTTCTTTTTGGCATCAAAGTGTGGGACACACTTTTCTATCTACCAAGGGAGTCTGATGCAGGAGCATCATGCATGAAAAATAAAGAGGGTGTGTTGAAAGTAAAAAAAAAAAAAAAAAAATTATTAAAAAAAAAAATGGAGAGAGAAAGTGACGAAAATAGAAGGAAAAATAATTAAAAAAATAGAAAATAGAAAAAAGAGGAAAGGAGGAATTTCTATTTTCAAGGTGCATAGGTGGCGTAATAGAAAAATAAAATAAAAATGGTTGTCATTCCATTTATCGAGGTGTGTAGATGGAATTCTAGAAGGTTGTGGATATTGTGTAGGTGGAATCCTAGAAGGTTGTGGATATTGTGTAGGTGGAATTCTAGAAGGTTGTGGATAAATCATGAATTGGGTGGTAAGTGCCTATTTAAGCAAGGCATATGAGCATTTCTAATCAAGATTTGGAATGTCAAGCTTCAAGGTGTGAAAGCTCTCAAAGTAGAAGTTCATGGGTAGAAGCTTTGGAGGTGAAGGCTCTTAGTTGGGAAGTTCTCTTGGTGTGAAGACTCTTATTTGGGATTTCTCTTATGTTGAAGAATTTGTAAACTTCTTCTTGAAGAAGTCATATTTATGATATCATCTTGTGGATGTTGTAAGGATTTTCAAGTATAATAAAATTGCTTGGGAAGCATTTTATCTCTCTTTTCTTCATATTGTTGCATTTTTGGTTATGAGTTGGTAGGGTGGTGTGGCCCTTCATCAAAACCATAGCTTGGGTGTGATGTTCCCATTGACACTCCTATTCGCGATGTTGTTTTAGAACCTAAAATAGAATATCCTAAGCTTGACTTAGATAAGGATAATAATATAGTTATACCAACAGAAAATTTTGAAAATTTTCAAAATGAGCTAGACAAGGTTTAGGGAGGTGATGATGCCATCTTCATTGAGGATGGAAGTGGTGATGATAATTCAAAACCACATAACTTTGTGTTCCAAAAGAAAATATGGGCTTCACAGGTCATAAATGAATCTTTTGGTGATGAGTAAGGGGAAATGGATGAGGAAATAATATTTGTTTCCTAAGATATATAGGAAGAACATTCTATAACCACTAATGAAAATCTTGATATAAACATGGAAACTATTGAAAAATTTGTTGAATATATTGTGAACAAAGGATTGGAAAATTTAATTGAGGAAGCCCATTAAATAGAGGTAGAGCATCCAAAACAACCAATATGTGAGAATCCAAAAAGGGCAATAGTCCTATGGATGGGGCACCCAACTAACAAAGCAAAAAATGATGAACAAACAACTTCCATGGGGCCTAGAAGGATAAATATTAAACAACCAGGTCTAATGCCTCCATAAAAATTTTCTCCACCTTTGACAACCAAGCTTAGCCTATATGAATACACATTAATTAAAAAGGTTATGTGGAGGGAAGAGAAAAAGAAACTACAACAAAATATTGATAATCAACAATAAGAATTGAGAGATAAGGAAGATGAGATCATAGTGTTGAAAGACAAGGTTAGTCAAATTACTACTATGATACTTGAATTACTTCGATTCCTACCACCAACATAGTATATACTTTATTTCTAAAAGACCAGTTGCTGAATTTCAAGATGAAAAGGATAGTACAAGGTCCTAGCCCATCTTTGCAAACCCCCATGAACTTTATCATACTTTCTAAAACTCTCCCACGACAATTAAGAATCTTTTATGTGAATTATATTTGCATAATTTAACAGTTCCTAATGATAGAGAATAGAATCCATTAATGGATGTGGGAGACATTCAATTAAGAGCATTCATGTCCTAGATACAAAATAATACTAGCAGGGAAGACCAAGATAGGCCTTATAGAGAAGAAGAAATGAATGCTCCCCCATTTTAAAGACCCGAGGCTAGGGATCCACAAAATTTCTATTATGATTGGTTAAAGGTGTTGCAAATATATGATAGGCTAAGTTACTAAGAGGGGAGGGGTGAATCAGTAACCAATAAAACTTAATCTTTATTTACCAATTAATCCTTCATGTGAACTTTGATCTAATTCCATACATAAGAAACTAAAAGCATTAAAGCATTCATAACACTTTGACAAACAATATGGTGACCCAGAAACCTTCCAAATAGAAACTAAAACTAGGGTGGGGATGATATCCATAGGCTTTAGTACTGTAGTATAGAGTTGGCCTATTAAGACTAACAATGATCACTTCTATCATGATCTTCTTTGTTGGGAGCAATAAGGACTGCTAGGTCCACCTTGCGAAAGGATTTACAAAAATACAATAAAGTATGCACTTGGTAAAGAGACTTACAAAAAGACTATTAAGTCTACCTTGTGAAAGGATTTAACTGATCCATTAATTAGGATGAAATAGTGGCTGATCTTTGATTTGCAACTTGGTTTGCTAAGGGAGATTCCTTTGAGTGTAATGATCACCTTCCTGTGATAGATAAATCTTTGCTACTCCTTATACTGCTATAGCCTTTTTATTTCACACTTCTGCTCTTCTTTGCTAGTTACATTCCATACATACTTCTCATTGGATGTGATATAGTACATTACATATATACCAATCCAAATTATAAATCAACAAAGTCGGCTATAATATAAGTTTACACAAAATACACAAAGTCAACCCAATTGCAGGAAATTGGGTTTCAAAGACTAGTTTGGTGAGGTTTTGATACTTGGCATCCATTCTCAATGCTTGATATCATCATACATTTGGTAGACGTAGAAACTCGGTCCATAGTGATCACTTCCAAGTAGTTTGAACTCAGTTTGCATTGGTGACTCGGTGAATATTGTGAAACTTAGCATATAAACTGAATCACTTGATTCACACTGCATAGCTCAGTCAATGCTATCACAATGAGCTCAATATAAACTGAATCACTTGGTTAACATTGAGTGGCTCAATCAACACTTGATTCACATCCCTATAATTGTGAACTTAGTAAGCATTGTACAACTCGGTAAACCTTGTGAAGCTCGGTTTACACTGTTGATCACCATTATGGTAGAAATTGATTGACTCAAACTGAATACTATTCCTTGAACTTGGTAGCAATTGTAGAACTCACTAAAGTCTGAAATGCTTGGTTAACACTATTAACTATACAATAAGCTTAGTAGATACTATCTATTTGGATAAGTGTGTGTCACTAATAACAAACACGACTGTAATGTCAACAATCACCCCCTTTGGCATTAGTGACAAAAATAAAACACTTATTAGTGAAAATTGAATTCTCAAAAAATTCAAGAACACCTTTTATTATCCATCTTGTGTCTTTAACTAGCTAGAGTACTCTGTTTTTGAGATTTTTCAAAATTGCTTTTTTAAGAGATGTTTCTCTAAGTATATAATATGATAATGCTCCTCCATACATATGTATACAATATACTTTACATCTTTTCACATCTTATCTTCACACATGATATATACATTTTTCTCACCCTTTATATATACTACATCTTATATAATATCTTCTCCCCCTTTTGAGATTAATGCCAAAGATGTATGCTATATATTATCTAGTAATGCCAAAATGTGATAAGAAATCTAAATGTACCTTTAAAATCAGTGCCATTGTCTTGTCTCAATTTTCTTGCAACACCTTGTATGTGTGCAATGTAACTTGAACTTCTACTGAAAGTTCTATCATGTGGTCTACAATTGAGAAGTTGTTATTATGGATGAGCGTTCTAACATGTACAAAATGTTTTTGCAATGCATTCATGTTTGGGAGAATCATGCCCTATATGTCTACAAGTGTAGCTCTTATCCTAGCTTCTTCTCTTAGTAATTTTGGTTGCATATTAGTTAAGAATCTGATCTTTGTATAGTGGGCAGAGCTGTAACTCAAGTCAAGTTGCAATTATTGTGCACTTGCCTTTAGATCTTCATCAATCTTAGAAAGTTTATCTTTAATTTCTTTGGTGAAATTTGAAGTATCATAGAGTTTACTGAATAAGGAAGTCACATTGTTGTAAGAGGTTTGCAATGAGCCTAGAATAGTAGACAAGTCTACTTGATGAATTGCAATCTTTTGAGCAATAAGCTCCAAAACTTTATTCTCAAATTTGTTCTTAGTTCTTTGCAACAATTTCTCTTGTCCATTCAAATCTTCATTGAATTTCTTGACTACCTTTGCTAACTGAGCCAAAATTGGTTGAGAAGTGTCAACCTCTATGATGAGTGCCTCTGCTAGAATATTCTTTGCATCTTCAAACACTTGAAATTATTTTTTCCTTTCTTCTCTAAGCCTTTGTTGCTTAGCTTTCTTCCAAAGTAGCTCTCCAAATATATGCATCTAATTAGGATTAAGATTGGAGATATCCCATTTTTGGAATAACAATCTCCTCATCAAGATCAATTTCTTCTTCCTTCTCTTTGCCTTTACTCAAATTTTTTGTACTTGGTTGAGGCTTGGTCTCAACTATCCTTGCACTTATTATTTGCATGTTTGGAATGGAAACAATGGTAGAAATAGTAGGACTGGTAGAAAAAGTAGATACTACACTTATTGAAGGAATACCTCGTGTAACCAAAACTAATAGAGTAGGAAGTGCTCTCTGCTTAGTAGATGAAGTGCTTGTCACTTTTAACAATGAAATATTGAGTTGAATAGGTGCAAAAAATTGATTGAGTACTTGTACTTGCAATGTTTGACATAATCAATTCTGTAGTAGGTTTCTCTGAGCTTGATGTTTTCAATGCTTCACTTGGAGAATGAGGAATTGAGGCTATGACCACTATTGCAATCTTCTCTAGATCGGTCTCCTCAATGTTCTGAACTTCAAATGGATCTTCCTCAGTAGCTTCCTATTCTTGTTCCTCATCATCTATATTATCATTATTTGTTTCCTCTTCATCATTATATCCTTCTTCCTTGTCATCATCATCATCCTTGTCACTAACATTTACAAAAACATCACTCTTATTATGAAGATTATAGATGTTTTTCCATGTGTTGCTAGCATTCTTCACTACATGTTCAATGTCATTGATTAATATCAGATAAGTGTTAAACTTCAATGTAAGCATCTCTTCATTCTACTTGATGGACTCATTAACTTCTTTATTACTTAAGCTTGACATGAGTTGCCTCCAGGTCTGATCATATATGTCTTTTGTAGTTTTCTTGGCTTGTTCCCATCTTGGCTTAACTTTCTCCATCAATTTACTCAGAATCTGCTAAACAAGGTGATCTGGAGAATATTTCCATTTGCCCATTTTAGACATAACCATGTCTTCGATTTTATTCTACTCTTCTATAGTTCTTTTTTCATACCTTAGTGACTTGATATTTTCCATATTGGCTCTTGTGTCAATTTCCTTAAACTTTTCTTGGAATGAGGGTGGTAGGTTTTTGAAGATTATATCTCCTCCTTGTTTGTTTTTGGATGCCCTCCTTGTGAACACTGTAGTAGATGGTTTTGTAGGTTTGGTTATAATATCCTTACCTTTCTTCTTTACTAGCTCTTCTTCCTTTGACTCCTCTTCATCTTCTACTTCATCTTCCTCAAAGTCATCACCTTTGCCTTCAGTCAATAGTAGAGTGGAGCTAGTTTTCAATTTTGCAATCCTCTTCTTTCCTTTGTTTTCTGCCTGAGGGAGTTTTATCTCAAGTTTTATTCTTGCCTTTGCTTCATCATAGGTGCCAAAATATGCAACTTTTGGGTCAATAGGCTCATTTAATAGTGCTTCAATAATGTCCTTGGTTTCATCTATGTTAACCTCATAACCTAGAGGCTTGACCCATACAATTCTCGATCTTACTACTTGTATATATACTTTATCACTATCAAACATGAAATAAATATAATATTTGTAGTCACCAACAAGTTTCTTCTATATCCTAAATCTGTTATTCATCTTGTTCTTGAATGCATCAAAGTAGTTATCCATAATACTAACATAGTTTTCTCCCATTTCTGATATATATTCATTAATTTGATAAAGAAAAGGTACATCCTTCCTCCATATGACTATACCTTTAGATGGGAAAAAGTTTTGTACATAGAAGAATATACAAGTTAAGAGTGAACCAAACTTACAAATAATTTTCTTTGAAGTTCTTATGCTCTCCATGTTTTTTTTGAACTAATTCAACATCAACTTGGCAAGGTCAAATGACATATTATTCTTGACCACTTTGCATGCGAGATCCATAGCTTCACATGATACACTGTTGAGTTTGCTTGAGCTGTATATTTTATGTGCAATGACATGTATCTCAAACTTTAGTTCCATATCCATGACACAACTGATCTTCATTCCCCTTCCATCCCACTCAACTAGGATGTTCTTTTCTAGCTTGACCTGACTTAGGGTTTTGGTCATTTTAGCTTTCGCCAACATTGGAAGACTAGTGATCCTATGGATCATCTTCTTTGTTATCACAATAGGTTGCTCCAACAACAACTGATCATTATGCAAAGGACTGAGAATAAATCTCATCCATTCAATTTGAAAATCTTGTGGCATGTGTGGAAGGTGAGTCAAACCCTTTGCTTCAAGGTGTTAATGCTCCAATTTTAACACACCATTCACACACAATTCCCTCAAGGATTCATCCATTTCCAGGGTTCCAATATCTTGAATAACACATCAAATATGTGAATGAATATCATTTATTAACAATACCTTGGATGGATATGAGATTCTACTTCACTTGGATCTAGGGTTTTCGCAACAGCTAGACTTAGCTTGAAGTTTGGTGCCTTCCATTCCATGCCTCGAACTAACATCTCTGACCCTTTCTTAGTCTTGTTGCTAGAGGATACCATTTTCTTGGTAGGGTTTTCAAAGACACATAGATCTTCAACAGTAATTTGCACAGATTGCTTGGATGAACTCAAATAGCTCTACATAGATAGCTCTTGAAAATTTTCTATGGTAAATGAATTTGATTTTTCCTTTTAACAAATTTTGCCTCTCGATTGCCATAAATGCCTAGTATGATTGTTCACTCAAATGATAGACTAATTTCCACTTGGCTTGCATTGAATACTTAGTAGAGTCATCCATGACTCAGTTTTCACACAATAATGAGTTACTTCTGACCTTTCTCGGTAGAGTCTTGCAACTTGACCTTGCTTGGTAAGGTATGTAACCTGACCTTACTCAGTAAAGAATGACATATTCTTAAATGCTCGGTGATCCCTTTGCATCTTGAATGCTGATATGGATCTTTCTGTCTACTAACTAGAATTGATGTCAGATGTCTTCTTTAGAATCCTAGTTCTAGTTCTCCTTGTGAGAGATCAAGTGGAAATGCTTGAGTCACCCAATTCTTGAGTGACATGTTCATCATTGCTCAGACTTGCATTTTAGAAGATTTTGGAATCCATTGTTGTCTCATCTACTTTCTGATGTTATTAGCCTTGGTTTTCTTTTCAAATTCAATTCTTCTAGTATTCATATAGTTCTTGGCAAGATGACCAATTTTTGTACAAATAAAACATCTTCCGGTGGTGTCTCTTGTCCTTATGTGATATTTTACACAATTCATTCCAATGTGTCCAAATTCTCCCCAATATTGACATTTTCACCAAGTGTTATAGCCCCAACCAAATACAACTTTTACAATCTATTCTATTGGGTTCAATATCTTAGTTTTATATTTTGAGGATTTGTGCCCATGCTTCTTGCATTTGTGACATTTGCCTTCAAATATGGGTTTTTCTTTGCATTCATTAGCTCTATAACTGTTGTCACTTAGGTTTGCACCCTTTTCCAAAGCCTATGCATGAGGACAACCTAGTGAAACATGGAAACAACCTCCAAGTTGTGGGACTTGAACTGTGAGGTTGAGTCTCCAGAGAAGGCCAACTTCCTCTTACTATCAGGATGCACCTAACTACTCTTGGAGAGGAAAAGGGAGAAGGAGAATATGAAAGAAAATCTACCTAATCTAATCTAAAGAGGTGATGCACCAAAATAGAGTGTTCAGACCAATCTCTGCCCACATATGCACTATTGAACTAGAATGAAACTAAGGATATACACATTCAGACTTGCTTTAATCCAATAATCACATGCAGATAAGAAGACCAAGATAAATGACACAAGGAAAGAGAGATTCACTTATATTATCATTCATGGCCCAAGGAGATATAGTCATGCAGATCATAGATCTCTACAAAACACTAGTAAGAGGCAAGGAGTTCTTGCACTTTCATACCAATGGCTGAAAGAGATAAGACAGAAAATCATGTAGTTTAAAGGCACAGGGGGATTTACACTGAGAATCTGCAGAGCAGTAACAGAGAAATCAGAGAAAGGTCAACCCCTACAAAATAAACAATAATTGCCTTTATAGTTCAGGCATAACTGAGATTTTCCCTGCAAAACTATCTTGCAACCACTGCCATCAAGGCTCTGCCAAGAACAATGATGGGGATCTAAATAAATTTGATCTAAGTATAGCTTTAGGTACCAGGAAATTTGACTGTTAACTAAAATAGGGCCTCGAGAAGATAGAGGCGATGCCATAACTATGGTCTGACCAAGTAGATGGATCAACTAGGGGGGTGGTGGAGTGTTCTTCCTTGTCTCGCATTCATTCTAGGTTGGTTGGGATTGATTATAGAGATTAAATCACATAAAAATCTCGACTTTCTTCATTCTTGAGCACCTGAATCAGCAAGGTCAACAAGTCAACTAAACTCTACATCCAAAACGGGCTACATGGACCAATAACCTATTTCCTTTCTACCACCTCGCAAGGTCTTCTCGAGTTGACCACCCCTTTCATTACTAACCACACCATCCCTCAAACTCCAACTTCGATGCTCACATTAACTGCTGATCGCTAACTATTACTGCCTCCACCGAACCCATTGGGACACATGTCATCGAGGTGCTATGTCACTATGCGTATCCTTCGAGCAATTTCCCATAGTGAGATAGTGCCCACCATGGATCCAGACTAATCTGACGATCGTGAAGACTTGTTGTATTATTGCGCTATCTCCTTAAAACCTCTGGGCCCACGAAACAACTTAGCACACCTGGCATTCGACTCAGCTCGAATTGGTACCATCCCTGCAGTTTCATAACACTCAACCCCACCCTGCTACATGTCACTGAGGTGCTATGTTGCTATGGGTAATATTCTCGCAGCTTTCCATAGCAAGATAGCGCCCACCGTTGATCTCCACGAGATCATCGATCGTGGAAGATCCTCATAATACTGCGCTTGCCTCCATAAAGTTTCTGGTCTATGAATCCACTTGGCAACCACCTGGCACAACCTGCCATCCTCATCTTGGTGAGATCTGGCCCCACTGATCCATGTGGCACAATGGTGCTATGTCGCTATGGATAATATCATCGCAGCTTTCCATAGCAAGATAATGCCTACCGTCGATTTCCTTAGATCTATGGTTATCAACAAAATTGTACAACTGCACACCAAGTTAGCTAAGTGGACTAATGAAAAACCACCATTGTACTGTGACCCACCTAACAACTACCACCGAGGACGAGCTATAATATCACTTTGGAGAAGGGCGGGCCCATTATGTCATCTGTGCCACATGTCGTTGAGGCAGTATGTCGCTATGGTTAATATCCTCACAACTTCCCATAGCGAGATAGCGCCCACTATTGATCTTCCTAGATCTAGCGACGAGAAAGATGGATCTAATCTATTAGTATACCAACCAATAAAAACTGGCCATGTGCCAACCTGTCTGACAAGTCCTCGTTTGCGGCTCGCCACGTGAAGCAGGACCCATATTCTACATAGTTATACTTTAGCCAACGAAAAGATCGATCAACTACCAACGTGTTTGACAAATTTCATCACTAATATCCAACGGGGCATGCTTGGGACCCACATTCCTTTTGATGTCACTGCAGTATCACTTTTCGTCTAGGCGCTATGTCGATAACGACGAGGAACATAGATTTTTCGATAGTGCCATAGTGCCCACCGTTGATTTAGCAAAACTCGACGTTGGAGAAATAAGAAAGAAAAGGAGGACCCACCTGGCACACAGCCAAAAGGCACTATGTCGCTATGGATAAACAACATGCAATTTCCCATAGCGAGATAGTGCTAGCCATAGATATCTTTCGATCTGATGATGAGGAAGCCGCAAGCTTGCAGGGATAAACCTAGGAAATAAGGAATATCCTAAGGTTTCATCATTTAATTTTTTCGATATTCCTGGGATGATTTAAAATAACATTAAACCAGGAAGTGAATGTTGGGCGGGCAAGTATTTAAAATTCAAAAATTTGGCAGGGGGCACAGTATGTAACATTTTTGGCGACTCACAGGGGATGCTAGCCTGCTATGCATAGACCAGTGACCTCATGCATCCATTGGGTTACAGAGTCAATAAGATGTGGATCCTGTGTATACTGTGACATCCTAACCCTACCTCTGAGAGGAAAACCCTGAAACCCCTATCTTTGCAACTGGAACTAGAGACCAAAACCTCCTTCTGCAACCTTCAAAATTTCAAAACTTGCTATCTCACGGAGACAATCCTGTGCTCGTGCACTTCTTGGAAAATAGGAGAGCTGAAAAAAAAAACTACTCTACTTATATACATGAAATCTTCAACCTTCATCAGAAGCATGGTTTGAGATAAATCCCATTGACTGGGATGGGCAAAATTTCACCACTAGGCCTGCTTAACTGGAAAGCATTGGGCTGCTTGCAACTGACAATTAGATAGGGACCACTCCACAATGCATCAAAATTTGAGTGTCTTCCTGGTTTTGCCCTATTTGCATCCCATTTTAAAACTAAATCACCTTTCCTGAAGATCCTGACCCTAGCCTTCCTATCAAAACTCTTTTTTACTTGCTGTTGGTGTGTCTCTAGGGTCTGCTTGGCTTTATTTCTCTTCTCTTCTAGCTCCATCAACTCTGCCATTCTTACTATCATGGCATCATCTTCAATCAACTCTAGCTGATGAGCTAGCTCTAGGGATGGGAACTCCAATGAAATTGGAAGCCTTGCTTCTCTACCATATACCAAAATGAATGGTGAGTTTCTTATTGACCTTTTAGGTGTTATTCTGTCAGCCCATAGTGCAGTCTTTAGTTTTTTATGCCAACACCTCTGGTTATCTTCTATTGTCCTTTTCATGATCCTAATCAGGTTCTTGTTGGAGGACTTAGCCAAACCATTACCCTGAGGATAGTAATTTGAGGATGTGCTCAAATAGATATTACGATCCACTGCCCATGCACAAATCTAAGCTCCAACAAAAGACTTTACATTATTTGAAATAATGGTTGAAGGGGCACCAAACTTGGTCACAATTCCATCAAGGAACTCAACAACTAAAGATTTTGTGGCATCCTTCAATGCAGCTGCCTTTGTCCATCTAGTGAAGTAATCTGTAGTAGCTAGAATCCACTTGTGACCAGAATTGGAAGAAGGATTGATAGGGCCTATGAAATCCAATCCCCATTGAGAAAAAGGCTGGTCCACCTGAATAGGATGAAGGGGAAGAGCTGCAAGTCTTTGTTTTCCAAAGAAGAAGGCACATTTTTCACACTTCCTCACATACTTATGACAATCATGAAATAGAGATGACCAGTAATAACTAGCCCTCATGATCTTCATTGCAGTTGTCCTTGCTGAGAAGTGGCCACCATCAAGACCATCATGAAGTTCTTTGATCATTCTTTTAGCCTGGTCTGTATCAAGGCATCTTAATAGGGCTCCATTAAAATCTTTTCTAAAGAGGACACCGTCAACTATGACATAAGGAATTGACTGTAATCTATACTATCTCCTTTTAGTTCTATCTAATCCTTGAGGTTATCCATTGCCTAATAAGAAATTCATCATATCATCCATCTAACTCCTTGGGTCGCTATTCCTTACCTCTTGTTGCTTTGTCAATATCATAGCAGCTTTCTCATCAGGTTCTTGAGATGATAACATCTATTTACATAACCCCCTCCCTCTCACTAGCTTGGTAATCTAAATGTAAAAATCATATTCCATCACTTTAGTAATTCAACCAGCTCTTTTCTCACTAATATCTTTGCTCAAAAGAAAATCCTTCACACTGGCATGGGGTACTAACAAGTGAATCTTATTATGAGATAGGAGGTGTCTAAATTTCTTTAAAGCTTTTATGACTGCAAGGGCTTGCTTCTCAACATAACTATACTTATCTTCATACTCTTTAAGCCCTTCACTAAAGAAAGCTATGGGCTGCTCGTCAGCTTTATCGTTTCTTTGAGTCAGGACAATAGAAATGCTTGGCTCACCACCTAGGGTATAAAGGATGAAATCTTTCTCAAAATTTGGATTCATGAGAGTAGGGGCTAAGGCTATGGCTATCTTGACCTCTTCAAAACTTTCCTTCCCTTCCTTGGTCCATGCAAAGACCATACCTTTCTTGAGCATAGTTGTAAGAGGTTTCACCATGGTAGTAAGATTTGGAATAAATCTTCTCACAAAATTTATCCTGCCTAGGAAACTTTGCGACCCTTTGTTGTGTTTAGGAAGAGGGAGGGCAAGTATTGCTTTTGTTCTCTTTGGATCAATGGTTAAGTCATCCTTAGATACAATATGTCCTAATAATTTTCCTTGGTTAGTAGCAAAGACACACTTGTTTGGGTTAAGGGAAACCCCAAACTCTCTGCATCTTAGGAATACCTGTCTTAGATGATCAAAATGATCCTCTGCATTCTTAGAATACATTGTAATATCATCAAGGTAAACTAAGACAAACTTGTCAATCAATCTTTTGAAGGCCATCTCCATTGACTTCTAAAATGTAGCACCTACATTAGTTAGCCCAAATGGCATCTTACAATAAGCATAGGTACCCCATTTAGTGGTAAATGCAGTCTTGTACCTATCAGACTCTTTAACCAATACTTGATTGTAGCGAAAAAATCCATCAAGAAATGAAAATCTCTTTGAACCACTGACCTTGGGCAAAATCTACTCCATAGAAGGGAGAGGATGGTGATCTTTAAGGGGAGCTTGGTTAAGGTCCTTAAAGTCCACACACAATCTAATTTCTCCATTCTTCTTCCTAACAGGGACAAGGTTTGCTACCCATGATGAGTGTTTGATAGGGAAAATTATATTGGCCTCAATCAACTTGGATAGCTCCTTTCTCATTAAGGGTTCAATCTTAGGATTCATTGGCCTCTGTTTTTGTCTTATTGGCTTTAAACCATTAATTAAATCTATGTTATGCTGAAACAACCTTGGGTTAAAGCCCTTTAAGTCATCATATGTCCAGGAAAATATATCATTAAATTCTTGACATAGATGAATAAAATTTTCTTCTTCAATTTTAGAACATACCTTCCCCATATTTAAGGACTTTCCATTACCAACCATGACTGGAGTGTAGTCAGCTTCATCAGTAGCTAGGTTCATACCTCTGCCTCTTACTTGATCATCAGGATTAAAAACACTCTCTAGAGTAATGAGACCTTTAGGTAGCTTGTTGGAGCTGAGGTTAATGATTTGGTCATCATACTGATCCTGCAGTCTTGACTAATTTCTCTTTGAAAAATTTCCCTCATTCTGCAAGAAGCTGACAATTTGCTCATCAGACTCAAACACTTGCTAATGGATGTTGTTCTCAGGGAAGGCATGCCTTACTACCACTTTGATTTGTTACTTCTTTCCCTCCTCAAGATTCCCTGGCACATCATAAGATGCACCTATTGCTGCAAGTCTATCAACATATCTATTTTCTTTTCTAGGGATGCTTCAAATATTAAATGCATTAAAACCCTCAAGCAAATCCCATACCCTATTTTTATAAGACTTGAGCAAACCATTCCTAGTGGTATTCTGATTTCTCACTTGATTAACCACCAACTCACTGTCTTTATACACCCTTAAGGCTTGGATTCCTCTTTTTTGAGCAAGTAGGAGACCTTAAATCAAGGATTCATAATCGGCTACATTATTAGTGCAACTGAATTGGAGCCTAAAGGAGAAGTAGTACCTTACTTGTGTAGGGGAAATTAGCATCACACCAGCCCTTGATCCATTTTTATTCCTTGATCCATCAAAGTGCATACTCCATATCCCACTCATATCTTCTTTAGTCTCCACAAGATTGGGAACTAGAGCATCTTTCTCCAATATACAATATGTACTGAGACTTGTCTCAAGGGTTTCTGACATAGGGTTAAATTAATATGCATTAGCCCACTCATCCAAGAAAAAATTAGGTATCTCTGTTAGGGAAGTGGTGGGCTCATTCACTACGTTATTCTCATCCATCTCTAGGATAGGGCAATTCATGTTGATGGAATTAGGGGTGTAAGATTCAGTATGATGGAGGGATTGAGGCTCTGCTCTGATTGAAGCATTGGCTCCATATCTCATTTTGAAAGACATATATGACCAATCAGAAGATATGAAACCACCTATTTGGGTAGTGAAGTCTCTTGATAAACAGATGGCAAAATATGGCTTGACCTCAACAATAGAGATATCTTGGGTTACAATACAACTAGGGCATGCATGTAAGGCCATCTCCACATTCCTAAGGATCCCTATAGTCTTGACAGTACTACCATCCAACTATAATACATCCCTAACAATGGGCTCATATTTCATTCCCAAAGCATCAGCAACACACCTAGGCATCACTGAACTGCTAGCCCCTGAATCAATCATGCAATTATGGACTAGTTTGCCCCCTATAATTAGAGAAACATAGAATGGAGGAGGTCTAACCTTTTTACTTGTTTCTACTTCCCTTGATGGTTGTACTAGGCTTGTGGCACTTTCCATGCTGAGTGGCTGATCCTTTGGTTCAATTTTTTCCAATTCTTGCTGTAGCAACCTCTTTTGCATGGGTATAGTAGCAACAACATCCCACATGGAGATATTCACATTTGTCTTCTTCATTTTCTCTACCACACTGAATGTCATAGTAGGTGCTTTGGTAGAAGCTTTGGGAACTAAAATTGTATGAGGTTGAGATGGAATAACTTGAGGATCACTTGCATCCTTTCTGCCATGATTTTGCCTTTGCTGCTGAAAGGTACTTGATTGATTATTTGCTACTTGCTCATGAGATATCGCATTTGAAGTTGAGGCCTAATTGGGAGGAGGGGGGACAACATATTCCATATCTCTTCTTTTGCTTCTAGTGTTATGAGCAATGGAATCCTAGTTTACATTACAATGCTCCTCCATCTGATGATTAATAAAAGAGCAATCACCCTATCTTTGCATATCTGAGGCATCTTTAAATTGGTCCTCCTTGTATGATGCTTGTATTTCAGGCTCTTGGACTATCAAAGCCATAAAAGATTCAGCCTTCTGACACATACAATAAGCATAGGAGTAGTTACAGGAGGGACAAAATCTTGATCTTGAGCCATATTGTTTTAAGGGACTATGGCCCTACTTTGGTTTACATTTGAGGTTGAAGCATGGCTAGCTTGCCTATTCTAATCAAAAGAATTGTTCCAATGATTAGGATTTGGAGGCCTACCACTATTGGGATCTTGATATTGCAATTGATGAGGTTTACTACCTTGAGCTTGCTATCTTTCTAAAGTCACCACCTTGTTGCTTACTTTTTACATCATAGAGGAGTTATCCTCCAACTTCTTCCCATAATCTTGCAATCTTTTCTCTAGGTTCTTTTCTCTTTTATCCATGTTCTGCATCAAAGATTGCATCATCTCTTTGATTTCATCTATCCCATTTGAAGATGTGGAAGCTTGAGGGACTGGGACAAGGGATTGTGATGTAGAAGTTGTGGGAAGAGGGGCCATTGCTGGTTGATGATTTGGAACATCAGGGAAGAAAGTCATAGGAGGCCTTGGAGCTAGTTTACCTCCTTGTATTAGGATGTCCTCTAATTTTATTGCTATGTCATAAGCATTAGGCAAGGTATCTCCTCCCATAGTTTGGATTGTAGTGGCAATATCACTATTAAAAGCTCTAAGGTAATGCAAGAAGGCATTACCAGGGGTAGGCTTCATTGAAGTAGGTATTCTATCCCATGTCTTTTGAAATCAATAATTAAAATCAGTCATACATTTATGGGGGACTCTTTTTATAGTGGTCAATTGCTCTAAAAGTGACAAATAGTCACTTTTATCCTCAAAATGTTTGCACAATCCTACTCCTAATCCATCCCAATCTGTTATAGAACCATGGGCTAAACCTCTATACCATTGTAGTGCTTTTCCTTTCAAGGATGAGGCTAGGAGCCTAATTGCAACATCATCTTCTGTAATACCATGGATATTGCAGATATTTGCAACCTCTTGAATGTGTTCTGAGGGAGAAATGGAGGTTTCACCACTTGGTATACTTTTGAGTGCAGCTACTGGTATGTCATGTCTTTGGGCTAATAGGAGAGGGCTCCCACCATTAAAGGTGGCAAAAGTATGAGCTCTAGGCAATGCCATATAGACAAGTGATCTATTGATATGTATTGATGGCAGTCTAGGCTGAGATCTAATAGCAGAAGGAGTAGAGATAGATCTTGTAGGTGTATTTGTTGCTATTTCACTCCTAACTGGTGATAAAGATATTCTAGTCCTCCTTCTAGGGTTTGAAAATGAAAGCTCTTGATACTGAAACTTACCTCTAGAAGATGCCCTTGTTTCAGCTCTGGGCATGAATCACTGCAACTTTGGTTTGGAACCGGATATGTATTTGAAGCTCAGAGTCACCAAGTACTTTGAAGAATGAGCCTCTTGAAGGCTTAAACATCGAAGCTAGTACTATCTCCTCGGTATTGATCTTGAAATCTTCCCTTTTGACACCAGTAGGCTTTAAATTTTCTAAAAAGTCATCCCACCGAGCGTGTCAAAAACTGTTGTCACTTAGGTTTGCACCCTTGTCCAAAGCCTATGCATGAGGACAACCTAGTGAAACATGGAAACAGCCTCCAAGCTGTGGGACTTGAACTGTGAGGTTGAGTCTCCGGAGAAGGCCGACTTCCTCTTACTATCAGGATGCACCTAACTACTCTTGGAGAGGAAAAGGGAGAAGAAGAGCATGAAAGAAAATCTACCTAATCTAATTTAAAGAGGTGATGCACCAAAATAGAGTGTTCAGACCAATCTCTGCCCATATATGCACTATTGAACAAGAATGAAACTAAGGATATACACATTCAAACTTGCTTTAATCTAATAATCACATGCAGATCAAAAGACCAAGATGAATGACACAAGGAAAGAGAGATTCACTTATATTATCATTCATGGGCCAATGAGATACAATCATGCAGATCATAGATCTCTACAAAACACCAGTAAGAGGCAAGGAGTTCTTGCACTTTCATACCAATGGCTGAAAGAGATAAGACAAAAAATCATGTAGTTTAGAGGCATAGGGGAATTTACACTGAAAATCTGCAGAGCAGTAACAGAGAAATCAGAGAAAGGTTGACCCCTACAAAATTTACAAAAATTGCCTTTATAGTTTAGGCATAATTGAGATTTTCCCTCCAAAACTATCTTGCAACCACTACCATCAAGGCTCTGCCAAGAAGAATAATGGGGATCTGAAGAAATCTGATCTAAGTATAGCTTTAGGTACCACAAAATTTGATTGTTAACTAAAACAGGGCCTTGAGAAGATAGAGGCGACACCATAATTGTGCGTTGACCAAGTAGATGGGTCAACTGGGGGGTTGGTGGAGTGTTCTTCCTTGTCTCATATTCATTCTAGGTTGGTTGGGATTGATTACAGAGATTAAATCGCATAAAAATCTTGACTCTCTTCATTCCTGAGCACCTGAATTAGTAGGGTCAGCAAGTCAACTAAACTCTACATCCAAAATGGGCTATGCGGACCAATAACCTCTTTCCTTTCTACCACCTCACAAGGTCTTCTTGAGTTGACCACCCCTTTCAGTACTAACTATGCCATCCCTCAAACTCCAACTGTGACGATCACATTAACTGCCGACCACTAACCATTACTGCCTCCACTAGACCCACTGGGACACGTGTCACCGAGGTGCTATGTCACTATGCGTATCCTTCAAGAAATTTCCCATAGCAAGATAGCACCCATCGTGGATCCAGACTAATTTGACAATTGTGAAGACTCGTCGTATTATTGCACTATCTCCTTAAAACCTCTGGGCCCATGAAACAACTCAGCACACCTGGCATCCGACTCGGCCCAAACTGGTACCATCCTTATAGTTTCATAACACTTAGCACCACCTTGCTACATGTCACTAAGGTGCTATGTCACTATGGGTAATATTCTCACAACTTTCCATAGCGAGATAGCGCCCACCATTGATCTCCACGAGATCATCAATTGTGGAGGATCCTCATAATACTGTGGTTGCTTCCATAAAGTTTTTGGTCTATGAATCCACTTGGCAACCACCTAGCACAACCTGGCGTCCTCATCTTGGTGAGATCTGGCCCCACTAATCCACGTGGCACAATGGTGCTATGTTGCTATGGATAATATCCTCGCAACTTTCCATAGCGAGATAGCGCCTACTGTCGATTTCCTTAGATCTATGGTGATCAACGAAATTGTACAACTACACACCAAGTTGGTTGAGTGGACCAATGAAAACCACCATTTTAATGTGACCCACCTGACAACTGCCACCGAGGATGAGCCGTAATATCACTTTGGAGAAGGGCAGGCCCATTATGTCATCTGTGCCATGCATCGCCGAGGTGCTATGTCGCTATGGTTAATATCCTGGTAGCTTCCCATAGTGAGATAATGCCCACCATTAATCTTCCTAGATTTGGGGGCGAGTAAGATGGATCTGACCTATTAGTATACCAACCAATAGAAACTTTCCATGTGCCAACCTGTCTGACAAGTCCTCGTTTGTGGCCCGCCAAGTGAAGTAGGACCCACATTCTACACAATTATACTTTAGCCAATGAAAAGATCGATCAACTGCCAATGTGTCTGACAAATTTCATCACTAATATCCAACGGGGCATGCTTGGGACCCACATTCCTTTTGATGTCGCTGCAGTATGAATTTTTGTCTGGGCGCTATGTCTCTAATGATGAGGAACATAGATTTTTTGATAGTGCCATAGCGCCCACCATTGCTTTAGCAAAATCTAGCGCCAGAGAAATAAAAAAGAAAAGGAGAACCCACCTAACATGCGACCAAAAGGTGCTATGTCGCTATGGATAAACAACGTGCAACTTCCCATAGTGAGATAGCACCGGTTGTAGATATCTTTCAATCTGATGATGAGGAAGCCACGAGCCTGTAGGGATAAACCTAGGAAATAAGGAATATCCTAAGGTTTCATCATTTAATTTTTTTGATATTCCTGGGATGATTTAAAATAACATTAAACTGGGAAGTGACTGTTGGGCGGGCAAGTATTTAAAATTCAAAAATTTGGCGGGGGGCACAATATGTAACAATAACCATGTTGATTGCAATTGTAGCATTTTCCATTAAATTTAGCCTTCCCATTACTCCAACATCTGTTTGATGTATGACTTTACCATAGTGACTGCAGGTAGGTCTTTGATTCTTTTGAGCTCCTTGCTTAGATGATTCACCTTCTTTTGTATATCCAATTCCTGCTTTTTCTTTTTAATTTGTAATGACTTTTCTCATTCAATTGATTCATGTCTACTTGAGATTTCATCTTCCTCTCATTGGTTTGCCTTTGAATGTTTAGATCATTCTCCAATATTTCATTTTATAATCTTAGATTCATGATTTCTTCATTTGCATTGGTAAGCTGATCAATGAAGTCTACTTGTTGAAGGGATAGGTGCTGAATTTTATTGTTCTTTCCTTCTATCTCTTCTTTTATCTTATTTTTCTCTTCCATGACTTCACACAATCTTATTGACTAGATTTCTTGCTGTCTTTTCAGTTTCCTAACTTCTTCTTGAAGTGAATCATTCTTTTCTAATAGATCTTTGATTGCTTCATTAGCTTCATCCAAATTTCTTTGCGAATAGATGTCTTCAATTCTTTCTTCAGTGTAGAGTTGGTCATTCATCTAGATTGCAAGATCTTTTCTTCTTTTCAAGGATTGAGAGAGTTGCCCCTTTTCATTCTGAAGTTGTTGAATAGCCAATTCCAAATTAGCTTTTCATTATCAATAGCCTTGTCGTGTCTGAATACCTCCATAGCCTCTGATCTTTGCTCAAGCTGTTAAACTTTTCTTCGAGAACCACAATGCTTTGATACCAATTGTTGGAAATATATATGATAGGCCAAGTTACTAAGAGGGGAGGGGTGAATCAATAACCAATAAAACTTAATCTTTATTTACCAACTAATCTTTCATGTGAATTATGATCTTATTCCATCCATAAGAAATTGAAAGCATTAAAACATTCATAACACTTTCACAAACAATATGGTGACCCAAAAACCTTCCAAATAGAAATTAAAATTTGGGTGGGGATGATACCCATAGGCTTTAGTATTGCAGTATAGTGTTGGCTTGTTAAGGCTTATAATGATCACTTTCAATGATATGCCTTGTTAGGAGCAATAAGGACTGCTAGGTCCACCTTGCAAAAAGAAAAACATACAATAAAGTATGAACTTGATAAAGAGATTTACAAAAAGACTGTTAAGTCTACCTTGTGAAAGGATTTAACTAATCCACCTATTAGGATGAAACAGTGGCTGATCTCTAATTTTCAACTTGGTTTGTTGAGTGAGATTCCTTTGAGTATAATGATCACCTTCCTGTGATAGATAAATCTTTGTTGCTCCTTATACTACTGTAGCCTTTATTCTCCCACTTCTACTCTTCTTTTCTAGTTACATTCCATACATACTTCTCATTGGATGTGATACAATACATTACATATATACCAATCCAAATTACAAATCAACAAAGTCGGCTACAATACAAGTTTATACAAAATACACAATGTTGACCTAATTACAGGAACGCGAGTTTTGAACACTAGCTCGATGAGGTTTTGATACTCAACATCCATTGTCAATGCTTGATAGTGTCATGTATTTGGTAGACATAGAAGCTCAGTCCATACTGATCACTTCCAAGTAGTCTAAACTTAGTCTACACTGGTACTTAGTCTACACTGGTGACATAGTGAATATTGCAAAACTTGGCATATAAACTGAATCATTTGATTCACACTACATAGCTCAATCAATGCTATTACAATAAGCTTAGTATAAACTGAATCACTTGGTTAACACTAAGTGGCTTAGTCAACACTAGATTCACATCATTGTAATTGTGAACTAGGTAAGTACTGCACAACTCAGTTTGTACAAAGGAACTCGGTAAACCTTATGAAGCTCAGTTTACACTGCTAATCACCATTATGGTAGAAACTACTCGATGCAAATTGAATACTGTTCCTTAAACTCGGTAGCAACTGTAGAACTCAATAAAGCCTAAAATGCTTGGTTAACACTATTAACTATATAATAAGCTTGGTAGATACTATCTATCTAGATAAGTGTGTGTCTCTAATAAAAAATATGATTGCAATGTCAAAAAAAGGTAGCAAGTGGAAAATTAGGGAGTGAAAAAACTAATCCAATTACGGATGCTGGACATTTAGAATATGAGTAGTTAGAAATTAGAGAATTGTGGAAAGCTAAGAGAGAAATCATATAGAGATGGATTCAAATTCCTAAGGATTTATAGGCAAGAGAACCCCATTCACCCCAAAATTTCATCATGGAAAGTAGAAGAGCTTGCTAGTACATACTACTAGGAAGAACTAGATGAAGCTTTTGGATTCCTCTTAGGTTTCAGCCACTCCTACTCATCCATCCTCTACTTGGTTTTCATGAAGATGAGGATGAGCAGGACATGGTAGAAAAAGTCTAGATTTGGGAACAACTTAGAGAATATAAAGGATTTTATTGGATTTTTTAAAAGAAAAGATTAGGACAGAGTATCCTAATAGATTTTAGGATGAAATCTCATTTGAGAAATTACATAGTTGCTAGAGGACCAACAAGAATTAAGTTGGGGGGAATGATGGGACCTAATATGAGCATACAACTCTTTGGGTTTTTATGGTTATTCAGAGGGTTTTTATGCTTTTAGCTCAAAGAATTTTTAATGATATTTCTTTATAAACCTATAAACTACTATGAACTATTATGGTCTCTTAACCATATTATGGTTTCATTGTTATGATAATATAGTTAGAACTTATGGTTGACAGATGAAATCAAGTGTGTGCATATTAATGAATCCATTGCTTTCTTTCTTCCTTAAAGCTTTATGGGTATGTTCCTATAGCTATGTGCTATGAGCAAGAATTAGTTAGTTATTACATTTAATGCTTTCTATGGATTATTGGAATGGGCATGTGTTTCAAAATTAGGCATGTGTACTAACCTTTTGCAGGAATGAGTAAAATGGAATTGAAGAAGCACCATCAAGTGTGTGATGATAGTTTCATGCAATAAATACATCAAAGTAGTTAGAAAGGGATAAGGTCAAAGTAACTACAAACTACTCATGTGCAAATCTAGAGTAATGATGTGCTACATTTATGGAAGAATTATTAAAGAAAGATGAATGTGTCCTATATTGACGTAACTCATTAAAGTTTCTACTAAATCTTTGTTGTTGAAGGATCTTAGATTTATGAATTTTATTTTTCTATAAATATTCTAAAATTTAGTGAGGAAGTCAATTTTAATTCACAATAATATTTAATATAGATTTATGATAATTCAATTGTATTTTTTGATGGTTTCAATGTCAATAAAAATATATTGTCAACTTTTAGTACTTTATCGTGGGTAATTGTTTCATTTTCTCATCTAAGAAGGCTCACTTAGGGAGTGAACTTAGTTAGTAGAATTAGTTTCTTGTTTCTCTTAGAATATTTTAGTACTTTTTTGTTAACATATTTCTCTTTTAAAAAATAATCCTAAAATGACTCTTGAATGCCCAAACTAAGACGACAAGCATCTACAACTAATAGTTGGATCACTTAGCAATTAGAATACATAAGCACCCTTTGAATTTTGATATGAAGGTACAACTCCTTTCTTTGGATGAATATGAGTTTTCGTAATGGTTTTAACCCAAAAGCAATTAAGAAACGCAAACATCTACTCACAAATGTAGAATAGATACAAAAGAAGACAAATAACTAAGAAGAATCGATAAATGACACAAAGTCCATTTATTCAGACCTTTTCAGGACAGAGAACACAAAGAGAGAAATATGCATCAATTATTCCAAATCCATGAATAAATCTAGTTCAAAGACCAAATGATAAACACATTCATGATTGAGTGAGACATAATGAATTTTAGAGATAATGAAATTAATTCACAGATTAATAACAATAAGAAAACAAGTGCCCAGACTCAAATATATGATACACAAATAATTTCTTTCTCTAAACATAAAAATATATGACAAAGACCATCTTTCACCTATACTAATGAACTAAAATTTGGAATTAGAAATACTTAGTCATCTCTCTCTATATTACAATCAAAATAGAACATCCATCTTCCTCTATAGCTTTAAGTCTCCAATAGAAGAAGATGGTATTCATAACCCTTTGCTGATGATAAATCTTCTCCTAAATAGTATCTCTTTTTCACCCATTTCCTCTTGATAACTCCTTTATGTTTTTATAGCTGATCCTTGGAATGGAAAAAGCCTCCTCTTAAAGTTTACAGAATGTCACATTAGACCTAATCAATTGCTTATTTAATACTTAATTTATAAAACTAGTGTAAGTTGGATTAGATCTTGTCCTTTTCTTCACCAAGGACTTAACTAGGATTTCTCCTAGCCTACTAGGGTTCCCCTTTGTTACCCTAACCTCAAGAGGGTATCTATCCTTCCCTCCAAACTTAATTGTCCAATTACACCAATGATTTTACAACTTGTATCCACCCTAGGAACATTCCAACTTGTTCCCCAAACTCACAACTTTACCAAAAATAAACAATCCATTTTCAACTAGGAGTGAGGAATTCAATTGAGCAATTTTGGTCTCCTACCAAACTTCTAGCTTCAAAATCCACAATTCTCCTTATCATTTCCTTCAAACTTAGCAAAACTATCCTCGTTAGGCCTCCAAAGTTAGTTTTTACCTACCACAACTCCAAAGTTTTCTTAACAAGGTGGAAAAACAATATCAGATTTGGATGCCCTTTTGGAAATACTACAAGATTATGTGGGTCTTAGGTCATAAAACCACCCATACACTCCCTTGCTACTTTTATGCCTAAAAATAAGGGTTTTAAGCATTCCCAAACAACCTTCACTAGGGTATGATGAAATACATATAAAAAATAGGCTTGGAAGCTCCTCCTTTGGTACATGGTTTCCTCACACATCCATCCTCCTTTTGCATTTCTCAAATTGAAGTATCTAATGAATTCAATCTACCAAATTATATTTGCTAGTACTGTGATCGACTAGCCATGCATTGAAAGCTTGCCTAGGGCATCACTCAAAATATGGAAAACAAGTTTTTGTAGGCCTCTCCTTTTGTATATACACTGTACAAACACTCCACTTCCATTTCCCTCAAATCCATGATGATTCCACTGTGAGGATTCATAGAGGAGTTATTTTTCCCAAAATTGACAAAACAAGAACAATAGACTACCTATGTACAAAAGATTTTCCAACTATGAACAAATGAGCTCCTATAAACTTGAAATATAAATTAAAAAAACACTGTAAGAGCATGAAATACAAGAATAAGATGAGGACATAAGTCCTTTAATTCATTAGGGCATTTGAGCAATCAAAAACTCAAAAAAGTATCAATTTTGAACAATAACTTGTGCCTTTCAATTTTCAAAACTCACTTCTTATAGCTTCCCACCAGGTGTGGTATCAAGGCTCCTCATCATTGGGTAATTGATCGATTGCTTGGGATTTAATGGTTTTATATGTTTCAAAAGAGGTTTTAGATAGTTAGCTTAATCATCAACCTTAGATTCATGACATGTCCAATTCCTCCTTAAATGTTGTCATGCAACTTTTCAAAGTTGTTGACAACTTTTGCATTTTTGCAATTTTTGGATATTTATCACTTGGAACTTTCCAAGTAGGTCCAACATGGTCCATTTATGATGTCTAGGCATGATTTAACCTTTATAGCATCAATTCACATGTTTTTGACAATTTTGACCTATTTGACAACTTTTGCAACAATTGACATCTGTTTGACATCTTTCTCAATTGTTTGCCTAAATGACAATGTAAGACCTCCGATCTATGCAAAAGGATGTAAAAACATCATAGACGACAAGATAAGTTCAAAACCATACCTTCCTCATACTTTTAGGAAATAAGACCCATAACACCTAACAACCTAAACAGAAGGCAAACCAAAATAACTAGAATGGATTGAGCCTAATCAAATCTACCTAGGAGCAAACATAACCAACATACTTGGCCAAGGTTAGTACAAGCCAAAAACCAAAAGTAGAGTTAGGATTAGGAATTAGCCTAGGTACTCCTACACCATACTCCCTTGAAAACAAAATTTTAATCCACCCTTGGATTGAGCAAGCTGGAGTCTATGCCCAACTTCTTGAAGTTGACTTCCTTGATCCAAGTAGGCTCTGCATCTTCTTGGCCATACCACTTGACAAGGTGTTCCCAATAAGTTTTTGTCCTAGTATTCTTGTAAACCCTTGAAACAAGTATCTTTTTAGCTACCTTGGGTGGTGGAGTTAGGTTTAGGGCTTCCACATCTTGAGCAACTTCTTCAAGAATCCTATCAACATCTAGAGTAGGGCCTTTATACCTAACTATATCAACAACATTAAAATCTAGTGACAACTCAATGCCTTTAGGAAGTTCTACCTTATAGGTATTGTTACCATGCTTGGCCAATATTTGGCAAGGTCCCAAAATTCTCATCTAAAGCTTATGAGGAACTCCCTTCTACAACCTTACTTTGTTTAGATGGAGCATCACAAGATCCCCAACTTGGAATTGCACATCCCTTTTACTATCATCCACCTTATGCTTGAGTTTCTTAGCATTGTCAGTTTAGGTTTTCCTTACTGATTCATGGACTTCCCTCATGGAGTGAACAAATTCCTTAGCATATCCAATTCCTTTGGCACCACCCTTCAACTCTCTTAGTTCAAACAACCCTCTAGGATGCAGCCCATAAACAATTTCAAAAGGGCTCGTACCAATTGATTTTTTGACTATATCATTATATGCATATTCAACCTACCCAATGAGTTGATCCCAAACCTATTCATAGTCCTTAGTAAGACACCTTAGCAAGTTTCCAAGACTCCTATTAATGACCTCAGTTTGACCATGTGTTTGAGGATGATAGGTAGACTTGTACCTAGTTTGTGTCCCTATTTGGAACAATACTTAAGGGTAAGCCATGGATCCTTACCACCTCCTTCAAGAACAAGTGAGAAACTTGACAAGCATCATGGACTATCTTACAAGGAATAAAATGTGCCATTTTGCTAAATCCATCCAATATGACATAAATATTGTGAAACCCTTACTTTGTCCTTGGAAATCCTAACACAAAGTCCATACTTAAACACTCCCATGACCTACTAGGAATTGGAAGGGGTTGGTAAAGACTTTTATTGGAAGATGTGCCCTTTAATTTTTGACATATCACACAACATTCGACATACTAACTGATATCTCTATTCATTTTAAGCCAAAAGTAGAACCTAGTGACTAATTCTTGTGTCTTATTAACTTCAAAATGATCTCTAAGTGCCCTATTGTGCTTTTATTGAATCAAATTCTCCCTCACTGACCCCTTAGAAACACATAATTGATTGCCTTTGAACAAGAAAACATTATGTAAAGTGTATTTAGAAAAATCACCATGGAAATTATTCTTATACTCCTTGCATACCTTGTGAATGTATGCAAAATCTTCATCATCATCATATAGGTCCTTGAAGCTATCAATCCTAATGCTCTGCAACTAGACCTCTTGCACTTTTAGGAGTCTCCTACTTAGGGCATCAACTATCTTATTCTGCACTCCTTCCTTGTGCTTGATGTTAAAAGTGTAGGCTTGTAGATACTTGTTAGTTGGCATTCTGAACCCCAATTTTAAAAACTTGGTAACTTGGTTGCGTTGATAACTTTTACATATTTTTTTCCCTTAGCCTCTCCTAATCTATGTTGAAAATTCTTTATGAATTCTTGTTTCAAAAAGGTAATATTCAAATTGATTGTTATAATAGCGATACAAGTCACACATGTGCCAAAACTTGAGATCAAGAAAACAAGTTTAGATGGTACAAAGCATTCTTGAACCACTTCATACCTATTGAATGAGGTTTAGTGATTCAATGGTTCAAAGTTTGAGTTTGCAAAGCCCAAGTTCCAACTTCATTTTCAAATGCATGTTTTTGTCAAACTGGAAATGAGAAATCAAAATGCAGTTTTAGTTTTTCAAATTCAGACTAACAACTCCAAATGTAGATTTTAAGTTATAAGTGATCAATTGAACCTTAAGAGTTTAGATATCCAAAATAGAAGTGCAGTCAGTGTTCAGGTTCATAGTCCAAAGTTACATAAGAACTCATGGTTTTTATTCAAACTATCTTCCTTATTATACATTTTAGTTGCTAAGGGAAGTGACAGCTCTCTGCCCCCAACTTTGAAATCAATGCATTATTCTCATTATATAGTATAGTAGGCCAAATTAATTTTCAATTAATGTTACTAAGACTAAAATTTTGAGTTTAAATTGGATGGTGTTTATGTGAAAGATAATCACTGCAAGTTATATTGTGAAATTATATCATTTACGTGGAACATCACAAAGTCATGATGTTGGTATGATCCAAATGGGAAATCAAGTTTCCTTTAATAGAATTGGGATGTCCATGCTTTCTCAATTATATCTTCATACTGATTCATTAGCAAAGATGAATAGATCAAAATAGAGCATGCAAATTTATATAAAGTAAAGAGTTGTTGGCTTGATAGCAAGTGTCAGTATGTACTAGATCATTGCTTGGGGTATCATGATAGAATTCCATGTGAGAGAAATTGGATTACAAGTGAATACAAAGCTTGAAAAGACAAATAAATAGCTTTAGATTGATTCATCACAAACTTTGGCGTATTCAAGGGATTAAAGCATGAAACCAAGGACAAAACTTGGAGTTTTTGAAGCAACATGTATAGTGTTTGACATAATGTTGTAACATGATAAACATGTTGAATTCACAAGGCCAAGATGATGGACAATAATTTTTTAATAAAGACATGTGATGTGGGAATATCTATTACTCGAGCACACAACATTGAACCACTGCCCACGATGTGAATGTATCAGAGGATGGTTGGAGGAGACAAGTGCATGAAAGCACAAGGAATATATATGAACCATTTAATAAAATGATAGAGAGTATATCCCCACCATTGGATTCTCCCATCAACAATCACACAGATAATAGACAAAGTGTCTTCACAGTCAAAAGAATTGAAAACACTTTTTGATTTGCAAGTAATTTGAAGGTAATACATGCCCGATAGCAAGTATTGAGAAGGTGAGATATATTCAGAATATCTGAGAGCAATGAATTTAAAGAAGGGGCCTGATTATATTCTCTTTGTGGTCTAGTGATTTGAATATGCAGATGTTTCAAACTTAGGTTTCACATCATTTGAGAATGGATGACACAGATATGTCGGCATTGGATCCATCCTAGATATGCATTGGGTGACTAGGTATTCCACTTTGGGGGTGTGGCCAGATGTTCAATCTTGGACACACAATCCTTATTGTAATGCCCATCCATCATGAGAGCCCACACTCATATCTAGGAACATGAAAAACACAAACAACACATGTAGATGGTTTGACAGAATATCCAACCCATAAAAGCTCAGCCTTGACAAGTTTTAGGTTTTAATTCCTTGGAGATCTTGTGAAACTAGTGCATAGCCTATGTCTACAATTATTAATGAAAGAATTGAGGTTTGTTTCACCAAATAAATCATAGCATGCTTCCTCTTTTTCTCCCTACAATTCACAATAACTTTGCGTTATGGTTCAAAGGTGAATATTCCTTCATGATACACATTGCAATCCCAAAGCTTGGCTTTGAACATGGATCCTCACATTTAGATAGAAGATATGGATAGCATCAAAATGATTGATAAAGTGCTAATGTAGTCGTCAAGTTAGTAGATTCACCTCTTTGGTGGTTTGAAGTTATAAATGAAACACATCTAGTGTGATGATGAAAGCATTGGGGTCGAAGATGAAAACTCAAAATAGTAATTCCAAAATAGAGTGATATTCAATACCTATCTATGTAGCATGTGTAATATATATTATTGGGAATGATGGAAGCATATACAAGAGGAAGCCACAAGATACATTCTCGAGCATGGAGTTGGTGCTACTTGTTCAAATACATACTCACTATTAAAACTTTATGAGCACCTTTATTATTGTAGTGCCTGCCCCTAGTTCGCATTTCTGTTATCATTGTCAATTTGCTTTAGGTTGATTTTGTGCATTGATTAGTTTAGAGATATTGGATTTACAATATTATGATATTTTATCATGTCTTTGATTACAAATGTATCAGTTATTATTGCTTAGTTGATTTCATTCATGACGTTAATGATTTTTTGATGATTCCTAGTTAGTAAATGTGGTTTCTTTCATAAAAAGGGTAACATGATGTCTTTAATGATGATTAGGTTGTATTGATAGAGATGCATTATTATATGTATGCATTTGATGTTAGACTTGTGATTTTTATGATACTTACCCCATACTTGCATGTGTATGGTGTGTGTGTTTATTTTATCTTTCTGTCTGACGTGTTTGATGTGGTTAGGGGAGGGAGTCGTAGTCACCTGCTAGTCAGGATCTACACGATGAACCACTCTCCGCCATTGTCTGTTTAGTTTAGATATATTATATACATGTACATGCTCATCTTTTATGCAGGATGCAGGTACCGGGCATCGACTTCCCTGAATTGCCAGGATGAGCGTGCCCTATTACAAATACTCAAATGGTGAGAATGGGAAGATAATGATCAGGTCCAATCCTAGCCATAAGCCTATAATACTTGTCCTGCAAGGAGGACTCGTAACAGACTGTCTACCCTTTTTAAACCCGTGAGTATTTTATGCGTATGCTGTTTTGTGAGTCTTTGATGTATTTTCTATTAATTAAGTCTAATTAATAGATTAAATTAATAATTTAATTTAATAGAGAATTATTATGATATTATGAATATTTAATTATATTTAATTAATTGAGAAATTAATTAAATATAAAGAATTGAATTGGAAGATAAAAGTTTTAAGATTAAATTTAGAACATGATAATATTAATTTAATTTAATAATAATATATATTTAGAGTTCATTTTTAAATATGCTAAATATTATTGTTATTTAAGTTAATAAATATTTATCAAATTAAAACGTTCAAAATATATTCAAAAGGAAAAGATATTAATTTATGGAAAAGATTTAAGTTCGCATGGATGAGTTTTAAATATAAGAGATTAATTTAAAAGATAAAAAAACATGTGAACTTAATAAAGATATTCTAAGAAAGTGTGCATGAGATTTTAAAAGGTTATTAAATTAATTTAAAGTAAAGTAAAGTGGAAAGTTAAATAAAGTAATTTAATAATTCACTTAAAATGCATGAAGGAATAATAAAAGAATATTTTAATTTAAAAAGGAAATTAATTGTGCATGAATGAATTAATTAAATGAGAGAGAATTAAATATTGGAGATAAAAGTTAAAGTTTAAATTTAGAACGTGATTATATTTATTTAATTTAATAATAATATATTAAGAGTGCATTTTTAAATAAATGCTAAATATTATTGTTATTTAAGTTAATAAATATTTTTATCAATTATGTTTCTAAAAATGAAATTAAAAGTGAAAAGATATTTAATTATCATAAAGATTATAGTTCGCATGAATTATGCATGAGTTGAAAATAAAAGAAATTAATTAAAAAGATTAAACATGTGAAATTAATAAAGATATTTAATCGCATTAAGTGCGCATGAGATTTATAAGTTATAAATTGATTAAAATAGAAGTTGAGTGGAAATTAAATAAAGAGATTTAATAATCCATTTAACATGCATGAAAATATGAAAGATAAGATAAATAAAGGTTGATTTTAGAGTTAACAAGATTGATCAAGAGACCTCTCGGGTAAATGCACAATTAGTGCCCCGATTGTAGGAAGAGAACTCCTTATCAATTTGAGGGTTCATTTTTCAAGGGGGATTTTTGGGAGACAAGTTTGAGAACACACACAGGTTTTGGAGAGCAATTCAGAGGGTTTGGAGAAGAAGGAATTTTTCATAGCTTAAAGGATATTGCTTGCAGTAGAAATTTTCATCCAGCTGTTAGAGTTTTAGCATCAGTACGAGGTAGGGTTTTGAAATCCCGTGAATGCAATTTTAATTGGAAATATCTATCTGCTTCGTGATTGTTGGGTGATTGAAATTATGTTTGTCATCTTGATTGTGTTCCCGATCTGACTGATTGATAATTAGTCTCCTGAAATTTTGTTTATCATTTCGATTATTTTCAAGATCTAATTGGTTTAAATTAGTTTCTCATTGTTTATACAGAAGAATCATTGAGGAAATTAATTAAATCATGTAGGGTTTGAAGGAAAAGAATATTTAAAATTAGAAATTCGAATGATTTGTTGTGTCTTCTCTACCAGACTATATTTGCTGATGATATTTAAAAAATAAAATAAAAGAAAATTCGATTAGTTGCTCGAATTTTCTCTATCAGATTAACATTGAAAATAATTAAAAAAAATAAAAATAAAAATAAATAATAAATAAATATATATATATATTTTAAAGAAAGTTTGTTTTATAAATTTTATATGTTTATAAAATTTATTAAAATAAAATTATTGAGAAAAAGTCTTTTGTTAAAATAAATTAAGAAAATAAAAATTTATTAAAAATAAAAAATATATATAAAATGAAATTGGGAATTAGGGGCCACGACCTCCCCCAATTTCCCCCCTGGCGTACAGCCGTCGGCAGTCCCTGCTGACGCAGGTACTGCGCAAGCGAGCTGCTGCAGGCCCTGCGTCAGCAGGCCTGCCACCGGCAGTAGCCTTTTAAAAGGCATGCGATTATTTTAAAAACAATTCGCATTAAAATTAGATTGTTTCTTTTAATGTTTATTATTAGATTTTATTATTAATTTTGTTTTATTATAATAAATAATATTTATATTAAATTATATGTATTAAATTTAAATTGTTAATAATTTTTTTTTAATAATTGTTAATTTAATTAATAGTTAATGAAATTTAAATAATTTATTTTAATTAATTATTAATATTTTTTACTAAATATTTTTGTTAAATATTAATTAATTAATAAATTTTATTATTAATTATTTAATTAATTTCTAAACTGGTAATTGTTATTTTAAAAGAAAGGGGATTTATCTTATGGATTTTGGAGTTGACCTAGTTTGACCAGTCTAGGATGTACACCAGAGGCTTTGTCAGATTTCTTTAATACCCTTTATGTGGCTGGATGTCATGATGTGTTTTGTGATTTATATTGGAGATTATATTTATGAGGTTTATCTTGTGGAGAAATTATGTTTACTTGGATGGGAGAACCATCTTGTTATCAGGTTGCCTGTTAAGGAACCGAGTTTGATCTTTATGGGTGTTGTGGTATGGGACACAACTGTGTTTTAATGTGCTTAGGAGAGGTTGTCTAGGTACGTGACTTGGGAGTGGCTTGCATAGGGGTCCGGGACCCAAAGTGGTCAGTACCAGGGTAACCTAATGCAAGTTATGTAATAAGTGATAATCTAGTAATTAAAACTTTTGGGGGGAAAACACACTTAAAAAGATAAGTTAGAGATATTTGATCTACCCATGCCTTTAGTGCTTGTATAGACTAAGGATGGGAATGAGATGAGTGCCTCGTCTTCTTGAGAGGGCTTTCTAGTTTCCATATGTGTGATGTTGAGGGTCCGGGGTTCTGAGTAACCAGTCCAGGGTAACTCAACGCTTGAGGGTCCGGGGTCTATTAAGAGATCAGTCCAGGGTAACTCAAGTAGCCATGTGATGACACTCCCTAGTATGTAGCCTGAGTCTCCTTTGTAGATTTTGTGTGTACCTCTAGTGGTGTACTTATTATTGATTGTGTTTATTGTGGTTATTACTTTCCTTGAGGATGATTGGTGATTCATGGATGATGTACTCTTGATATGTGGGCTTTGACTTGAGGTGATTATCTTTTGTTGACTTTATCTTATGATCTTGGTATTTGGTTTATACTTGGTTCGTGTATGATGTTTGGTTATGTGGTGTCGGTATTGGTTTGAGTGTTCTTATTTTTGGATTATTTTATCTTCTTGAATAGCATGTGTTATCTTTGAGGTAGTTTTGGCTATTAGGGGTACCTTGCCTAGGAATGTTTTATGTTTGATAGCCGTATGTGGATCGTTCATTATCTTCCCTGCACGGTGGGAGTGGAAGCCTGACTAGGTAACCACGCAGTCGGGAGGTAGTGTCTTCTTACCATTTGGGTCCCCCTTCACATTGCTAGCTATTGGATGTTCGTTGCAGAAGATGTACCTTTATCATTCTTATTTCTTATCTCAGAGACTTCTTTTCAGATAATGTATTTATGTTATCATGTATTCTATTGTACAGTATCTATTTTCACATACCCTGCGACATGTGCAGTGGATGTTATTGATTGGATGTACTTTCATTGTATTGTTTATACTTATGCATTTGCTTATGCGATTTATGTATCTGTTATTTCTTTATGATCATGTGATATTGTACTTGAAACTTAAACTAATTAATTTAAAATTATTAAATGTGACTCAACGTAAAGGAACCTTTGAGGAATTGAAACTATATCTGTAATTGCAAATGTGTATTTGTTGTGTATGTTCATATTGCTTCCGCATTAATGTTATCTTGATGTTGTTTAAACTTCAAAAAAAAAAAAAGTTTAGTAAACATTGTAACATGTTATGTTTATTTCTCTTGGGTTCCCGAGCGGGGCGTTACAATTATTTAGTTATAAACATAACATTTATAAATGTTAAACCCAAGGTGTGATGTAAAGAGGAAAATCAAAACTTTTAAAGAATTAGTTACGAAACTGAATAGGATATGAGCTGATGTCATTTATAAATTGAAGGGGGTTTTTCGATGGGGAAAGAAAGGAGTATTCTGGAAACTAGTTACTAATACTAAAAAAAGATCAATGAAAAGGGGGGAAGATAAATAGATTAGAGAAGCATAGAAAAAGGGTTCTTATTTTTCTAAGTAGGTAGACTATGCACCACATGTAAGAGGGATTTAAAATGTATAGGTTTAGTAGTTCTTGATGGATATTAGACTGTGAACTTCTATTTAAAGTTTTAATAGCTATGCCATGTTTTAGTTTTGCAACATTGTACCTGAACAGGATTGTTTTTGGAATGAGAAAGTTTGCTTTGGATTGTTTGCTATCAATTTAGTATTGAATTAATATTGAACTATTAAAGTCTCTATCTGATGTTGGATAATTATATTGTGCATGTGTCAGACAACTTGTTCATTTTATCCTTTCTATTTCTTTTAGTTGTTGTTTAGTTATTTTCTTGCTATCCAAGAATAGTGAGGACAACCTTCGCTTTCAAGTTAAAAGCATTTTAAATCTCATTCTTTTCATATCTAATTGGGGATTTTTACCCTATAAAATTTAGAGGGTGCTTGCTCAATCCAATGGCAAAGTGACCCAACTATTGGTAGATTATTGTGTCTTCATTTTGGGCATTCTTGGGTCATTTTTGTAATCTTTTTGTGTGAAGACAAATCTGTTCACCAACAATACTCTACCCATTTCATGTGCTTGCTACTAAGTTTGTCTTGGGAGTTAAAGAAATTGAGTGCTTGATTACCAGAATACACTACAAACTCCTTTGGAAGCAAGTAATGCCTCAACTTCTTTAAAGATTGGACTAGAGCATACAAATCTAGGTCATAGTAAGGAAGAGTATTTTCTCTTTGCATCATTTAGCTTCTCACTATGAAAAGCCATTGGCTTCCCTTCTTGGCTTAGGACTATCCCAATTGCCACATTGCTAGCATCACACTCCACTATGAAGATCTTGTCAAGACTAGGTAGAACAAGTATGGATGAGTAGCTATCCTATTTTTGAGTGTTTGAAACCCATCATTTGGTTTAGGAGTCCAATGAAACTTTGTCTTCATTCCAACTTTGATAGTGTCTATATAGGAGCACAAATAACACTGAAATGCTTGATAAACTTCCTATAATATTGGGCTAAGCCATGAAAACTTCTCACCTCTATTACAACTTTGGGAGCAGGCTAGTTTAGGATGGCATCCACCTTACTTTGATCCATCTTGAGATTCCCTTGAGACAAAACAAACCCAAGGTACACTAGCTCCTGCTTTATAAAGTCACACTTCTCCAAATTGATCATTAGCTTTTCTTCATACAATTTCTTGAAAATAATTTTTAAATGTTTGATATGCTTCTCCTTAGTTTTACTAAAAAGAAAAATGTCATCTAAATAGACAACAACAAACTTACCAATGTAATCCTTCAATACCTCATTCATAAGCCTCATAAAGGTAGATGAAGCATTTGATAAGCCAAATGGAATTAAAATCCATTCATACAAACCTTTTGTGGTCTTGAAGGTTGTTCTCCATTCATCCCCTTACCTTATCCTAATTTGGTGATAGCCACTTTTAAGACCTATCTTGGTAAAGTACCTTGCTTCCCCTAAATATTCCATTAGGTCTTCAATCCTAGGTATTGGGAACCTATACCTAATGGTGATCCTATTCATGGCTCTTGAATTGGTACAAAGTATCCAAGTTCTCCCCTTTTTGGGTGCTAAAATAATAGCCACAACACAAGGGCTATGCTTTTCCTAATTAGGCCTTGGTCTAAGAGTTCTTGGATTTTCCTGGTAATTTCCTCATTTTGTTGAGGGGTCATTTTATAAGTAGCCTTGTTAGGAAGGGTGGCTCTTGGAATGAAGTCAATTTGATGGCTAATAGGTCTCTTGGGAGGTAGGGTAGTAGGTTATCCATCACTAACAATATCCTTGTATTCTTCAAGCATTTCTTGCACTTCTTTAGGAAGCTTTGTTTTCTTTCCTAACTTATCAACAACTTCTTGTTTAGGGTTCAACACTAGGGAAAACCCTACTCCTTCTACTTCCTCCAAGGTCTACAAGAACTCATTTTCATCCACCATGAGGACATTAGGACTTGGATATTTCACCTCTCATTTTTCTATTAAGGATTGGATCTTGAAGGTCACACCATCTTTCTTGAAGGAGTATGCATTCTTGGCTCCATCATGCATTGCTTGTCTATCAAATTGCCATGACCTTCCTAGTAGAAGGTGACATGCATTCATAGGTAAAATGTCACATAACACCTTGTCCTTATACCTTCCTATTAAGAATTCAACCCATGTTTGTTCACTTACAGGAACATGTTGTTCTTTATTGATCCATCTAACTTTGTAGGGATTGATATGTAAAATTCTTCATTGACTTGGTGGTTAGCACCTCCTTTGGGGTTTGTGACATGGCTTAACTACCTCTCATGGATCTGGGTAAGTCTAGTTTTTGTGAAGTTTATTGATAGCTCAAGATCTTGGCATAATGATAAACATACCAACAATTGGCATTAGAGCCTTGGGTTCTGGGCTTAAATCTCGGGAGGTCTCCTTCATTCCGTTCGTGTGAAACCTTCAATTGGTGTTAAGGGGGAGATTGTTGACTTGGTGGTCAACATCTCCTTTAGGGTTTGCAACATGGCTTAACCACCTCTCATGGATCTGGATAAGTTTGGTGTTTGTGATGTTCATTGATAGCTCAAGCTTTTGGCACAATGAAAAACATACCAACATTCTTTTCTTGTTCAATTTGCTAGCTACCTCCTCTAATATGATATAATTTATGGAACTTGAGTCTATGATGACCCTTACCCACTTTTCCCATCATCTTGCACTTCACCCTAAATAGTGCTCTTCTTTGGCTTGGTTCTTCTTTGATAGGTTTATTAATCAATGTCCTTCTTATCATTAAATTTTCCCCTTCTTCTAACTCTAAGGGCACCTCAAATGGTTTGCTATTGTTACTAGACTCTTCTTGTATGTAATTGACCTTTTTTACACTCCCTTGGGAGTTGGAGCCTTTTTCTAGACACCTAATTACAATGGTAGCATTTCATGGAGGAAAAAGTTAGTATCTTCTACCTTGATTGCTGTTTCTTCCTCTTCTGCCATTGTTAGAACTTCTTCCCCTAATGAAACTTCCTCTATTGGAGTTCCCTTCTTGTTGTTTAGTCCACTTAGTTTCCCCTTGGATTCTTGAGTCTAAACCTCTACCACCATAACCTCTTTGATTCCTACCATCTTTGCCTCTACCTTTGCCTCTAAATTTGGTGTTAGACTTCTTGTTCTTTTATTCCACTTTCAGTGCCAATTGGAAACATCCATGGACTATTGTAGGTGTCCATATGTTGATTTCTTCTTGTATGTTCCACTTCAACCCACCTAGATACCTAGCCACTTTAATAGGTTCTTCTTGAGTCCCTAATCTAAAACATAACTTCTAAAATTCTCTAGTATATGTTGCCACATCCATATCCTTTTTTTTAAAGCTTTTCCTCTTGTGTACTTGAATCTCATAGTCTCCAGGTAGGTATTGTTCCTTTACCTTAATCACCATGGCTTTCCAATTTGCAATTAGTTTATTTCCCATCTTCTCCCTTTCCTCTTGGATATACTTCCACCAAGTTAGTGTTGATCCTCTTATCTTAGACTTGGCTACCTTAACCTTTTATGCTTCAGTGAACCCCTCACACTCAAAGTGGTTTTCCATCCCTTCAACCCATTCCATTACAAGTTTAGAGTCCATCTTCACACTTAAAAAAGGGAATCCTTCTAGGGCCTTTCCACCCAATGCCTTGATGGCTTTTAGAAAAGATTATTTAGACAATGGAGGGTCTGGCTCAAATATGATGTCTTCCTCATCAACCTTTTCCTTACCTTTATTACTAGTTTCTCCTTCTTGGTTTATCTTCTTGATTGCCTTAGCAACTTCCTCCAATTTTTTATTCGTCTCTTCTATGGTTCCTCTAGGAGCATATTCATTTCTTTTGGCTCCTTCACCTTCTTGGATAGTTTTGCATTTTTCACCATTTCAGCTTACCCTACTAACTCTTCAGTATACAAAGACATGCCACTAGCCCCAAATCTTTGGTGGCTCTAATACCAATCTAATGTAAGTTGGATTAGATCTTATCCTATTCTTCACTACAGACTTACCTAGGGTTTCTTCTATCCTATTAGGGTTCCTCTTTGTTACTCTAACCTCAAGAGAGTATCTATCCTACCCTCAACATTCACTATCCATTTACACCAATGGTTTTACAACTTGTATCCACCTTAGGAACATTCCAACTTGTTTCCAAACTCACAACTTTACCAAAAATAGACATTCCACTTTTAACCACAAGTGAGGGATTCAAATTGAGAGATTTTGGACTCCTACCAAACTTATGGCTTCAAAATCCATAGTTCTCCTTATCATTTCCTTCAAACTTAACAAAATTATGCTAATTAGGCCTAGTTGAATTAGGCCTCCAAAGTAGGTTTTTGGGCTACAAATCCAAAGTTCTCTTAACAAGGTGGAAAAAAATCTTAGATATGTGTACCCTTTTGGAAATAATATAAGATATTATGGGTCTCAATTCCTCAACCCATTCATACACTCCCTTGCTACTTTAATGCCTAAAAACAAGGGTTTCAAGCATTTCCAACTAGTCTTCACTAGGGTATGATAAAAGACATAGAAAAACTAGTCTTGGAACCTTATCCTTTGGAAAATGGATTCTTCACACATCCCTCCTTTTTAAACTCTTAGATTTAAGTATCTAACACATTGAATCCACCAAATTGCATTTGCTAGCACTGTGATCGCCTAGCTATATATTGAAAGCTTTCTTGGGGCATCACTCGAAATAGGGAAAAATGGTTTTTCCAGGCCTCTCCTTTTGTATATACACTATAAAAAGACTCAAATTCCATTTCCATCAAAGCCATGATGATTCCATGGTGAGGATTCATGGAGGAGTCATATTTCCCAAAATTGACAAAATAAGAACAATAGATTGCCTATGTATAAAATAATTTCCAACTATAAACAAATGAGCTCCTTTAAACTTGAAATATAAATAAAAAATTAATGTAAGAGCATGAAATAAAATAATGAGATGAGAAAAAGATTCATTTAATTCATTATGGCATTTGAGCAATCAAAAACTTAGAAATCTGTCAATTCTGAACAACAACTCGTGCCTTTCAATTTTCAAAAGTCACTTCTTACAACTTCCCACTGTTGGAATGGGTTTATTTCATGGTTTTATATGTTTATAAAGAGGTTTCATATAGTTAGGGTAATCATCAACCTGAAATTCACAACATGTCCAATTCCTGCTTAAATGTTGTCATGCAACTTTTCAAAGTTGCTAACAACTTTTGCATTTTTGCAATTTTTGGATATTTATCACTTGGAACTTTCCAAGTAAGTCCAAAATGGTCCCTTTATGATTTCTAGGCATTATTTAGGCTTCATAGCATTAATTCACATGTTTTTGACCATTTTGAACTATTTGATAACTTTTGCAAGATTTGACATCTTTCTCAACTGTTTGCCTAAATGAAATGTAGGACCTCCAATCTATGCAAAATGATGTAAAACATCATAGAGGAAAAGATAAGTTAAAAACCATACCTTCCTCATAATTTTAGGGTATAAGACTCATAACCTCTAACAACCTAAATATAAGGCAAACCAATAACTAGAACAAATTGAGCCTAGTCAAATCTGGTGGGTCTTGAATTAACAATTTTTTAATAACCCAGTGATAGGAATACATACACCTAGGGGTAGCTAACTCCCATGTTCAATGTACCTATTTAGGTACCGGGGCCAACTATAAGGCTATACTCCTTTTACTTCATGCTCTGCAAGACCTAGGCAGGTGGACCTCAAATTCATTCATATGGTACCTATTTCCAAAACATACACTGAATGTATATGAAGTAGATAAAACCATGATTCTTCTATGATTATGCAAACAATCATGGATATGAAATAACTAATAATATAACTCTTGAATTTGATAAAATAAGTGAGGGAAACTCTTTTCAGCTCCATAATAGAAAGGGAAAAGATATTTGATTAAAGATTTGAATCAACATAACCCACATATGCAAAAAAAAATATACATGTAATCTTCAAGATGATCACTCCCTTATCCATTGGGCATTAAATAAGTGAGAACATACATAAGGATACCTAAGACATACTCATATACCTAGATATCAGAACTATCCATTCACCTTACAAACAAACATCTATCTTCAAAATGAGACTCATAGTTATCAAATCCTCTTGTGATCCTTGCAATTCTATCAATGCATATCAAGAAATTTACTTAAGTCCTTGACCCAACAAAAAAATACACAATGGAATACAACTTCAAAGCCAAGTTGCAACTGGACAATATGCACTTTGTACATATATCACACAAAATTACAAACCGATAAAGACGAGACAAGGTTTAGATTGAAACTTTCAACAAAGTTTTGTATTCATTTCCTTGAAACCAATACATCAAATGTATGCAAAAACTTAGAAAATCCAAAATAGATGACTATATTATCTAAAATGCTTATAAGAAATTACAATGCTATTCATAACAAAGGAAAATGCTGAGAATGGTGGAAACCCATTTGAGAACTTGCTCAAAAAACATGGGAACCAACCCAAGAAAATGAGAGAAGAAGAGTATAAATAGACAGAAGAATTCCCAGATTAAATCTAATACTGCCATGTGTCCACATGAAACTCTTCCTCCTACTGTTGTAGAACTTATCTCTTCTCTCCTCAACCAAAAATAAAATCTCATCACTATCAGATAACATACTTGCAAAAATATCTCCTTAAAATGACAAGAAAACCCTCCTTTGATGGGATATTAGATAAGCATCCAAAATGTGCAAGAGTCTTTAATTTGATTTTGTTTGTCCTCTACTACCCTTAATCATGTAAATCTTCAACTACCTCTTACTAACAAAGCCTTATCATCTGCAACTACTTTCAAAATATTTATTTCATTCTTGGTGGGCACTCAGTGAATCTAATTTCATCTAAATATGATCTTAATTTGATTTTATTCCACTTGAGAATCAAATCCTCATTATTATTGAGAATTCCCAGGATTTAAAAAATTGCCTATAATTTTTGCTATTGAAGACCTTCGCAAATTTTGACTATGAAAATGGAAAATTCAGCTTCTCCCATTTTTGATAGTATATTATACTCTATATTTATGATAAAAATGGCCCCTCTAGAGTGCATTTGAAAAATTAGGCCTCGAGCCATGAACATGACATTTAAAAATTGAAAATATTATATAGTTTGAACTATAAGAACTTTCAATTTCATTTCAAAATTTTCACTTTTCAACTTTCTAAGAATATATGCTCAAATTGGAGGGATATTGGTTTTTATTTTAATTTTACTTTACCTTATTTTTCCCAATCCCTAGGCACCACTTGTCATATTTTCATTGGCCATCTCACCCAGATAGGCCCCACATCTCCTTGGCATAAGTTTAAAATATTAGAATTCTTGACTTCCAACCATACGATTCTCCTAATTTTCATAACATCTTAACACTCTAATTTTCACCTCCCAAACTTACGACTCCCATAGAATCTTAACTCTCAATATTTCTCATTCCTGACTATACACTAGGCATGAGATCGTAGCTCCACAATATTTGTTTTTTGATCTCACAAACTCTTGTTTGGCATAGCATCTTAAGGCTTCATTTTTCATCCCCCAATCTCACAATGCTCATATCATTTTAACATTCATATTTTACCTTCCCAACCACATGACAATCGTATTGTCGTAACTCTATATCCTCTCTCCCCCAATCTCATGAATTTCTCTTGGATGCACCATGTGGCATCTTTTGGTTTGCCAGACCAGCCAAAATATCTTTGGTATCCACTAGATAGCAAGGGCCCCACATGCGCTACTCGGCTTATCTATAAGATTGAAATGCTTAAGACACTTAATGAGGTAGTGTTCACACATAAAAATAGATAGAATATCACATATGGGATGCATGTGGGATTAAGCATTCCCCCCTTTTTATATAGCACAGAGGGAGTGTCTAGAGGAGATTAAAAAGAAGGTTGAGGAACCACTGCTAATGTTTCTACCTCCTCCACCAATTAGTGTCACCTTTCCTTTCTTGCCTTAGCTCTCTATAATGTTCCCTTTCAAAAAGTAGGGCTTCATACACACACTGATCAACCCCATTCCTCATTCCAAGTGAGCATGCATGAGAGGAGCATTGCCTTCTTACAATCCAAATACTAGACATCTACAGAAGGGGAAAAGATGAACTTACAGACCCAATGTCACCAATCAATGCTAAGATGCATTCCAATATACCTCCAAACCATAAGGTGGGAGCCTAACCTTTTCTTTGATGATTAAGAATTTCCCAATGAGTAGAACTCTTATTTATACAAACTGATGTCAATGCTCCACCTCATGTCCACATAGCCTAGGGAAACATTGAGCTACTCATTAGAAAGCTACCACCACATTTATTTTCTAGTCTATAGTGGCACATAGGTGATAAGGGACAGGATCATTTCCCATGGCTCTAACTTGGTAGCTCGAACCCAATATGTTGGGAGCAAATAGATTTTCTTGGGACAAGCTACACCCAAATTCAAGCTAAGGAACACATATGGAAAGAGGTTTGAGGAGAAATTTCAAATGCACTATTTATTATGGACCATTTCTATGTTTGTTTCAATGCCTCCACACCATTGTTAAAACATTTCGCTCTTTTTTTTGAAACCAACACCACTTTTAAAGCACAAGCTAGGGCATATCGTAGGAAAATAATTACTTGTCTTCTTTTGGGAAGATTTGAATGGTGGAGGCTCTTAGCTCTTTTTAAAACACATTTGTTTTTAGTTTTGAACCTACTAGCCCATCTTACATTTGAAACATCTCAAGCACTTGTTAAACTGAAACATTCCTAATTTTCCTGTGCAACAGACATCAAGAAATTGCTTAACCTGCCCACTAAAATATTTCCATGGTAGAGATTGACATGCGATTTAGGAAGGTAGGTGAAAATTTCTTCATAGAATGTAAAAGAGGTATGAATTGGTATATAGAGGTAATGTATCTGAATGCACAAGAGGGTATCAAATAATTTTGTGAAGTTCACACCTAGGACCATCATATAGTTGGCTCTCAATCCATAAAGCCTCTATTTTGAAAAATGAAGAGTTAGAAAAGGATTATTATCTCTTTGTACCTTAAAGGAATGATCCCTCTTAAATCATAGCCATTTAATTTCATTAGCAAAATCCTTGGGATTGGGCCTAGTGATCATAAAATTGCTCCCCTTCTTGAGAATTGATCAAAATATGAAAGAGGTGGCAAGAGAGTTCAAGCCATGCCTTTAATGATCAAAACAAGTTAACATAATTTTCCCTCATCTCTATGATTTCAGTACACTATAGATGCATATCTCCACTTTAAACTACAATTATTTCTATCACTGAGATTAAACATAATTGACAAGGATTGTGGCCTTTTTATGCTAAGAAAAGGATAGTTGATGCTCATGTCTCATCCTTTTGATGAAGTTAAATGGGACCTAGATGAGTCTAGCTAAACTAAAATAAACCTGAAACACCTGATTTCCTTGAAATTCCCCATTTGATTTTCTCAGACTGACTAAATTTGATTTGCATCACTGACTCAACTTTTAGAAAACATTTTCAAGCTCTTTTCAAACTATCCAATTTCATGTCAAGAGGCTTGAAAGCCGGCTTTGAAAATTGACTGAATCAAATAATTGAGCCTTGAAATCTGACATACTAATTTTTTGTTCCACATTCTTATACCCTATTAGATTTCACCTCATAATGACATCTAGGTCAAAAGATATTGACCATCAAAGTTTCCACCTTGAAACTGCCTGCAAACAAACATGTTAGAAAACCATAAAATGCATTTGGTTTTGGCTTTAGAAATAGGACAAACAGACAGTTAGAGGCACAAAAATTAGGGCATTAGTTTAATATCATGAGGAGAGTATAAGTCTATGATTTGGGCTCATGACAAATAACTGGGTGAATTTGGCCAGCGGTCAAAGTTAGGTCCTTGTATTTGTACAATTGGGAACAGTGGCAAAAAAGCAATTTTCACAAATTGAATGGACCTGGGAAAGTGTGCAAACGAATTGTCAAGACTTAACAATTGGCACGCTTAAAGTATTTTCAAAATAGAAAATAGTGATACAATCCATTCAATATCATCTAATATGGATCCATCGTTATGACATCCCGAATAGGGGTACTGATCAATTTGCACCTTTAATACCAATAAAACTTTACAAATTTCATTTGGAATCACATTTGTAAACTAGTCAAACAAATCTTTCATAGGCTCAAAAATGGAACATAGAAAATTTCTAACCTCTAGAATGTAATGCAAAAGGAATTTTCTCATTAGGTCCAACTAGGTCAAATTTATAACTGGTTAAACAGGGCTTCTTGGAATTCTGAGAAATATGCATCAACATGACAACAATAAACAACCAACTTTGAGGGATTCAAAACCTAGTGAAAACATATCAAAATGAATTGAAAAATAAATCATAGGTTCTTTGATATGAACATTAAACACTTGCAAAGCGACGAGTCATGAAACTTAACCAAGTGTAGGATATTAAATTGCAAACTAGGCCTCTTGTCCCTATTTAACACTTGGGCAAAATGTAGATCTGAACATTGCTCAAAATGAAACTTCACTGAATGACTCAGAATGGAAATTTAACATCAAGGGACACATTGATATATTGAATGAAAGGTGTTAGAAACATAAAACACCTCATAGGCCTCAAAATGATAGCTAGGTATGCATGCAAGAATTAAGGCTATTATTGGGGCTCAATTTGACTCAAAATTTTAGAATGGTACTCAAAACAAGGATGCAATTTTGAGTCCCATAAAAATCCACCTAGGAGAAAACATAAATGACCTTCTAAGGTCCAAACTAATTTAGGAGCATCCTAGGTTGTTTTGCTATCCTGCATGTTTGTCAAGTTTCTTAGTTGTTGCCGAGTTATCCTTTGGTTTCTGAGTCAAAGTGGTTGCCGAGTTCCTTTGGTTGCCAAACATTGCTGAGTGGTTACTGAATTCCTTTGATTTTTGAGTGTTGTCAATTTCCTTTGGTTGCCAAGTGTTGCTGGTTTTTCGAGTTGCAACATTTTGTTTGGTCCTTTGTTTGCCGAGTTGTCTATGTGTAGTTTCTAAGTTGGAGCTAACCTTTGCATTAAATTTTGTGATAGCTATTTGCTGAGAGCTAGCTTGTGGCTTATTTTAACACTTAATGTGAAGGTTTTGAAATAGGCTAACTTATGGCCGTGTGTGTATTTAATAAGGTTCTAGGTAGAGTCTTAGCATATTGAAGGAGGGTAGGAAGAGAAGACGCGAGTTAGAATGTAAAGTTTGATCATTATGGATCAAATCTAAATTGTATGTTGGTTGTAGGCTAGAAAGACTTACAACTAGGCATGTATTTGATCATTTGATGAATCTATAAAAGCATTTTCTCCTCTATCTCCTATGTTTGTTGTTATTATATAGTTTTCTGATGTGTTTACTCTTGCAGGTGGTTTGGAATAGCTGGGTGTACCTTTGGCCTTTATTATCTCATCCCTCCCTACATCAGGTGGTATCAAAGTTGAGGTTCACCCTTGTGGAGATTGGATCATGTAGAACCCTAGGTGAATTTGGTTGTAAGGTTGCAAATTTGCAGATTTGACCTATAACTTGTAGAGGGTTATGATCTTGTAAGATCCCGATTGTAAAGATGGTTTGAGGTAGAGGAAATGATGATAGTGTTGTATTGGATACACTGAGACAAATTATAGCCATATTAGATGCTGTAGAGATAGCCCAGAGAAGAAAAGTGCATCTTGATGATGTGAGTGATGATGGAGCAACATCATCAAACCCTAATCTAGAACCTAAAAAAGATCAAGATGAGGCAAGATTATTGAGAGTATTGTCTAGGACATATTCAAAACTTGTTGTTGAAGTTTTTTTCTTATGATAGAAAATTAGATACCAATGTTGTGTTGGATTGGATCTCTGAAATGGAGAAGTTCTTTAAATATGAAAATACTCTTGATAATAGGATGGTAAAGATTGTAGTTACAAGGTTGAAAGGACATGCCTCACTATGGTGGGAGCATTTATAAACTAATAGACAAAGGAGAGGTAAGGAGAAGATCAGGACTTGGCCGAAGATGATGAATAAGGTAAAGAACAAGTTCCTTCCTGCTAATTACCAAGTTAGTTTGTTGAGAAAGATGCAAAATTTGAGACAAAGAGACATGACTATGAAAGAGTATATTGAGGAATTCTATAGATTGGATGTTAGATCTGGATATGTGGATGATGATGTTGAGAAAATTGCAAGGTACATAAATGGATTAAGATCTAGAATTCAAGATGAGATAAGTTTTATGAAATTGGAAAGTGTGGAGGAAATATACCAATATGCCTTGAAAACTGAGGAGATCTTGACAAAGAAGCATGAACAAAGACAAAGAGGTAGAGGTGATAGATTCCAGAGAGGTAGGGATAGATATTATGGAGAAGGTGATAGACCTGATGTTAGGATTAACCTCAGACATAAATAATAGTTACACACAAATATAACCAATACTAGAAAATAGTAGATTGCATAAAAGAGAACACAAGACACCATGATTTAACATGGTTAACCCAATCCCTAGGCTACATTCACCAATAGTAAGTCCAATATTATTATGATCCAGTGATTACAACTTAATTACAATTTGTAATCCCTTACAGCTCAATATCGCCACAAGAACCAATTTTTGCATCACAAATTATAAAAATCTCCTATACAAAATTAGGGCTATAATAATAGAAAAATAATAGCCAACGCCTTTTACAGTAAAACGGCATTTTTGGCAAAGCCCCCGCAAGGGCATTGCTCCTTGACCCCACCTTGTATTGTGACAAGGAGTGCACTTGGGGCACTACCCTAGGACCCCACAAGGGCACTACCCCTTGACCCCATCTTGGGGGTATTGCCCTCAAACCCTCGTATAAATAATTTAGAGAGAAATCACGTCAAATAAACCTCTAAGTCTAATTAGGCTCCACATCACAACAATCTCCCACTTAGAGACTCATTAGACTCCATACTAATAACCTCCCATTTAGAGACTGATCATAGCATTGCTAAACCTATAGCTTCCATTGGAATATCAAACCACCCATATTATTGTTCAGTCTAGAAGACCAACTAAAGCTAAAGAGGAATTCAACTTCTCCCTTATCACAACCTTTGTAAAAATATCTACTAGATTATCATTTGTATGTATCTTCTCTAGCTTTAACTGTTCATCATCTAAAACTGACCAAATGAAATGGTACCGCTACTATTTGTCTTTTGTCTTTGAATGCAGAGCTAAAATATTTGCAAGATGAATGACACTCTGACTATCTGTAAACAAATAATTATCCTTTTGAGGGTGTCCCAATTCTTCCAAGAAGAACTAAAGCCATATCATCTCCTCAGCTACCTCTGTAGCAACAACATACTCTACCTCTACTAACTGGTGTTTCAACCCCTTAATATGATTCATGTTAGACCCAACGACAATCATATCATCAAAATATAAACATAAAATAATGTAGTTATCATCATCCAACCTCTTAAAATAAACACAATGATCTGAATGGCACCTGCTATATCCATGCTCATGCATAAACCTGCCAAATTTTAGATACCATGGTCGAGGTGCTTGCTTCAAGCCATATAAACTTTTCTTCAATCTGCACACTAAGTTCTCCTTACCTTTGACCTCAAATTCCAATGGCTGTGCCATATATATCTCTACATCGAAATCACCATGAAGGAATACTATTTTAACATCAAGTTGCTCCAAATGAAAATCTTCAATAGCCACAATACTTAAAATAGTGTAAATACAAGTCATCTTAACAATAGGAGAGAATATTTCATCAAAATCAATGTCCTTTTCTTTTACAACTAACCTGGCTTTAAATCTTTTCTTACCTCCATCCTCTTCTTTTAATCTATAAACCCATTTATTCTGCAGAGTCTTTTTACCCACAAGAAACTTGCATAAATCCCATGTATTATTTTTTAGCAAAGAGTCCATTTCTTCTTTCATTGCAGACTCCCACTAAATCTTAGTATTCACCTGCACAACTTCATCATAAAATTGAAGTTCACCAGCATCAATAAGTAAAATGGAATACAAAGAAGGAGAAAATCTTTCTGGAGGTCTACTTATCCTTTTTGATCATATAACATTCACTATAGTGTGTGGTATTTGTTGTTGTAGTTGTTGCACATCATGAGGAATTGCTGAAACATCAGCTTTTGGAGTATCATCCAACACTACATAATCATTTTCTTTCTTCTCATATTGCTACAATAGATCTTTGTACAACACTTTCTCATTGAATATGACATCCCTGCTTCTTATAATTTTATGATTTTCAAAATCCCAAAGCCTATAACCAAATTCATTAATGCCATATCCAAAAAATACACATTTATTTGAGTTAGCTTCCAACTTGGTTCTAATTTCAGAATCTATATGAGCAAATGCTTCACAACCAAAGATTTTGAGAAAAGAATAACTCACCTTCTTACCAGTCCATGCTTCCTTTGGAATTACATAGCCCAAAGGAATAAAGGGACCTCTATTAATCAAATATACAACAATATTGATAGCCTTCACCCACATGTTTAAGGGCAACCCAACAAACAACCTCATGCTTCTTGCACACTACATTATAGTCTTGTTCATGCGTTCAACCACTCCATTTTCCTATGGAGTCCTTGGAATAGTTTTCTATCTATGAATACCATTAGTGGAGAAATAATATTCAAATTCATGACTATAATATTCATCACCATTATCAGATCTAAGACATTTTAATTTCTTACCAGTCTCATTTTCAGCCAAGCATTTGCATTTCTTAAAAGTTTGAAATACATTAGATTTCTATCTAAGGAAATAAATCCATACTTTTCTAGTTTCATTATCAATAAATGTAACATAATAATGAAAGCCACCAAGGGAAGATACCTGAGCTAGTCTCCATACATCTATATACATAAGCTCTAATTTCTCACTTTTATTTTCCTTCCCAGTCTTCACAAAACTCACTCTCTTTTGTTTTCCATACACACCACTTTCATAGAAATCTATATTAACACATTTCAGACCTGGTAAAAATTTCTTTGAATGAAATAATTTCATACCTTTCTCACTCATGTGCCTAAGTCTGTTGTGCCATAACACTATATTAGTATCTACAACAATTATTTGTTCTCCTTGCTCAATTGCAGCAACCATTCATGAACATTCATTTTTCTCTAAAACAATCAAAGTAGAAGGAACAATATGACTTGTACAAAGATATAAGGTGCTTACTTTCACACCTTTTACTACTACAAGGGAACCTTTTGAAACCTTCCAATTTTCATCAAATGTTAAAAGTAACCCTGCTAAAATTAAATTCCTACTTAGCCTTGGAATATGTCTTACCTCATGTAGTAGCCAATGATTCCCATTCTACAACTTAATCTTAATTTTTCTTTTTGCAACAATTAGACAGGGTTCATTATCCCCCAAATAAACAAGCCCAAAATCCGCTTGGACATAATCAAAGAAATAACATCTATGAGGTGTAGCATGAAATGAAGCACCAAAATCTACATGAATCATCAACACTTTCTAAAGATAGAAGCAAAGCATCCTCTTTGGATTTGTTACTTACCACATTTGCCTCCTTGTTCCCTTTTGGTTTATCTCCTTCATTGTTCTTTCAAGTCCAACGATCTTTCTTCTTATGCCCTATTTTACCATAGTACCAACAATCTCTTAGCCCTCTAGATTGAGACCTCTTCTCCTTTGACTTTCCTCTTATTTTCCCACGATTTTTAGAATTATTTCCTCTCTCATTCATTTTGCCTCTGGTTTGTGCATTCAAAGAACTTCCTAATGTAGATCCACCTAAGGTTTTCCTATGAGTTTTCTCACTCAAAATAACACTGATCACATCATCAAATTTTAGGGTATTAGATCTAGAAATAGAATTACTCACAACCATTACCAAGCCATTCTAGCTTTCAGACAAAGAACACAAAATCAAGAGAGCCCTAATTTCTTCATCAAAATTAATACCCACAGAAGATAACTAACTAGTAGTAGTATTATAATTATTTAAATGATCTACAACAAATCCACCTTCTACCATTTTCATGTTAAATAAATGCTTCATGAGAAATATCTTGTTTAAAGCAAGGGGCTTTTCATATAGTTTCATTAGGGTTTTCATCAACTCTTTTGTTGTCTTCACTTTTGTAATGTTAAATGTCACATATGGTGCTAAGCATAATCAAATACTTCCAAGTGCCTTTTTGTCTAAAATCTCCTAGTCCTCATCTAACATAGTTTCTTGTTTCTTGGATTTTCCTTCCAACGACTTCCATAAATCTTTCAGATAAAGATAGTCCTCCATTTGCATCTTTTATAACTAAAAGTTTGGCTAATTAAAATTCTTTACCTTTAGCTCACCCTCATATGCCATTGCTTCCAATCAACCATGAGACTCCCACTCAACTGTGAGACCTCCCTATAGAGGATTTCCAAAAAAAATTAAAAAATGACGATAGTTTGACTAAAAAATGACAACCGTCTACCTTTGATACCACTTGTTAGGATTAACCTTAGATAGAAATAATAGTTACATGCAAATATAACCAGTACTAGAAAATAGTAGATTGCATGAAAGAAAACAAAAGACACCAAGATTTAACATGGTTCACACAATCCTTGGGCTACATCCACCAACATCAAGTCCAATATTATTATGATCTAGTGATTACAATTTGATTACAATCCATAATTCCTTACAACTCAATACGACCGCAAGAACCAATTTTTGCATCACACATTATAAAAATCCCCTAATCCTAAGCCTTTTTATACAAGCTTTTTGAGCTTAAAAAATTAGGGCTAAAATAGTAGAAAAATAATAGTTGAAACCTTTTACAATATAAGGGTGCGGCCCCTTAACCATGTCTTGGAGGCACTGCCCCCAAACCCTCATAGAAATAATCTAGAAGGAAATCATGTCAAATAAACCTCTAAGTCTGATTAGGCTCCACATCACAACACATAATAGTTCTATCCAAGATAAGGGAAAATCTAAATGAAAGAATGATGATAAAGGAAACACCAAGTAGAAAGGTCATGGTTCTTACTGATTAATAAGTAATTCTTACTCTAGAGGTGGTTTTTGTGGTAATTATTTCAAATGTGGTAAAGAAGGGCATAGATTCTTTTAATGTAGATCCTCTGAAAGTGGACAATGTAATAGAAATGTTGTGGTTCAAGGAGACATTGAGGGTTCACCAAGTGGACCTAAGGCTGGAGAAAATCTAATGGTGAGAAGAATCTTGTATAATAAGGGAAGTGATGAGGAACATGTCCTAAGGAGAAGTCTTTTCAAGACCAGAAGTAAGATGGATAGAAAATGTTGCAAGGTGATCATTAATAGTGGAAGTTATACAAATGTGGTATTAGAAGAATTGGTTAAAAAGTTGTAGTTGCAGAGGTTGGAGCATCCTAAACCTTATCATGTTTTATGGATCAAAGATGAGTATAAGATATTGGTAAGAGAACAATGTATTGTGAAATTCAAGATTGGACATTATTTTGATAAAGTTTTGTGTGATATTATGCCTATGGATTATTGTCCTATTATGTTGGGTAGAATTTGGAAATATGATAGATATGCTATACATGATGGAATATTGAATCAATATACTCTTTGGGTGAATGGAAAAAAGTAAATATAGATACCTTTGATTGAAAGTCCAAATGAGGATAAATGTACTACTGTGAGAATTTGCATGGTTAATGGAAAGAAATTTGAAAAGGAAATGAAGAAGAATCAAATCTATTTTGCCATAATTCCTAGAAGACTAAGTTGTTCCAGTAGCAATTGAGTATTAGAAAAAAATGCTAATCGAGGGTTAGCCAGTAGTGACTGAGTGACAGTAGCTAGTGGTAACCCCAGTGATAGCAGAAACTAGTAGTATTGACCAAGTGCTAGTGGAAATTAAAAAAATTTTGAATGAGTATAATGATGTTATTATAGAGTACATACTTGATGGTTTACCTCTAATGAGAAGCATAAGTCATTGCATGGATTTGATTCCTGGAGCTAGTTTGCTGAATAAATCACCATATAGATTAACACCTACTGAAAATGAAGAACTTAATAGACAAGTGCATGAGTTCTTGTAGAAAGGTTTGATTAGAGAAAGTTCGAGTCCATGTGCTATACCTACTATATTAGCACCGAAGAAGAATGGAGAATGGAGAATGTGTACTAATTCCATAGCTATTAACAAGATCACAATGAAATATAGGTTTCTTATACCGAGGATGGTGTTGAGATAATGGGTGTTGCACACATTGCATAATATTGTTATATTTTATTATTTTATTTTATCATGTAATGTTCCACCTAGATGGACGTGCAACATGTAAAGATTCCCATGGAATATTCTTGATAAGTATAATTGTAACATTGTGATAATATTTTATGTAATTATTTAATATTGGGGAAAAGAATTAAATGCCCAATATTAAATGTGGGTTCAGTGGGTTAGGTAGCACATGATTTTAGCACATGGTTTATGTAATACCACTTAGTGGTTTTGTGGGACTTGCTACTATATAAGTAGCCACAAGGGTAGTTGTTGTGTATGAGTAAGAGTGAAAAAGGCAAGAGTCGAGCAGGACAAGGCTTGACAGGTTAGTCAAGGGAGCATTTGTGAAGGTTGAAAGCATGGCATGGGATGTGTGGATTCATGCTTGTTCACATAGTTTGCTCGGTTGTGGCTATGGCTATGAAGGCTTCCATGGTTGTATGACAATGGTATTTTTTGCTGAATAATACATGGTGATGGTTTTTTCTATATCTTGTGTCACAATTTTGTGGGTATGTTGTCTATTCTCTTGCATGTAGATTTTAATTCTGTATTTATTTTAGATCTATTATGGGTTATGTGGAAATGGTTATATTCTTTATTGCCAAGTTTCCTTACAGATGGATGACATAATGGATTGTTTGAGTGGAGAAAATTATTTTACCAAGATTGATTTGAATAGTGGCTATCATTAGATCATAATCAGAGAAGGTGATGAATGGAAGACTGCTTTCTAGACAAAAGATGGTTTGCATGAATGGTTGGTTATGCCTTTTATTTTGACTAATGCACCTAGCTCTTTTATGAGGTTGATGAATGAAGTTCTCAAAAGATTTTTGGGTAAGTTTGTGATTATTTATTTGGATGATATTCAGATATTTAGAAAGACTAAGAAATAACTGTTGGATACAATTGTTAATTGTGTATTGTCTTTGATGTTACACAAATGTCATATCAGCCATCAAACAGAGTCTATCGAGCTCAGATGGTTAGCAAAGCAATTTATAGTGACTACCGAGCATTCCTGAACATTACACAGTAAGTTAGCTCTTACTGAGCTCACTCGGGCATCAAAGGATTTTGTAGCATAAAGTTAATGTTAACTGAGCTCCCAAGGTTAACAAAGGGAAAGTCAATGTCTACCAAGTTCACTCGGTCATCGAAGAGAAAGTTAGCTTTTACCGAGCTCACTCGATAAGTGAAGGAAGGTCAATTTTTATCGAGTTAACTCGGTCTTTGAAGGAAGTTGCAAGGTTTGCAGTGTTTACCAAGCTTCCTTGGTTAACACTGGGGAAACCATTCTGGAGCAGTGGTCACCGAGCTAGGTCGGGCAACGAAGAATTTTATTGTTCTAAAGAATTAAGTTTAATTGTTTTGTGCAATGTTTGCAGCTGACTAATTTAATGTTTTTCAGTTGTTGTAACTTGTAATTGAGCCGACTTGACAATCTGTAAGGTATATATGAAAGGTCAAGTTGTGAATTCATGAATATGTAAGAGTGTGGATGCATAAGAGTGTGAATGTATGGATGTAAATGGAATGAGCGAGTATTGAATATATGAGCGAATGTTGTGGAAGGATTAGATATCCTTATGGAGCTGCAAAGTTGTATTTGATCAGTGAGGATCTAGTGAAGCAGAACAAAGATTTGTATTCAGCAAAGATAAGTTGTATATATTTTAGATCACTTCATTATTGCTTTCTAATCATTGTAACAATGATTCAAAATCTCTTAACAGAGTTGGTTTAACAACCATTTTGTAAATCCTCTAACAAGGTGACAATTCAGTTGAATTGTTCTTAAGAACTCCAACCAGGCCACTCCTTACAGGGTGATTAAATCCTCTAATAGGGTCACACCTAATAGTGTGTTTTGTAACCTTTAACAGGGTTGGCTCCTAACAGGGCTCACTTCAGAAGAGTGAAAATTGGTGACTAGTTACTTGGTGGTTTTTTCCATATTGGGTTTCCACGTTAAATTTGGTGTCTCTTGTGTTCATGTTATTTCCTTTATGCATGCATGTTAATCACTTTAAATGTTTAATAAGTTAACAAAACATCTATCAAGTTTCAACATTTATTTGTATTGTTATCGAGTGTCAGCAACAACTATATTTTAAGACATCTAAGGATCTGTGGATTTATTTTTGTGGTAACTGATTCACCCCTCCCCTCTCAGTTACTCCATCTCTATTTCCAACAATAAAATCTTGAGC